>OZ030010.1:3330561-3690561 GCA_964023405.1 Apodemus agrarius
ATCAACAGACAACAAAATCAAATAAGTCTGTGGAGAACATTACATATGAATCTGTGAATGTACATTGTTTTCCTCTGATACCTAGTTGGTGTGGAATGGCTAAGTCTTACAATAGGTATATATTTAACTTTAATAACAACTTCCATATTATATTTCTGAAATGCTAAAACAAGTAAACAATCAAATAAACATGAAAAATTAAGAGGCCTTTCAATACCCAGAGCTGAGAAGATGTTTTTCTAAGATGTTCAGTTTCCAACATAAAAAGGAAAGAAACAAAAAAGACCAAACACTTTAAAAAGTCAAGCATCAGAAACTGTATGAGATGGGTTCTGGTTGTCTTTAACAGAAAAATTCTCACAAAGAAACACATTCAATGAAAAATGAAAATGAAGTGAAGGAATACTGCGCTCGGCGGCAGAGGCCTGTAATTTCAGATGGTAGCAGCTGAGCTAGGTGTTTCTAAGTTTCTGTTCTCTTCTTTGAAGAATAAAGTCGAACAGTAGCATGGAAGAATTAAGGAAAACAACGCTACAGAACCTGTCAGTTTACACTGCCAGAGTCAAGATTCTCACTTCTGTTTGGTGTTTCCTTTTATGGAGCTCAAGAGGAACAGTTATTCATGGGTTAACTGTAAGTAATAATGGTTTTGATTGATAAATTAGGTCTTTTCGTTTGTCTACCGTGCATATCCCCTCCCACAATGTGCATGATTTTAATCATATGCACACCCAATCTTGTATATGCATAAGATAATACATAGTGGATATCTCCTAAAAGTTCATTTGGAAGTGCAATTTTGTCTCAGTGTGTGTTCTAGGCAATAGTGTTGAGGTAAAAATTAAAACCGACTGCCCCGCCAACTCTCTGCAGAGGACTCCCAAACCTTAATTGCTCAAGCACTGGCTGCCAACTCCTTTAAGCTGCAGGTCTCTAGGCCTGCAAACTCTCTGCTCCTGAGGCCATTTAGCCTCCGCAGGGCCATTTCACTTGGCCGGGTTCAGTTAACACTCTGGTGGGAGTCCCGTGCTTCTGCACAGCATCCATTCCTTCCAAATACCCGGTAAAGCATGACTCTTAATCTTAGAGAGTTTGCCAATAGATTTATCGATATTAAAAACACAATTACAAGATGCCAACACAATAAAAAATAGAGCCAATTAATTATAGTAAAAGCTTTATCCCAATCTTCTTAATTTTTTTTGTTGGATATATTTATTTACATTTCATTTCCCTTTTCCTGGTTCCCCGCCCCCCAAAGGTCCCATATGCCCTCCCCACCCCCCCACCCCCCACCCCCACCCCCACCCCCACCCCGTTCTCCCATCTTCCCTTTCCCACTTCCCTGTTCTGGTATTCTCCTACACTGATGCATTGGCCTTTCAGATCCAGGGTCTACTCCTTCCTTCTTCTCGGACATCATTTGGTATGTGGATTGTGTTTATTCCAATTTTCTAGTCTTTTGATAATCTAACGTTTGCCATCATTTCTCCTCCCACCTGCCTCCACTTCTCCCTCCTGCAACCTTTCAGCCTCTCCAACTCTCAGCACCCCTTTCCTGTCCAATCACAGAACTTCCAATGCCCTAATATGATTGGACATGGAAAATCTTGCAACACAATAGGTTTAATCCAAATAGTGTTAAGGGGAGATTAAAAAAAAAAAAGAATGCACATTCAGGCCAGATCAGTCACCTCCTAAAAACATTGAGAATATCAACAGAAATCAACACATACTGCCTAAATTTGATTGTTGTTGGGAGAGGAGAAACCTACTTCATTGTTAATGAATTGGGGGCTGAGGTTGCTAGATGCATTGTGTGGAGAGGCAAGGTGTGTGGCATGGGGAGAGATGCATGCAGATAAAGGAGCCAGGCTGATAAGTGGATTATTAGTATGAGCATGTGCATAAGAATCCAAACCAAGTCGAGTCCCAGGTTCCTAACTATTCCCTATGCTTGCCTGATTTATGAGTACTTAGAAGCTGACATGAGAGGATTACAAATTCAAATCCTGCCTGGGATACATAGAGAGGGAGTTTCAGGCCAGCCTGGGCAACTTAGTGAGATTCTGCCTTGAAATACAAAGGGAAAAGAGGGCTTGGAATGTAGTTCAGGGGAAGAGTGCTTTCCTAGCATGTTAGAGCTTAGGTTCAATCCCAGCAATATCAAGGGGAGATGTCAAAATAAACGACAGACTATGGTGTTGGGGAAGAAGGGGCCTAAAATGAAGTTAGGAAAGTGGAGAGAGAGAGAGAGAGAGAGAGAGAGAGAGAGAGAGAGAGAGAGAGAGAGAGAGAGAGAGAGGAGAGAGAGAGAGAGAGAGAGAGAGAGAGAGAGAGAGAGAGAGAGGAGAAAGGGAGAGAGAGACACAGAGACAGAGACAGAGAGAGAATAATGATGAAAAATGACAAAGTATGTTTTCTCTCATATTCAGAACATAGATTTAACTATGTGTGTGTATGTGTGTATGAGTATGAATGTGTGTTTTCCTTGAATCTATGTAGAAGGGGGACTTCTGGAAGAGGAAAAAACCAGTGTGGGTGAAGTAGAGTCATGGGAGGATAAATATGAACAATTTGCAATGGCTGAATATGCCCTAATAACACTCATTATTTTATAAGCGAACTAAAAAAATTAAGGCAAACAAAAGTATAACAATAGAAAAGGTATTTGATAGCCTTCAACATGCACTCAAGATAAAAACATTCCACAATTCAGGAACAGAAGAGAACTTTGTGTTTAAAGGGTATCTATGAAGAATTCAATGAGATACAATTTTGCATCTTACAAGATAGCAGTCATTAAAAAGTCAGAAGACAGCATATCTAACCAGCAGCCAGGAACCTGGTTGAGGAAGGATCCTGCCTCAAAAAAACAAAATGAAAAAATTTAAAAACTAAAAGAAAACTCTGATTGGTAAGGATGTGGAGAGATGGGGTCTTAGTCAATGTTCAGTTGCTGTGAAGAGACACCATGACCACAGCAACTCTTATAAAAGAAAGTATTTAATTGGGGCTGGCTTACAGTTTCTAGAGGTTTAGCACATGCTCATCATGGCAGGGAGCTTATCCTCTTTTTGGTACCTGTTGTATCATTTGTGAATATTATGAACCTTATGATTCATTCTCATTAAATTTATTTTAAGCCAAGGTTGACAAGCTACCAGTTTATGAGTCAAATACAGATCATTGTTAGGGTAAATAAAATAATTAGAAAAGAAGGTATGTATTGTTTATGATTGTTTTTCTGTACATTGAGTTTCAGGGCAGAGCTCATATGATCCAGAAAGTATGAAAATCATGGACGGTTTCAGTGTAGCTCAGGGTAGCCTAGAACCTGCCATACACCTCACAGCGCTAGAATTACTGATGTGGGCTGCAGTGCCTGACTCATAAGCTGTGTTTGATCTTGCCTTTTACAGAAAGTTCACTGACTCCTATTTTGGACAGCCAATTATCTATTAAGGGCATTTAAATAATATAAAATCATTTAAGTAGTCATTCATGTAGTTATCAGGTCAGGCGTTTTCATTACATTCAGTTGTATCATTTTCCTCCTTCTTAGAGGAACATTTATAGCTTTTAAGAGTGGAGGACTGCTGGTGATTATGTCATCTCTTCTGGGTCAAAAAAAAATGTTCATATTTTGCCCTAATCAAAACATCTGTTTTCACTAGGAATCACAAAGAGCTTCTTAAGACCTAGGCTCAGAATATTCCTGGTGTTCCTTTTACATACAGTGACCAAAGCAAGATATGGTTGAGTACAAAAATTAAGGGCTACAAAAACTATGGGCTATGAAAGGTGAAGAATCGCCATGTTCTGTGGCTGGGAGTAAAGATAATTTGTAATTGCAGAGGGCTGCTATGAGAAACTCTACATCACCCTCTATTCTACAGTCATACCCATTCGTCAAGAATCCATCTGAGTGCTGACTATATATTAAAAAATAGTGTTACCAGGATTCAAAAATCATGAGAAACACAATCAGTGCCCTGATGGAATACCAAATTTGGATACAAGTTAACAACAAAATGATTTAATCCGCAATAAATGCTATGAAGAAAATGCTGTGCTGATAAGAACAATACATGCACTTCAAAGGATAAAGTGCCTGCAAGAAGCCCAATAACAGGTGAGAGATTTGAAGCACAACTGTATCTCCCCTGGAGAGGTTAAACTCGGGGGTAAGCTGCATATAGCCAGTTGCCCTCTGCAACTTCTAAGCTATTGTTAGGGTCTGAATGTTTGTTCTCCCACCATTTGTATGACTGTGCTTTAATCCCCAGTGAAATATTAAGAGGTACTCAGGGGATTAATCACTTTATGAGGCAAAATTCTCAGAAATGGAATTGGTGCCATTACAAAAGAGGCCAGAGGGACCTTGATTGCACTGTATGACAAATGAGAACATAAAGAAGGCACAGTCTGACAAACAGGCCCCTACTAGACACCAAATCTCCTAGTGTCTTGATTTATGGCTTCCCTGCCCCTGGTTCTGTAAGCAACACAATTCCCTTATTCATAAACTACTTAGCTTACTATATAGGATTACAATGTCCTGAGTGACTTAAGATGCATGCCATATCCAGCATGGGACATAGGCTGTTTGAGCAGGATGTCTGGTTTCACCTTAACAGAAAACGCTACTATTATTAAGCCCCTCAAACCTCACTTGGTTGCCTTAGAAGGAGTCACTGGTCTTAAATTAATGGAAGGCCCCACTTCTGCAAGGGCCAAGGTCCAAGGGAGACCAAATTAATTATTCTTATGAAGAACAATGTGTCTTCTCTATGCAAGAGTTATCTAATTTCCAGTGATAAAAATAAAGTGCCATATATCCTGGGAAATCAAACCTCCTCTCTATTGCCACCAAGGATATGGATGAGGAAAATAAGGCAGCAAAGCTTGTAAGGAGGGGAAAAAGTGAAGTGGGTCAGATTTGAAAAGGAGTGGGGGTGGTGGGAGAAGGTCCCTGAACCTGAGGACAGGCTACAAACAGAGCTAAGGCAAGGAAGGTGTACACAGAAAGCCAACAAGAAGGATGATGCCCCTGGGTTATTTTTAAAGTTAAGACTTAGGGATCTAATTTCACAGGCTTTGGGGAAGAGAAAATGCTGTGTAGACAATTCCTTGAGCTTTTTTTGAGACTTGTACTACCTAAATTCTGTGCCTGGCATAGGTTTGGCTTGGAAATAAAAACGACAACAACAACAATGTAGTCATCTACTAGCAAGCAAACATTTGAAATTATAAAGCAGTTGTCTCAATCCTGTGCTGCTGCTTCTTTATTTTTCTATACTCATGTACTACTTGATTCGTACCCTTTTTTATTTTTTATTAGATATATTCTTAATTTACATTTCAAATGTTGTCCCCTTTCCTGGTTCCCCCCTTCCCTGAAAATCCTGTAACCTATCTCCCTTTCCCCAATCAACCCTCCCCGCTTCCCTGTCCTGGCATTCCTCTACACTACAGCATCAAGTCTTTCCAGGACCAAGGGCCTCTCCACCCTTTGGTGTCTAACAAGGCCATCCTCTACTGCCTATGTGTCTGGAGCCATGGGTAACTTCATGTGTACTCTTTGGTTGATGGTTTTGTCCCTGGGAGCTCTGGGAGTACTGGGTAACTCATATTGTGGTTCCTCCTGTGGCACTGCAAACCCCTTCAGCTCCTTGGGTCCTTTCTCTAGCTCCTCCATTGGGGACCCTGTACTCAGCTCAATAGCTGGCTGAGAGTGTCCCCCCTCTGAATTTGTCATGCACTAGCAGAGCCTCCCCAGTGACAGCTATATCTGGCTCCAGTCAGCAAGCACTTGTAGGCATTGATAATAGTTTCTGGGTTTTGTAACTGTATATGGGATGTATCCCTGGGTGAGGTAGTCTCTAGATAGTCTTTCCCTCAGACTCTGCTCCTTCTTTTGCCTGTGTATCTCCTTCTGTTGGTATTTTGTTCCCCTTTGTACAAAGGACCCAAGTATCCATACGTTGTTCTTCTTCCTTCTTGGGCATCCTTTGATATGCAAAATGTGTCTTGGGTATTACAAGCTTCTGGGCCAATATCCACTTATCAGTGAGTGCATACCATGTGTGTTCTTTTGTGATTGGGTTACCTCACTCAAGATGATATTTTCTAGTTCCATTCATTTGTCTAAGAATTTCATGAATTCGTTGTTTTTAATGGCTGAAAGGTATTCTATTTTGTATATATACCACATTTTCTGTATCCATTCCTCCATTGAGGGACATCTAGGTTCTTTCCAAATTCTGGCTATTATAAATAGGGCTGCCATGAATATAGTGGAGCATGTGTCCTTACTACATGCTGGGGAATCCTCTGGGTATATGTCCAGGTGTGGTATAGCAGGGTCCTCCAGTAGTAGTATGCCCAGTTTTCTGAGGAACTGCCAACTGATTTCCAGAATGGTTGTACCAGCTTGCAATCCCAACAGCAGTGTTCTTCTTTCTCCACATCCTCTCCAGCACCTGCTGTCTCCTGAGCTTTTTTTTTTTTTTTTGATTTTTTTTATTGTATATATTCTATATTTACAATTCATTTCCCTTTTTCTGGTTCCCCACCCCCAAAGGCCCCACATGTCCTTTTCCCTCCCCCTGCTCCCGCATCCACCCCCTCCCACTTTACTGTTCTTGTACTCTCCCACAATGATGTTTTGGTCCATTCTAGCACCAGTGTCCACTCCTTTCTTCTTGTGAGACATCACTTGATATGTGATTTGTGTCTTTGGTGTTCCAAGCTTCTAGGCTAATATCCACTTATCAGTGACTGTATACCATGGGTATTCTTCCTGAGCTTTTTATCTTAGCTATTCTGACTGGTGTGAGGTGAAATCTCAGGGTTGTTTTGATTTGCATTTCCCTGATGACTAAGGATGTTGAACATTTCCTTAACTGCTTTTCAGCCATTCGATATTCCTCCGGTAAAAACTCTTTGTTTAGCGTTGTACCTCATTTTTAATAGGGTTTTTTGGTTCTCGGTAGTCTAACTTTTTGAGTTCTTTGTATATATTGGATATCAGCCCTCTGTAGGATTTAGGGTTGGTAAAGATCTTTTCCCAATTTGTTGGTTGCCATTTTGTCCTATGGACAGTGTCTTTTGCCTTACAGAAACTTCAGCAAAGTGGCTGGATATAAAATTAACTCAAATAAATCAGTAGCTATCCTATACTCAAAGGATAAACAGGCTGAGAAAGAAATTAGGGAAATGACACCCTTCAAATAGTCACAAACAATAAAAAGTATCTTGGTGTTACTCTAACCAAACAAGTGAAAGATCTGTATGACAAGAACTTTAAGTGTCTGAAGAAAGGAATTGAAGAAGACCTCGGAAGATGGAAAGATCTCCCATACTCGTGGATTGGCAGGATTAAAAATGGCCATCTTGCAAAAAGCAATCTAAAGATTCAATGCAATCCTCATCAAAATTCCAACTCAATTCTTCATAGAGTTAGAAAGAGCAATTCTCAAATTCATCTGGAATAACAAAAAACGCAGGATAGTGAAAACTATTCTCAACAGTAAATGATCTTCTGTGGGAATTTGTATCCCCGACCTCAAGCAGTACTACAGAGCAATAGTGTTAAAAACTGCATGGTATTGGTACAGTGACAGGCAGGTAGATTGATGGAATAGAATTGAAGACTCAGAAGTGAACCCACACACCTATGGTCACTTGATCTTTGACAAAGGAGCTAAATCCATGTAGTGGAAAAAAGATAGCCTTTTCAACAAGTGGTGCTGGTTCAACTGGAGGTCAGCATGCAGAAGAATGCAAATTGATCCATTCTTATCCCCTGGTACTATGCTCAAGTCCAAGAGGATCAAGGACCCCCCACATAAAACCAGACACACTAAAACTAATAGAAAAGAAACTGAGGAAAAGTCTTGAACTCTTGAACACATGGGCACAGGGGAAATTTTCCTGAACAGAACACCAATAGCCTATGCCCTAAGATTAAGAATTGACAAATGGGACCTCATAAAATTACAAAGTTTCTGTAAGGCAAAGGACACTGTCCATAGGACAAATTGGCAGCCAACAAACTAGGAAAAGATCTGTACCAACCCTACGTCCTACAGAGGGCTAATATCTAATATATACAAAGAACTCAAAAAGGTAGAATCCAGAGAACCAAATAACCCTATTAAAAATGGGGTACAGAATTAAGTGGGGTACAGAGCCAATATCTGTCATTCCATTTTTTATGTCATGCAGCAGAGCACTTTCCACAGAGGTCATATATGGAGATTTTGTTGCTTACCTTCTAAAGTTCTAAGATATGCTTTTTATTCACTTGGGACCAGTTGGGTGGCTCAGCAGGTAAAGAACTTGAGTCATGAAGCTTCTAGTGCCATCAGAGCTAGGGTTTTATAAGGAATATTATTACATTTTCATCTCTTTAAACCCAAGCATAATTTTAAAACTTACAAGCCAATAAAGTGTTCTTCATCTTTTTTTTTCCACCTGTGACAAACTTCCTTAGTCCAAGCTACTCCAATTTCTTAGCTCAGCCAAATCATTTCCTCCACTTTGTATGTTCCATGCTGTTGTCTGTGAACAAAGTTGGGTACTTCCCTTCTAGATCCTCATCCTTGCTGCAATGCCTCATCTAACTTGCTCATTATTTCAGCTGTATTCTTGGTGTTCTCTCATTTCTCCTCCTATGTGTCCACCCACATCTCCACCTACAGTGTCTATAATGTGCTTTCTATCTTCTGTAGCTTAATAAAAAGGAAATTATGCTAATTTTATTCAAACTTTTAAAAGTAAAACCTGTACCAGTATTATTCTACCCCCCTCTCCTTTTATTTATTCGTTTCAGAAGACAAGGTGTCTAATCATCTCAGAAAATTATACTTGTACAAACGTACCCACTTTCCTATTGTTCTTTGCAAATAAGTAGATTTTCCCAATCAAGTTTATATAGAGTAAGAAAGCCAGCCTTCTGAAATTTTTTGTGGAATTAAAGGTCTGGTCCAGAAAAAATCTGGCATCAGTTCATGACCTTGGAGCCCAAGAAGGAGCACAGTTTCTAGAAACAATGTTTTGATGTGTAATAAATAGGCAAGATGTTAGAGCCAAAACAGCAGCACATCAAGTGAAGCCTTTGATGGGCTAGATATCTCTACGTGTGATTGATCTCAGTGTCTAGAAGATGGATTTTAGAAAAGACAAAACCAAGTTTTGTTGAGGAAATACTTGGGTAAGGATAGAGACATGGTTTGTGTCCAAAACCTATGGCTCTGACTAAAGCTACTCCATAGAAAAACAAATGGCAAGACCTGTTTGAGGAAAGGCTTAGGAGGAAGATAGAACCAGGGATTAGAAACTCAAAGAACAGACTCAGAAAAGGCATGGTTGCAATTGGGAACGCTGACACCAAATCTGGCATGTTGTCCAACTTCATTCTTTCCTGTGGTTTCACAAAATTCTCCAAAACAACTGTACTATTTGGTGTGACTGCTTCTTGCAGATACCTGTTAAGGGAACACTCGTTTCCCAAGTGAAGCTCAGGCTAAAGCATGTTTGAGACTCAAGGATGAGTATACAATTGCCACCTTCATTGGCTTTTGCTGTTGTTGTTTATTTTCTTTGTTTGTTTTCATTTTCTAGGAGTCAAGTGACATCATTGTCAAAAGAACCCCCAAAGGTCTTGATAGGTGGAGAATGCTATATTCCAGACTACACAGATGCGTCAGGTTAACGTATACAATATCTACATAATGCTGGGACAAACCATCAATTATATTTCCATCCGAGAAATGGGCAGTCACATCAACTACTGAATATAACCCAGAATTGAAAACGCATGCATGTCTAATTGACAACTTCCCATGTTCATTGATTGCATGTTTCTCCTTCCATTACACCCATCACCTTCATCTTTCTAGGCATTTAGAGCTGAGAGATTTCTCATTTCTTAGAAGATAAAGGCTGAAGAATTTGCATAAGAGTAAGCCATTGGCTACTGATTAAGTAAGGCTGGACTTTGCTTCCCACTGCACTTCCTACACATAAACACAGGTCTCTTTCTGTAAGTCTTTGCAGTTAGTATTGGGTAGAAAGAAAATACAAAGTCCCGATTTAAATAAACTGGAACTTACAAGATAGAAGAAGGTTTAAAGAAAGGAAGAAAAGAGGGGCATAAGGGAGGAGGAAACATGTTTTAAGTATTTTGTGTATCTCTATTATCAGTGTATTGGAAACATAGACCAAGGGTTGAGCATGAAAATGCACACTTGGAAAGTTCTGGTCATTGCATCCCAGTGTTGAGGTTTTGTCTTTTACTGTCTATTGTAATGCTAAGTGGGGGCCCCCAAGACCAGGAGTCTGCATGTACACTTGTGACCCTCTCTCCCAAGCTATTTCTGATAGGTAAATAAAGATGCCAATAGCTAACAGCTGGGCAGAGAAAGATAAGTGGGGTTTGTGTTTCTCAAGGTTAAGTTTGGGGAAAAACATGAGTAGAAGAAGAAGGTGCAGAAGGAATAAAGAGATGCCACCATCCGTTAGGTGAGTGCTAAAAACATGGCCCTGAGGGCTGGCCCATTGGAATTAAGAGCAGCTCAAATCAAATATAGTAAGTAGTAAATAATAATGGGTTATTAATACAAACGTAGATTCTAATAACACAGAGGGGAGGCATCTGTCCAGCTCTTGTATTATTTAAGGCTTATTGTAAATACAAAGGATGTATGTGTCTTCTATAAAGGAACTGAAGAGTCAAAGGCAGGATAGCAACCCTGGATCAAGATTAAATAATTTCTACAACATCTCAGACCCAACTTACCTTACATCACAGACACATCACAATCTACAAAGTACAATCATACAATCTCCATACAAGCAGGAGAGATGTTTTATACATAACAGAACTAAGGCCACAGTGGACAAAGACACCAGCAACTCTGCCCATCTGAGTTCAATCTCTGGGACCCACAGGATGGAAAGAGAGAACTGACTTCTGCAACTTGTATCTCTAATGAGCACCAGTGCACATTTATTTGTGAATTTTCTCTCTCCCTCTCTCTCCCTCTCTCCCCTCCCTCTACCTATTTTCCCCTCCCTCTTTCCCTTCCTCCCTCCTCATCTCCCTCCCTCTCCCTCTCTCCCCCTCCATCTTCCCCTCCATCCCCCTCCCTATTCCTCCCTCTCTCTCTCTCCCCCCCTCCCTCTCTCCCTTTCCCTGTCTCTCTCATCCTCCCTCCCCCTCCCTACCCCTCCCTCTCCCTCTCTCCCCTGCCCTTTCCCTCTCTCCCCTCTCCCTCTCTTCCTCTCCCTTCCTCTCCTCTCTCTCTCTCTCTCTCTCTCTCTCTCTCTCTCTCTCTCTCTCACACACACACACACACACACATACACACACACACACACACACAAACACAAACACACACACAGAGAGGGGGTGGGGGGAGAGAAACAAACTACTTTTTTATTTTTACATGAAATATAAATATAATGGTTGGCATGCTTTTTGTCATGTTGGACATAGTAGTGTATCAGCCCACTATGGCTTCTCCCTAAAGAATAAATGAACGACTCATGGGTGTGATATATAAACTATCCAAAAGGGTCTGGAAAATAACAGCATATACTTCTGTAACTCTGACACTAAGAGTTAAAGTTGATTTTGCTATCATAGTACATCATTTAAAAAATGTTAAAAGACAGGAGGACATGATTCGGTGGTTATGAGTACTGGCTGCTTTTCAAGAGGATCCAGATTTGATTCCTAACACATGATACTAGATAGATACTAGAGAGATAGCCATCAATAATTATAGTTCCAGAGAATCTGACACTGTCTTCTGATTTCCACAGGCACCAGACTATACAAATGGTGCACAGACAAACATGTAGGCAATACACCCATACACATAAAATAAAATAAAATAAAATAAAATAAAATAAAATAAAATAAAATAACACAAAATAAACATAACAACATAACATAACATAACATAACATAACATAACATAACATAACATAAAAGTTAAGGATACTGTTGGAGTTCAATTACTTTATATTTTCTTATATCTCCCTCATTCTTTGGGGATTGTTACTATCTCTGAATTCACATATAATATTGTCATGATGATTCAGACTCTCATTAACTACTTACATGTGTGTAAGCTATGCTTTTTTATGTGTATTTGAAGCATATCATTATGAATAGAATTCTGTTCCCTTCTTCAATTAATATGTTGAAGTCATAACTTCCAATAGCTCAGAATATGAATTTATTCAATAATATGATTGCTACAGGTGCAATGAGTTAACATGAAGGACATAGTGAAGAAGAGTGGGTTTCTAAGCCATTGTGATTGTCATGTTTATAAAAAGAAAATTTAGATGAAAACACACACAAAGAAGTAATGCTATGCGAAATTGAAGACAAATATGTACAAACCAAGTAATTTCAAAAACCAAAAACAAACCACCATGGTGGAAGGGAAAGTCAAGGAGTGAATTCTCTGTCATAGCTCTCAGCGACTCCTAACCCTGATGACATCCTTTTAATTTTTTCCTTACAATTTCAATCACATTTTCCCCTTCTTCAGATCCTCCTTGCCTCCCTTCCCACCCGATGTCATATCTTTAACTCAGTTCTTCAGCTTCTCAAGTTGTAAAATAAGTCACAGTGCTTACACTGTTAGTTTGTGATACTTTATTACCCCAATGCTAGCAAATAAACACAAATGGGTATATAGTAGTGCTCAGCTAATAATTTTTTTGTAGTTACATAGCAAGAATTTGGAACTTTGTGGGTCACATACAGCCTCCATGTTGCACCTCCTCTATGCCCTCTAGCACAGTGATTTTCAACCTTCCTAATGCTGCAGTTCTCATATTGTGGTGACTTCCAACCATAAAACTGTTTTTGTAGCAACTTCATAACTGAATTTTGCTTGTTGTGGCAAGTCGTATATCCACAAAAGGTTCATAATTCTGAGTACAAAGAATCTTTGCTTGGAGAATTCTTTATGCTCAAGGGAAGCTATTCTTTGATCAAAATGATTACATACACTCATACATGGAAGATGAAAGCTTTGCTTCAAATCTAAAAGCCACTTTCATAGAAATATCAGAATTGATTTTTGAGGGATGAGAGACACCAAGCACTTCATTGTGATTCACATACCAAAACTAAAATGTCAGAGGACTAGGTACTTCACAAGTATGTGCACACTTCTGCATATGCATCTACATATACATCAACACATGCACTCACACATAGGAACATTGTACACACATACATACACACAAATATACTCCTGCATTTTATGTATGTTCTAGGAACTGAACTCATGTCCTCATGTTTACATGGTAAATATTTTACTAAATGAGGTATCTATGCATTTGAGGTGTAAAATTTCTTTGTTTCTACTATAAGTCATATCACTGGAAGTGCAAACAAAAGATTAAAGTTTGCTTAGGAATATGGAAGAAGCCATCAGAGCACTAGTCTATCTGACACTAATAAATGACCAATCTAAAGGAAAGCTAAAAAATCTTTTGTTTTCATCTATATCATGCATAGCTGTGTATGTGCATATACCATTTGTCTTCATGTGTGCATCCTTATACTCATATACTCTTCAGATAATATAAAATTATCTTATGTGATCCCATAAAATTGGCCAAAATTCTTTTCTCTTGTAGAGGTTGAATAAATCCTTGACAAATAAGTCAATTTCTGCTTATCGATAAGAGCAAACAAAAATATCTCCAGAACTTGAGACATGCTTTGCCTATGTTTATATTTATAGCTGATACTTAAAATACAAAGTCTATGTTTTCTATGCTTCAACTACACCTCTCCTCATTTTCATTAAGTCCAAAATCACTTCATTTTGTTAAGGAAAAATAATTGTCTTCTATATTCACAGACTTATCATGAAAAAATTAGGCAGCCAGAATCCAAGTAGAAGAAAGAATATAATATTTAGGTATGAAAATATACTTGTAGGGTTAGGGAGGAAAAGGATAGAGAGAAAAAATCCTTTTAGATGAAAAGGGGCTTTGTATGGTAAAATAGTTTAGCACTAAAAGTATAGAATTATTCCAAAATGAAAAAAGAAAACTGTAAAACCAGGAGCTTAAAGCATGTCACCATAGGAGGTTGTGAAAGATGAAACACTAAAAAAGTATGTGTGAGATGAAGTGGGCAATTTAAACATTTCAAAGGGTCAAATTGTGCTGGGTGATTACTTCATCAGTCAATCTGTTCTAGTCATTAGAAGGAAGCTGCAAAAAGTAGACAATGGGACCCCAGCACTAAATCACTTTTGAAATTTTGTTTTGGGATTTTCAACAATAGGAGTAAAATAGAAGCTGTTTTTTAAAAATGGCCCAGGAGAAATGATGACAGATGCGAGAACAAGCCTTCTCTTGGGGCTAATAATTTATCTCTGACAGAAAGAAACCCACTACCACAGAGGAACCCCAGACAGAAGATTCTAAAGGGACCAATCTCTATCTTGGACTTTGTCCCTGAAGAAGACTGATTCTTTCTCTCCTAGCAACCATGAATTGCATGTAGCACTTCAAGTGGTAGGCCCCTGTGTGATTTCTCACATTCACCTTGGCATGTTAATTGGTATTGCCACTGTGTAGTTCTTGTTTAAGCAGGCATTTTGTTGAGATTTCATGGGTATAACTTCCCTGTTGTTTATAGAAGGCACTATTTCAAAGACATGTCCCAGGCTTCTGGCTTTTACACTGTTTTCTGACCTTCAGGTTTAGTGATTGTGTTGTAAATGTTTTGACTGGGATTGGGCATCCCACAGTCAGCTGTGGGCACCCCCACAATCAATTGTTCTCTACATTTTGACCAGCTGTGACATTCTGTAATGGCCCCTGTTTCATACAAAAGTAAGCTTCTTTGATGACAATTTTGAGCCACGCTTACCTGTATGTATAGTGATAGGTTTTTAGAATGCACTTTACTAGTTTAGGAAATAGCAGTAGTAAGTTCTTTAGGGTCCATGATTTCGTCAGCCATGAATAGTTGGCTAGATTTACAGTATCGTGCATGAATTTTCTCCCATTGAATGGTCTTTATGTCCAATTGGATTCAGTTGGTTTTCCTCAAGATATAAGTGCCACTATTGCACCTGTGCAGGTTTGGTTTCTTTTCCCCCATCACCTTGACACAAGAGAGTGTCATCTAGGAAAAGGGAACATTTTTCTTGATTGATTATTGATGTGGTAGGGTTCAGCCGAATGTGAATGGTTTCATCTCTTGGTTCATGGTTGTTCATGAGCAAGCTATGAACAACAGCCCAGCAAGCAATACTCCTACATGGTTTCTGCTTCAGTTCCTGATTTCAGGTTCCTTCCTTGAGCTCCTGCCATGAATTCTTTAAATGCTGGAGTATTACCTGGTATTAGCAAGATGAAGTAAAGCCTTTCCTCCCCAGTTGGCTTTGATCAGTGTTTTACTATAGCAACAGAGAAGCTAACTAGGATAAATGTTAATGAGTCTTCTGTTTTTCTGGGAGAGAAACTGGTATGAACTCTTCTTTGAAGGTTAAGGTAATTCGTCAGTGAAGAGATATATTTTCTGGGGAAGCTTTTAAGTTGTCAATTCTATTGTTCTAATTGCTGTAAGACCAGTCATGATCTATTTCATATTATTTGAGTTTGGGGTCATTGCAGTTTTTTTTAAAGAATTAGTTTACTTAGTCCTCATTGTTAATTTTATGAACAGAGTAGTTGTTATACTTCCTTGTTATCTTTACCAGTAGCTGTATGTGTGGAGGTTTGAATAAAATGCCCTCCATAGGCCGATAGATAGGGCCACTATTGAGATGTGTGGCCTTGTTGGAGGAAGTGTGTCACCTGAGGGAGGGCTTTGAGGTCTCAGCTGCTCAAGCCAAGCCCAGTGTGGCACTCTCTTTTCCTGCTGCCTACTTATCTGAATGTAGAACTTTCAGCACCTACACCAGCACCAAGTCTAACCTGCACAATGCTCTGCTTTCTACCGTGACAATAGTGAACTAAACCTCTGAAACTATAAGGCAGCTTCAGAGGCTTTTTTTAAAAAGAGTTTCCATAACCATGGTATCTCTTTACAGAAATAAAACCCAAGTACAGAATGGCTAATTTTTCTCCTATAACTGGTGATTGTATCTTCTCTTTTTATATCTGTTAATTATGCTAGAATGTTGTCAATTCAAACCGTCTTTCAAAGAAAGCTTTTATTGATTCTGTTTTATGATTTATTTTTGTGTTTATGGGTTGTGTTTTATCCTGCCTGCCATGTACCATCATAATCCCTTGAGAAAAGGTCTTTTATTGAACCTGGAGTGAGGGTGGCCCCCATGATTCTCTTTTTCTGTTCCTTACAGCATTGGCATGACAGCCTGGAACCCTTTCCCTGGCTGTTTACATGCATGCTGGACATTTCAGTTTAAGTTCTAATGCCTACACAGCAAGCACTCTTACCTACTGAGCCATCTTCCCATCCCCTGTTTGGTTTTATTTAAATTTCATTTAGTTCTTCCTTCTTCTATGACTAGCTATTTTAAGTCCCTGCTACCTTGGCTCCCTTGTTGTGATGGATTGTATCATGGAATCATGAATTCAAATTAACCCTTTCTTCCCCACATTACTTTTTGTCAGCTTAAAATGTCATGTGCTTTTAGCTTTAAATATTTAATGAGGTTTGTTTAGGCCACACATGGTTAATTTTGGAGTAAGTATTTGAAGACATTTGAAAATAACCTGTGCTCTACTATTGTTTGGTGGAATGTTCTATAAAATCATGTTGGTTGGTGCTATTATTGAGTTCATGATCCTGCCTGATTTTCCCTTAATTGACATTGTTGAAAGAGGGCTTTTAAAGTGTCTAACTAAAAGCCTGCTGATTTTTGTCGATTTGTTCATTTTTTTAGACTAGTTTTTGCTTCATACACTGTGGTAAATATCCCTTGCTTATTCCCAGGGCTCCCTTTTCATTTATTACTGCTTCTTTAGAAGTCTCTAAATTTAATTTGTGTTTTCAAAAAGGCATATTTGGGGTTTTTGTTCTCTTTATTTTTTCCAATTCATGTATTTTAGTACTAGTCTTAAGTTTTCATTTTTTGTAGTTTTCTGAGATCAATTTTCAGACTTCTGTCTTAATATGTGTGTGTTTGAAGGCCCAAATTTTCCTTCACATGCTGCCTTATCTGCATCTCACAGATTTTCATATATGGCATAAATTTCTAGGCAGTTAAATATTTCCTCATTACAACTTTATTTATTAATAAATATTTTTTTTTTTACTTTTTGCTGCCTGATACCACTGAAGTCACACACGTGAGCCCTGTCCATCACCAACAAGGACTACAGCATTTCTTACCTGCTAACCACCCTCGAGCACAACTCTTCCAGCATGAAAGAGATCAAGAAAACCCTAAACAGTGTGGATACGGAGGAGGAGGAGGACAATGACCGGCTTAACAAGGTTTGGGCAAGTTCTCTAGTGTGGCTGCTGGTTCAGCTGGGGCTGTTCCTGCTGCCCCTTGCTCTGGCTCCTGTGGTGGATTCTGCCCCCGATGCAGCAGAGAAGGGAGACAAAACATCTGGGAAGTCAGATGATGACATGGACTCTGACTTGTTTAAGTTCCTGCTCCTCGAAAATAAAACCTTTTTATGTATCTTAAAAATATGCATAACAATTTTATTCATATATGCAATATTTCTTGAGCATATCTACCCCAACCCCCTTCACGCTCTCACATGACATTATTCTCACAACTTCATGGTCTCCTTATTTATTTTTATTTTATTACTCACTGCCCCAGGTGCTGCTCTTATTTCTAGTTTTCATTGCTCTTTCTTCATGGACCAATAATTGCCACAACCTCTACTTAATTTCTCAAGGACAGTATTTTAATTATGTGTGAAACTATCTTTTTCACTGTTAAATATTCCTAAATTAATGGCATTGTATCTATGAAATGCATGACTTCTGTAATAAGTGTTTCATCATCACATTCTCACATCTATATAAAAGAAATCCTCTCCCCAGACGAGCCCACCTTCCACTACGTTAGATCTGTTTTCTAAGACTTCTTATTGCATTTTAATCTCTATCACTTGTTTTGTCTCAGTTACTATGGGGCCAGTCTCATCTGATCCACCTTCTTCATGGCCACCAAGAACTTTCTTTATGACAGACAAATGCATTCCTATCCTTCCCTGTTTGATAGCTTCAAGAAGATGCCAGTCTTTCTAGAACAGCACATTCTCAAACACTATCTTGAAGTTTTCATATATGTACTCATTTATTCCCAACCACATGTCTTGAATGGTGGTAGGTATTTCCAAACAGAATTTTTATTCTTTTCTGCTCTGTGTTGTACTTTGGGAGCACCAATTCAAGGTGTGTGTGTGTGTGTGTGTGTGTGTGTGTGTGTGTGTCTGTGTGTGTGTGTGTGTGTGTGTGTGTGTGTGCACATTTGCTTAGACTTTCACAGATACTATGAGAAGTGTAAAGATGACTTCCAACCACACAGCAGGACTTCATAATCACTATGAATTGCCAGGAAAGCCTTTTCCCACTACACTTCAGACTGTAACAGTTTTTTTATGCAGTTTTTATTGTGGTTTCCTTTAACTATCAGAAAGATTTTTGTCTAGTCTTCCTTCTCACTAAAAGCATAGCCCTTCATGAAACTAGTTTGATGTCCTAACTCTTGAATTTTCATCGATCCAAGGCCATAGCTCTCCTCCCCATGTGTCCATTATAGTTGCTTCCTTTCCAACCTTTACTACCTCCAAGACAGTGTGAGGCCTAGGCTATGAAGCCAGATGTGAAAAGGGGTCATGGGAGACCAAATTATTGATAAGTATGCAAGGAGCCATAGCTGCGCACATAAGATAAATTTTATTCACTAGCACACAGACCTCTAGGAATGCAGCAGGCATGTAGGCACCACACACAAGCTACACACAGGTGGGAACAGGCACAGACGATGCAACCTGACATACAGGCTTCAGATAGGGACACACAGTTCTAAAATGGCTGGCTGGTAAAGGCAAAAGGCAAAGACACAGTCCCTTGACCTCAAACTCATACTGATAAACAAGTGATATTTCTTGTAAACAGTAATATGAGGGTTTTTTTTTTCATTTTTTAGCTGGATATCCCTGGATGTCCAACATTCACCATCTTGGCCCATGTTGGATATCCACAAAGCACCATGTTGCCTAGACATAAACTGGTCTTTATAGTCTGTTGTTCTCTACATCCAGATCAAAGAACCGTTTTAATTTCTCATTTCTATTTTCCTAGCTTTTAACATATAAACTGGGATATAGGCATGTACCATGATGTCCAGTTTAATTAGTATTTAACACTTTTCTTTCAATAATACTGTTAAAAGTTTTGTGTTTCTTTTGTTAAATTTATTGCTAAGGCTTTCATTATTTTGTTGATATTATACATGTAATTGTGTTCATAATTTCCTTTCTGTAACCTTATATTTTTCAAATGTGTAGAAATACAATTAGCTACTACCTATGATGGTTGTGTACCCTGTAATCTGTTGAATTTGTTAATTCTAGTAGATTTTGTAGTATAATTCTTAGAATATTGTATAAAGAAGATCATGTCACTTACAGAGATAGCTTTATTGTTCCTTCTCAATTTGATAGCTTTTCCTTTTTGTCTGTTCCCTAAATATTTTGACTAGCCAGCCTTTATAGAAGAGAAGATAATTGTGATGAGGATGGGACACATCTTGTTTCTTATATTAGGATGAAATTTCAGCATTTCACCAATTAGATGAGATTTAGTGCATTCATTTGCATGGCCACAGACAATTTCCCCATTTAGTATATCATGAACTGGTATTTTTTTTGTTTGTCTGTCTTTTATTATTTATTTGTTTTGAAGAGGCTATTTTATTCTAAGATCATTAAATGATTTTTTATCACACAGTAGTATTGAATTTTAATGGCTACTATTTTGGAGTCTATAGAGATATTTTGTGGTTTGGCTTTTATTCCAATGATATAGTTCACTTTTTAAAATGGACTTTAGGATGGGAAGCTACTCCACATTCCTAAAATAAATTCTCCTTGACCACATTGCATAATTCTTTTCATATATCTATTTTGGATCTAATGTTTTATTGAGATACATATCAGATATTTGGGGGATGGGATAAATCTTGGGTGTTCAGGGTACTAGTCATTAGGTTTTCTGACTCTAGGAGTTGAAGTAAATCCTAATATGTAGAATTCATGCTTGCTTATCTCCTTGAATACCTGTACCTTCCTTCTAAAAATAGCTAATTTTAGAGAAGAATCACAGGAAGCTCTTTTTAAAGTATTCATACTCTCTGTCAAGTGTCAGCACTTAGGAACTATCCTTATCCTTCCCACATATATACAGGTTTCTTACCAACATCAACTGTTTTAGTCAAAATTATGAAGCAATGCTTGGTCTGGAAGAATATTTTTGATGCTAGACCACCTTGCCATGTTGTCCCTCCTTCATTCCTTGGACTTCTGTTTTTGTGATTAGATCCTGGCTTAGCTCAGGGTTGTATCCAGACTGCTGGTAGTCTCTGGTATTACAGTTGTTTCAGACCCAAATGAAACACAAAGAGATAGACTCCAGGTGCTTTGTTCCAAATCTAGTTCATTACACTATAGGCTAATTTCCTCATCAACAGAAGGTTGTAATAATGCTTACATCACAGAATTATTGCCAGAATTCAATTGTGGTTAAAGATAAGTATCACATATTAAATGTTCCATAGATTGTTAATATTGGTGAAAAATTAGAATTATATATCTGAAGCAGGAGGATTACCATGAGCTTCAGGACATCCTGAGATATATAATGAATTGTAGGACTATAGAGTCAGACTCTGCCCCCATCTGTTCAAATAATAATAGTAACTGGGCTTGTCCTAGTTTCCACAAGTTCCTGGCTAGGAAAAAGTAGCAGGATCCATCAGGAGGCAATTGATGATTCTGACGATATCTACCTCCAGGGAAACTGAGGCACCATTTACCTGGTTTCCAGCATTTACTCTTTAATGGAAAGCAGTCTCCTTTTATGTGAACATGAATTATCCCATAACTAAAATTCCAAAATTAATAAAAGAGTAACTTAGAAAGAATGTGGGAAGTAATAACTGCTTGAACATCAAATACTTGCTAAAGCACCAGGTGTTTACTAATTAAGTGTGAATGGATCAAAACTTCCATGTGGTTAATTTATTTTTAACACACAAGAGTTTTGATAATGAAAGGACAAAGTCTTTGCAAAAATCTCAGTTCTCCTGCCCAAACCTAAACATTTGCAAAGTGCTTTATAGTAATAGGATTCTCTAACACAACGATCCTGCTCAGCATTAACTCAGTCCTTCAGAATGGGCTGGACTCCCTGTTCTACCTCCTTCAAGTTACCAAAACCTAAATGGAAGAAAATAAGTATATTTGATTAAGTTCCTGAAACCCTAATTCTAGAAATTTCTTAATAATATCTATTGCTAAAATTATTACTCACTTTCTATGTAAAAAGTAAGAAATTTAAATACATGGTTCAATGATTCTAACAGCCTTTGGAAATGTGCTACGATTACAACTGCCTTTAAAATGAGGAAATTGGGGCCTACGGAGAGTAGGGAAAATTATTTAAAAAAAAAAAAAACAACCTTTAGGCATTGACCATGTTCTTAGTCACTAGAGCCTCTACTACCAAACGCGGTGTTTACCTTTGATGAAGAACTCTTGTGCCAGAATTAATGCATCAGGCCCACTGCAAACTGAGCCAATTTTCATCTGTCTGCAAACCATGGGCTTAGGAGTTTGGCTTTTCTTCCCATCTCCATTCTTAATTCCCTGAACCCTCTTTCACTCACTGCCTCCTAGTCTCTAAGTCAAGTCAATATATAAGCTTATCAAATTATTTAAAATATTGTTCTCTTGAGTTACATACACAGTGTACAACAATTCAACATGGCTGGAGTGGCTTTACCAGCTTTTGGAAGTTGTTCATAGTTGTGATAACTAACACAAAAATTCCATGGAATCTAGTATTAGTCTTTCCAGCAATCGTTTTACCTTTTGTCACAAATAGCTAAAGTTTAATGTATTCTACACTTTTCAATACCTCAGATATATGACCTTTTAAGTAAAGATATATGTATTTCAGATTATAAATGTGGAGAATATTTCAAATATCAAGAACTTTAGACCAAGGCAGAGGAGGTTTTACACATCATTTGAAATATAGTTCTTAGCATTTTGTAATTATTCCAGATCTTAGACTTTTAAAAGCTGGCTTGGTACAGTGAATGCTTCCTGTGCTAAGAAATGGGGATATGTGGTTTTAGTCTACTTGTAATTGAACAAAATATGGTTCCATGGGTGGTAGGTGAAATCACAAGACTCCTGGGTCAGAGATGGCTAATTAATTTCAGGAAGGAGTAGTAAGTAGACTGAAGGATATCAGTGAAAGTTTCATGAGCAGGAGCTCTCATAAGATGCTGGGGAGAGGGCCAGGCAGCATCTGTACACATAGGAAAATATAGATCTATTAAAGTGAAAAACAAGCATTTCTAGCCTTTGCTCAGGAGCAAAACACTGTATTACCCAGCCATTCTTGAAAATGTAACCTGGAACAGACAATGGTCTTATTTTGCTTACAAGATACACAGAAACAGAGAGACCCGTGGAAGTGCTCAATGTTTGAAATACGATTCAGACAAGCAAATGGGATTCAACTGAACTCCACTGGGAAATTTGCTGCACTAGTGCTGTAGTGCAATGGCTGCGGTGAACTGATAACAAAACCCAGGCTGAAAACATTCATTTGTGAATTGTCTCATCCAACCATTCAACATTAACACCTACAAGTGTGGAGGGGGAGCGTGGAGGGAGGGAGGGAGGGAGGGAGGGAGGGAGGGAGGGAGAGAGAGAGAGAGAGAGAGAGAGAGAGAGAGAGAGAGAGAGAGAGAGATCCTGTTTAGCCCACTATTTCCTCCCTTCCTCTCATATTTTGATTATCTGCTACTGTAAAACAGTAGTCCCCAAAGCCTACTGACATGAAACAATATATTATGTATTATTAGGACCAATTATTCTGTGGGTTGAATGGGTGCAGCCAGGTTGTCCTTGGTTTCTCCCAGGTGCTTAGCCTTAGATGACAGCTGGAGTCACTAGGAGACTCAACTGAGCAAGACATCCAAAAAGATTTCTTTAGCCACATCTGTCTCATCTGCCAAGATCTGGGAAACAGCTAAAGACTTTCCAGGCATTTATTTCTCTCTTCACCCAGCCTCTTCATGTCACTTCCTCAAAGGACATTAGTTTAGGGGTAGTAAGACTTTTTACAGCACATATGGCTTCTTTCAGAGCAAGTATTCAAAGAGAGCCAAGTAGAAACTGCAAGGCTTTTACCCTCCTACCAGAAAAAGGGACTTCACCCAAGGGGAAACACCAGGAGATTCAGAACATGAGAGGTTAGGAGCATCTCTGGTGCCTATCACATGAAAGAAAGTTAGGATCTAGCTAAAAGTCAAACGTGCATTTGTCCACCAGGCTAGAACTCTATTTTTATTTTAATTAATTAATTTTTACACTCCATATTTTATTCCTGTCCCCCCCAGTCCACCCTCCAAGTGTTTCACATCCCATACTTCCTCCCTAGCCCGCTGTCCCCATGTAGATGTGCCCACCCCCCCCCACCCCACCTAACTTCTAAACTCCCTGGGGCCTCCAGTCTCTTGAGGGTTAGGTGCATCATCTCTGAATGAACACAGACCCAGAAGTCCGCTACTGTATGTGTGTTGGGGGCCTCATGCCAGCTGGTGGATGCTGCCTGGTTGGTGGTCCAGTGTTTGAGAGATCTCAGGGGTCCAGATTAACTGAGACTGCTTGTCCTCCTACAGGGTCACCCTTCTCCTCAGCTTCTTCCACCCTTTCCTAGTTCAACAACAAAAATCAGCTGCTTCTATCCATTGCTTGGGTCATTTTGATTTGCACTTCTCTGATCACTAAGAACTTTGAACATTTCTTTAGGTGCTTCTCAGCCATGGGAGTTTCCTCAGTTGTGAAATCTCAATTTAGGTATAGACAACAGTTTATAACTGTTTGACAATCAGTTTGATTGGGTTGTTTTGTTTTTGGTGATTAGCTTCTTGAGTTCTTTATAAATTTTGAATATTAGCTCTCTATCAGATGTGGGGTTAGTGGAGATTTTTTCCCAATCTGTAGGTTGCCAATTTGTCTTATTGACTATGTCCTCTGCCTTACAGAAGCTTTCCAGCGTCATGAGGTTCTGTTTATCAATTCCTGATCTTAGAACCTGAGCCACTGGAGTTCTGTTTAGGAAATTTCCCCCTGTGCCAATGAGTACAAGGCTCTTTCCCATTTTCTCTTCTATTAGATTCAGTGTATCTGGTTTTATGTTGATGTCTTTGATCCACTTGGACTTGAGCTTTGTGCACAGTGACAAATATGGGTCTATTTTCATTTTTCTACATACAGACAGACAAACGCCATTTATTAAAGATGTTTCCTTATTTCCATTGTGTATTTTTGACTCCTTTGCATCAAGTGTCTGTAAGTGTGTGATTTTATTTCTGGGTCTTTAAGTCTATTCAATTGATCAATGTGTCTGTCTCTGTACCAATACCATGCCATTTTTATCACTATCACTCTGTAGTAAAGCTTGAGGTCAGGTATGGTGATTCCCCCAGCTGTTCTTTTATTGTTAAGAATTGTTTTCGCTATTCTGTTTTTTTTTTTTTTTTTTTTTTTTGCCTTTCCAGATGAATTTGAGAATTGCTCTTTCCATGCCTTTGAAGAATTGTGTTGGGATTTTTATGGGGATTGCATTGAATCTATAGATTGCCTTTGGAAGAATGTTCATTTTTACTATATTAATTCTGACAATCCATGAGCATTGGAGATCTCTCCATTTTCTGAGATCTTCTTCGATTTCTTTCTTGAGAGTTTTTTATTTTAATTATTTTTATTCGATATATTCTTTATTTACATTTCAAATGATTTCCGCTTTCCAGGATCCCCCCTCCTCGAAAGTCCCATAAGCCCTCTTCCCTCCCCCTGTTCCCCAATCAATCCCTTCCCGATTCCCTGTCCTGGTATTCCCCTACACTGCTGCACTGAGCATTTCTAGGATCAGGGGCCTTTCCTTCCTTCTTCTCGGGCATCATTTGATATATTCAAGTTATTGTCATACAGGTCTTTCACTGTTTGGTTAGAGTTACCCCAAGATATTTTATATTATTTGTATATTATATTATTTGATATTTTATATTATTTGTAGCTATTGTGAAGGGAGTTATTTCCCTAAGTTTTTTCCCAGTCTGTTTATCATATGTATAAAGGAAGGCTATTGATTTATTTGGGTTAATTTTTTATCTGGCCACTTTACTGAAGTTGTTTATCAGCTGGAGAAGTTCTCTGGTAGAATTTTTGGGTTCGATTATGTATACTATCATATTATCTGCAAATAGTGATACCTTTATTTCTTCCTTGTCAATTTGTTTCCCCTTGTTCCCTTTTTGTCGTCTTATTGCTTTAGCTAGGACTTGGAGTACTATATTGAATAGATATGGGGAGACTGGGCATTCTTTTCTTGTCCCCGATTTCAGTGGGATTGCCTCAAGTATGTCTCCATTTAATTTGACATTAGCTGTCTGTTTGCAGTAAATTGTTTTTATTATGTTTAGGTATGGGCCTTGAATTCCTGATCTCTCCAATATTTTTAACATGAAGGGGTGCTGTATTTTGTCAAATGCTTTTCCTGGACTGAAAGAGATGATCATGTGATTTTTTTTGAGTTTGTTTACATTGTTTATTACATCAATGTATTTTCGTATATTTAACCAAACTTGCATCCCAGGGATGTGGTGAATGATGGTTTTGATGTGTTCTTGGATTTAGTTTACAAGAATTTTATGGAGTATTTTTGCATTGATTTTCATAAACCAGATTGGTCTGAAGTTCTCTTTTTTGATTGGGTCCCTGTGTGGTTTAGGTATCAGAATAATTGTGGCTTCATAGAACATGTTAGATAATGTTCCTTCTCTTTCTATTTTATGGAATAGTTTGAAGAAAGTTGGCATCAGGTCTTCTTTGAAGGTCTGGTAGGATTCTGCACTAAATGCATCTGGCCCTGGGCTTTTTTTGGTTGGAAGGTTTTTAATGACTTCTATTTCCTTGTGACATATGGGCCTGTTTAGATAGTTTATTTGCTCTTGATTTAACTTTGGGACATGGTATCTGTCTAGAAAACAATCCATTTCATCTAGATTTTCTAATTTTGTTGAGTATAGGCTGTTACAATAGGATCTGATGATT
This sequence comes from Apodemus agrarius, assembly GCA_964023405.1. Classification (NCBI taxonomy): domain Eukaryota; kingdom Metazoa; phylum Chordata; class Mammalia; order Rodentia; family Muridae; genus Apodemus; species Apodemus agrarius. Next base: position 3,356,914 of record OZ030010.1, read on the forward strand.
TTTTTTGAATTTCCTTTTTTTCTGTTGTTATGTCTCCCTTTTCATTTCTGATTTTGTTAATTTGGATACTGCCTCTTTGCCCTTTAGCTAGTTTGGGTAGGGGTTTATCTGTCCTGCTGATTCTCTCAAAGAACAAGCTTCTGGGTTTTTTTTTTTATTCTTCGTATTGTTTTCTTTGATTCTATTTGGTTGATTTCAGCCCTGAGTTTGGTTGGCTATTTCTTGCTTTCTATTCCTCTTGGGTGAGTTTGCTTTTCTTTGTTCTAGAGCTCTCAGGTGTGCTGTTAAGTTGTTAGTGTATGATCTCTCCAGTTTCTTTACCAGTACTCTTAGTGCTATGAACTTTCCTCTTAGCACTGCTTTTATTGTGTCCCATAAGTTTGGATATGACGTGTCAATATTTCATTAAATTCCAGGAAGTCTTTAATTTCTTTATTTCTTCCCTAACCAAGTTATCATTGAGTAAAGTGGTGTTCAGTTTCCATGTGTATGTGGGCTTTCGGTAGCTTTTGCTATTATTGAAGACCAGCCTTAGGCCATAGTGATCCGATAGGATGCATATTATTTCAATCTTCTTGTATCAGTTGAGGGTTGTTTGGTGACCAATTATATGGTCAGTTTTGGAGAAGATGCCACAAGGTACTGAGAAGAAGGCATATTCTTTTGTTTTGGTGTGAAATGTTCTGTAGATGTCTATTCATAACCTCTTTTAGTTTCACTGTGCCTCTGTTTAGTTTCTGTTTCAGTGACCTGTCCATTGAGAGTAGGGTGTTGAAGTCTCCCACTATTATTGTGTGGGGTTCAATGTGTGTTTTAAGTTTTAGTAAAGTTTTTTTTATGAATGTGGGTGTTCTTCCATTTGGGCATTGATGTTCAGATTTGAGACTTTCTCTTGGTGGATTTTCCCATTGATGAAAATGGGATATTATTGGATATTAGGATGGCAAATCCTGCTTGTTTCCTGGGACCATTTGCTTTTGAAAACTTTTCCCATTCTTTTACTCTGAGATATTGTCTGTCTTTGTTATTGAGGTGTGTTTCTTGTAGGCAGAAAAATGGTGGATCATGTTTGCATTTCCAGTCTGTTAGCTTATATTGTTTTATTGATGAGTTGAATCCAATAATATTGAGAGATATTAAAAAGAGATGACTGTTGGTTCCTGTTATGTTTGTTTTTGTAAGTGGTTTTATGTGCTTGTGGTTCTCTCCTTTTGCCTTTGTTGTAAGATGCTTAATATCTTGTCCTTTCTTTGGTGCGGGTACCTTCCTTGTGTTGGCGTTTTCCTTTTAGGATCCTCTGTAGGGTTGGATTGGAAGATAGATACTGTTTGAATTTGGTTTTGTCCTGGAATATTTTGTTTTCTCCATCTATAATGATTGAGTGTTTTGCTGGGCATAGTAGCCTGGGCTGACATTTGTATTCTCTTATTAGAGTCTGCATGACCTCTGTCCAGGCTCTTCTGGCTTTTATAGTCTCTGTTGAGTAGTCTGATATACTTCTGATAGGTCTACCTTTGTGTGTTACTTGGCCCTTTTCACTTGCAGTTTTTAATATTCTTTCTTTGTTCTGTGCATTTAGTGTTTTGAACATTGTATGACAAGAGGATTTTCTTTTCTGGTCCCATTTATTTGTTGTTCTATAGGCTTCTTGTACCTTTATGGCTATCTCTTTCTTTAGGGTGGGGAAGTTTTCTTTTATGATCTTGTTGAAGACATTTTCAGGTCGTTTGAGGTGGGAATCTTTGTTCTCCTCTATTCTGATTATTCTTAGATTTGATCTTTTTATTGTGCCCTGAATTTCCTGGATGCTTTGAGTTAGGAGTTTTTTATGTTTTGAATTTTATTTGACAGTTGTGTTCATCTTTTCTATGGTATCTTCTACACCTGAGATTCTATCTCTTGTATTCTGTTGTTTATACATACATCTGTAATTCCTGACCTCTTTCCTAGCTTTTCCATTTCTAGGTTTGCCTCCATTTGTATTTTCTTTATTGTTTCTACTTCCACTTTTAGGTCTTGGATCACTATATTTAATTCCCTCACCTGTTTACCTGTGTTTTCCTCCATTTCTTTCAGTGAGTTATGATATCCTCCTTAAACAACTCTATTATCTTCATGATATAGAATTTTAGGACAGATTCCTGGTTTTCAGGTATGTTGTATTCAGGGCTTGCTGTGGTGGGAGAACTGGGTTCTGATGATGCCCATGTATATTGACTTCTGGTCTTGTGCTTGCCTTTTGCCATCTGGATATCCCTGATGATTTTTGGTCTGGGTGACTGTCTGGAGTCTGCTTCTTTTGTCCCTGGGTTGCTTCAGGTCTCCTGGAAGGGCTGCAGCATTAGCTGTAGCAGACCACCTGTGGTGTCTTCCCTTCACCAGGGCAGAGAAGCTGCTGATCTGTTGCCCTGGCTGCAGTAGATCTCCTGGGAAGCCTTCAGACTGTTGGGTCTTCAGTGGAGCAGTCAAGCTGTTGTCCAACTGCTCTGAGTGCAGCTGATCCTTAACAGCTCTGATTGCATGGGGTCCTCTTCTGTCCTGGGTGTAGCGGGTTCTCTAGTTTTGGTCAGCATATGGTATGTTTACTGTTGCAGACCAGCCAAGAGTCTGCCCCTGCAGAAAGGACAGGGCAGAAAGGGAGTGGTATTTGGGAGGAAAGGGTTTTGGTGGGTTATGGGTCCTGAGTCCACTGGGCTCCTAGTAGCAGTTCTGGGACTCTGGTGGTGGGGAAGTATTTCTTACCAACTTCTCTGAGTGCATTAGATCCTCTAGGATAGGTCAGGATTTGGTGTCTTCACTGGAGCAGACCAGCTAAGAGTCTGCCCCAGCAGAAAGGACAGGGTGGAAGAAGAGTTGCATTTGGGAGGGTGGGGGTGTTGGTGGGTGATGGATCCCTACTCCAACAGGCTCCCAGCGGCAGCTCTGGGACTCCAGAGTGGGGAGAGAGGTTCTTACCAACTGCTCTGAGTGCAGTGGGTCCTCTAGAAGGGGTCAGGATTTGCTTTCTTCACTGGAGCAGACCAGCTAAGAGTCTCTCCCAGCAGAAAGGACAGGGAAGAAGGGGCAGAAGGGATGGAAGGGAGGACTCCTTATATTTTTAAACAAATATAATTACCTAAAACACAACCCTAGTGTTTGATTAAGCATAGCAGACCCAGAGTTTCTTTGGATTAAACAAAAGAAAAAAAAAGGAACTTTGAACTTAAATTATCATCTCTAAACTTGTTTTAATCTCCCATTTATTGGAGGATTGCGATAATAGCCCAGACTTTGCTCTGTTGTTGGCTAGAGGCAGACCTGTCACCATTCTAGGGCTGACTAGCAAAAACAGGTGAGTGCACCTGGCATGACTCACCTTGGTAGCAGTGATTACCACTGAGGTTAGCAAAGCAGACCACCCTCTGCTTCACATGCACCCAGGCTCACCCACAACCTGAGCCTTTCCTTGATCCTTTCAGAGATGGTGGACTGAATGCACATCCCAGCTCTTTCCAGTGAGAGACATTTTGCGAAGTCTTTGGCAGCATGTTGGCTGGCAAAGTCATCTGGCTGGCACACTCCTCCAGCATCAAGTTATGGCATTGCCACCTCTACTCAGTAGAGTTTTGAAATTTCATTTTGCACACCCTGTACAATGTGAGTCACTCGGCTTGCAGAGGAGGAGGAGGAGGAGGAGGAGGCGGCCATCTGCTAGTCATGAGTAGATGACAAATACCCTGCCCTGCAAATTTCCATCCTCATTTCATAATATTGAAGTAAACATATTTTGTAACCACTTTTTTTTCCAGAGTTCTTTAGTGTTTGACATTTTTGTAAACACTGTATGAAGCTACCTTTTCTCTTTTCCTCCAAACAACTGTATCGATTATTGAAACGGTGCTGATGGCAACCATTGCCAAGTGCTGTCGTATTGAACAGCCAGAACAAAAAGAATCCACATCTGAATCACATAATTAAGCCCCATGCCATTTCATAGCAACTGTGGTAAAAGGCCTCTCCACCATGCACAGCTCCATGGTGACCCCTGCTGTCTGCCTGCAAAAATCCCCAACTATTACCGCCCATCAGGGGGAAAAAATCAGCAGAAAAGAAAAGGAAAGAAAAAAAGTTTCCAAAGGAGAAAAGCAGGTGTGAAGGTGTGAACTCAAATACTGGGACCTGAAGCTGCTTCAAGTTTGGCTGCATGCCTCCTAAAACCCAAAAGAAGTGCAGAATCTGTGGCAAGAAAGAATACAGCTTTTTAAGTCAGACAATGTCTTGTTATTAAAATTTAAACAAACTTCTTCTAGAGTTTTGGTAGCATATGCCTGGTGGTTCTAGGACTGGCATATCCTTAGGATTTGCACAGCCACTAAATAAGGCTGTGTCTTTTAACTTTGATGAGGGGAAAAGGTGGGTCCCATTGAGAAAATGAAATACATATCTCCTGACAAGCAAAGAAAATGAGAAATGGACCTGCTGGCAGACAGGCCATGATCTCAGTTCACAAAACAGTGGAAAAGGAATGAAATAAAATAAAATAAAATAAAATAAAATAAAATAAAATAAAATAAAATAAAATAAAATAAAGCCACTGAACAATCTCAAAAGTAACTAGATGTCTTCCTTCTCTTACTAACACTGAGTGACCAGTTTCCTTACCTACGACTGTAACAACTTCTTTACCCATGAACACTGTTGTGTTACCCAACAGAGGTTCTTGACTTTCCTAATGCTACAACACTTTAGTACAGGTCTGTATGTTTGGTGGCTCCCAACCATAAAATTAATTTCATTGTTACTTCATAGCTGTAATTTTGCCACTGTAATGAATCATAACATAATATCTGTGTTTTCTGATGGTATTAGGAGACCTGGGGAAAGGGTCATTCAACACTCCCGAGGGGGTTGTAACTCACAGGTCAAGAGCCACTGCCCAACACCAAGTTCTCTCTGATTTTTGAGTTTGATATCTAGAGTTATTTCTTTTCCCTAATACCTTCTGGGGATCTCTTGTAGCAAAGCCAGTCCCTTGAGAAACACCTGCTTGCTCTTTCCAGTGTTAACTTTCTTACGCTGGAACTAGCTTGCAAAATTAACTTCTAAAACTCCTATGTTTGTGGTAGGTAAGCTTTCTTAAAAAGAAATGCAGCTGAGCAAAGGCGATTCTAAAGAGGCTTCTGTGAGTATGGACAGGGCAGTATTTCTGTTCCCTCTCCTGGGTAGGGCTTTGTTCAGAGGAGCATCTATGCTTCCCTTAGATCATCATACCTTAATATTCTTCTGTTGCTCTGGCTTTCAATACAAACCTACTCTCTTATGGAAGTCTCCAGGTATTAGCCAGTAGTTTGTCCCTGACTGAGTGCAGTTGCACGTCCTTGATCAGCAATAATATTCCTTTTAACAAAGTAGATGTCATGATTTCTTGAACTCAAAACTTTCTTATTCTTTTTACTTTTTCTAGGAACCTTTGTTAGCATCAAAGCAAACAAAGACAAATAGCATCCCTTTATTTTCTAGCAACCCATGACAAATGTGGAGCCATTTCTCAAACACAGACAATCTAAGAATGCCTAGAGTTGATGCTGGCCACCACACCGTCCCTGGTGGAAACCTGAAGGGTCAGTCAGACTGAGACTTTATCCTCTTTATAGCCTTTCCATTTCTTTTTTGTTTTATTTTTTTCTATATTCTTTGTTTAGTTTACATTCCAAAGGCTTTCCCCTTTCCCAATTTTCCCCCTCACCATATGTCCCATAAGTCCTCTTCCCCCCGCCCATTCCCCAATCATCCCCCCCACACACACACCATTTCTCTGTTCTGGTACTCTCCTACAAAACTGGATTTAGTCTTTTCCGGACCAGGGTCCTCTTCATCCTTTTTCTTGGGAATCTTTTGCTTAGCTAATTGTGCCTTGAGTATTCAGAGCTTCTGGGCTCATTAATATCCACTTATCAGTGATTGCAATTTATGTGTATTCTTTTGTGATTGGGTTAACTCACTTAGGATGATATTTTCCAGATCCAACCATTTGCCTACAAATTGCATGAATTCATTATTTTTAATTGCTGAGTAGCATTCCACTGTATAAATATACCACATTTTCTGTATCCATTCCTCCTTTGAGGGACATCTGGCTTCTATCCAGCTTCTGGCTATTATAAATAAGGCTGCTATGAACATAGTGGAGCATGTGTCTTTACTGCATGCATGGGAATCCTCTAGGTATATGCCCAGGAGTGGTATGACAGGGTCCTCTGGAAGTGTCATGCCCAATTTTCTGAGGAACCGTCAGACTGATTTCCAGAGCGGTTGTACCATCTTGCAATCCCAGCAACAATGGAGGAGTGTTCTTCTTTCTCCACATCCTCTCCAGCACCTGTTGTCTCTTGAGTTTTTAATTTTAGCCATTCTGACTGGTGTGAGGTGGAATCGCAGGGTTGTTTTGATTTGCATTTCCCTGATGACTAATGATGTTGAACATCTCTTAAGGTGTTTCTCGGCCATCCGAATTTCTTCTGGTGAAAATTCTTTGTTTAGCTCTGTACCCATTTTTTGATAGGGTTATTTGGTTCTTTGGGGTCTAACTTCTTGAGTTCTTTGTATATATTGGATATTAGCCCTCTGTCAGATGTGGGGTTGGTGAAGATCTTTTCCCACTTTGTTGGTTGCTGTTTTGTCCTTCTGACAGTGCCTTTTGCCTTACAGAAACTTTGTAATTTTATGAGGTCCCATTTGTCAATTCTTGATCTTACAGCATAAGCTATTGGTGTTCTGTTCAGAAAGTTTCCCCCTGTGCCCATGTCCTCCAGGGTCTTCCCCAGTTTCTTTTCTATTAGTTTCAGTGTGTCTGGTTTTATGTGGAGGTCCTTGATCCACTTGGAGTTGATCTTAGTACAAGGAGATAAGAGTGGGTCAATTTTCATTCTTCTGCATGTTGACCTCCAGTTGAACCAGCACCATTTGTTGAAAAGGCTATCTTTTTTCCACTGGATGGTTGTATCTCCTTTGTCAAAGATCAAGTGACCATATCTCTGTGGGTTTATTTCTGGGTCTTCAATTCTATTCCATTGATCAACTTGCCTGTCGCTGTACCAATACCATGCAGTTTTTAACACAATTGCTCTGTAGTACTGCTTGAGGTCAGGGATATTGATTCCCCCAGAAGTCCTTTTATTGTTGAGAATAGTTTTAGCTATCCTAGGTTTTTTAACTTTTATTCTGCTGCTTCCATCCTCATCTCCTCTGTGAGCACTTATGAGAGCACACACAGTATCCTCTTGTCAGCCTCTTGCTTTACAGAACTCATCCATACAAATGGGAAATCACATCCTTATTGTTCAGGTGAAGCAACATTTTGGGATTTTAAGTGTGACCCATGGTCTGATAGTTGGTATATCATCAGGTAGACCTGGATGAACCTAAAGTCTTCATTTATCCTTTTTTTTGACTGTGCCTCCATACTCTCTCTGTCTCTCTCTCTGTCTCTCTCTGTCTCTCTGTCTCTGTCTCTCTCTCTCTCTCTCTCTCTCTCTCTCTCTCTCTCTTTTAGGGCTTTTTGTCTGGCCCTACCTTTCTTCTTGAATATACAGTCTTCTGATGGATGTGGTAAGAAATAAAGGCTCAGATGTCATGTTCCAAGCACCTAATAACATGTTTGACAGTCTATACTGGACCTAAGTCACATATCTTCTCTGTACAATACATCAGGGTTAATTACCAACCTCTTCCTTCTTGACTTCAGGACAGATCAACTCTGCTGTTTGTGATATGTCATCTTCCTTATCCTGCACCCAGAGCACCACATTTAACACTGTTCATTCATGACGCAACATCAAAATCGGGGACCCTGAGAATGCATGACTTCTGTCTATTTAATCATACAGAACAATCACTGCACAGCTCCTAGGCAGTCCTTTCTACATGTCATACTAGCAAAGTTGGGTCACTCTTGAGAATATCTTGTATACAATTAGTTTTATTGTGAAGATCTCTTTTAAACCAAAATTTACTTGAAGAAGCAATGTTACATATTACTATAAAACTACCCATTTCTAAGGTCAGAATTGTCTTTTACCATCAGAGCAAAATGCCTGTGATGGGAAGGAGGAAAGGTCTATAACATCTGCCTCTCACAATCCACTGCCACAATCACTCAGGAAGACCAGTCATTGGAGCAGAATGAGGAGTGGAAGGCAAGCAGATTCATGATATCTAAGGATATCTAAGAAAGAAAATACAGTACACAGACATGCTTACACCAGTAGGACAGAACAGAATGAAAACAACAAATTAGAACTGATACATTTTACTTCCCCAAACCTTAATCATAACCAACATACTGTACTACTTTTCCAGGATTTTTTTCAAAAGTGTATATAACTATTTATGCAAAAATTCAAAAGTCTAATAATTCAAGATAGTATACTTTGAGAGGTATCAGAATCTTTATCAGTGTCCAGGATTTTTAATCTCCATCTATCACATTAAGGATTTGCTTCTGAAACACCACATTAGCATAAGAAGAGTCATAAAAGAACTTCCACCCATTGGTGCCTCAGGGTCCCAGGAAGATTCATTTATCAAGCAGCAAACACAAAGCCCAAGGTAAAACAAACAAACAAACAAGCACACCACCCACACTCACACCTGTAATCTGGGAGACAAAGGAGTTAGTGTTTGGTGGAAAGCATACCTGGAGGGCAGAGAGAACACCAACAACAATACCAGACCTGCTCTTCAGCCTAAACAGCAAGCATTTAAGTAACTGTCTAATGACTACAAAGATAGAACGATCTGGAATCATGTACTAAAGGATCACAGTTGCTCTCCTAGGAGCATCACTGTACTCAAGGAGTCTTTGCCCTTTAGGAGTCCTTGGGTAGAGATTCAGGCCTGGCTTGCAGGCATAGCTCTCTGTACAGCATAATGTACAGCCTACTCCAACTAGCCAACTTCAAACCCATCAGCTCACTACAGCTCTTCCTTTTACTTCTAAATGTAAGAGGCCGTGCTCTGTCTTTAAACCAAATTTACCGCATACAAAGGTTAAGATCCACGGATTATGCTTGATGGTAATGTAAGGAATTGTATTCATAGATAAAATCCTGTGTTTTTGTTACTTTTACTATTCTCTGAAAATGCCAAATAGAAAATTATCTGGCTTTCAACCCTAGGAAGGAAGCTTTGCTGTGTCCCCAAAGTATAGGATGTGAGGTGGGGTGGATGGGAGGGAAAAGCACCAGCTTAATTCCTCATCATTTCCTGAAAAAGCATGTGGGAAGTATGAGTCTGTTGATATGCACAGCAAATGATTTAAGAATGTAGGTTGATATTACTCAATTAGAGAGCCTAAGGCATGTGTGTGAGGAAACAGTGGAAAAATTCTGGACAAAACAATGGCATGTTGGTCAGAAAATCTATGATTAGCCATGTAGACCACCTAACAGTCATTGCATCTTTCTAGCCTAAGTTTCTTTTTATATTGAATATAATCTCCATTTACATTTCAAATTCTAAAACCTTTCCCAGTTTCTCCCCCCTCCCCGAAAACCCCCAACCTCTCTTCCCCCATCCTTGCCTCCATGTGTATGCCCCTCCACCCGACCCACTCCCACCTTCCCCCCTTCAATTTCTCTTTGTTGGGGCATCTATTGAGCCTTCACAAGAACAAGGACCACTCCTCCCACTGATGCCCATAAAGGCAATCCTCTGCCACAGTTTTGACTGGAATCATATGTACCCCTTGATTGATGGTTTAGTCCCTGGGAGTCCTGGGGCATCTGGGTGGCCGAACTCATTGTTCTTCCCATTCAGCTCCTTCAACTCCTCCAGTCTGCCCTCCAACTCCTCCATTGGGGACCCCACATCCAGGCCAATAGTTGGCTGCTAGCATCTGCCTCTGTATGTGTAAGACTCTGACAGGGCCCCTCCTGAGACAACCATAACAGGCTTTTTTTTTTTTTTTTGATATGTACTTCTTGTCCATAATAGTGTCAGGGCAGTCTCTGGGTGGCCTTTCCTTCTGTCTCTGCTCCACACTTTGCCTCCATTATTGCTCCTTTGAGGATTTTGATCCCTTTCTCAGAGGAACCCAAGCAACCCCACTTTAGTCCTCCTTCTTCAGCTTCCTGTGGTCTGTGAATTGTAACATATTTATTTTGAGCTTTTGGGTCAACATCCACTTATCAATGAGTGCATACCATGTGTGTTCTTTTGTGATTGGGTTATCTCACTTAGGGTGACATTTTCTAGTTACATCCATTTGCTTAAGAATTTCATGAATTCATTGTTTTTAATAGCTTAATAGTACTCCATTGTGTATATATACCACAATTTCTGTATCCTTTCCTCTGTTGATGGACATCTGGGTTCTTTACAGCTTCTGGCTATTATAAATATGTCAGCTATGAACATAGTGGAGCATGTGTCCTTATTACATGTTGGAGCATCTTCTGGGTATATGCCCAGGAGTGGTATAACTGGGTCCTATGTCCAATTTTCTGAGGAACTGACAAACTGATTTCCAGAGTGGTTTTATCAGCTTGTAATCCCACCAGCAATGGAAAAGTGTTCCTCTTTCCTACATCTTCTCCAGAATCTGATGTCCCCTGAGTTTTTCATCTCAGCCAATCTGGTGTGAGGTGGAATCGCAGGGTTGTTTTGATTTGCATTTCCCTGATAACTAAGGATGCTGAACATTTCTTTAGGTGCTTAAGGGCCATTCGAGTTTCCTCAGTTGAGAATTGCCTGTTTAGCTCTGTTCCCCTTTTGAAATATGGGTATTTGACTCTCTTTAGTCTAACTTCTTGAGTTCTTTGTATACATTGGATATTAGCCCTCTATCTGATTGGTAAGGATCTTTTCCCAATTTGTTGGTTGCCATTTTGTCCTATTGACAGTGTCTTTTGCCTTACTTTGTAGTTTTATGAGGTCCCATTTGTAGATTCTTGTTCTTAGAGCATAAGGCACTGGTGTTCTGTTCAGGAAAATTTCCCCTGTGCTCATGTGTTCAAGGTTCTTCCCTGCTATAAACTTCAGTGTGTCTGGTTTTATGTGTAGGTCCTTGATCCACTTGAACTTGTGCTTTGTACAAGGAGATAAGAATGGGTAGATTTGCATTTTTCTGCATGCTGACCGCCAGTTGATCCAGAACCATTTGTTAAAAATGCTGTCTTTTTTTCCACTGGATATTTTTAGCTCCTTTGTCAAATATCAAGTGACCATAGGTGTGCAGGTTCATTTCTGGGTCTTCAATTCTATTCCATTGATCTACCTGCCTGTCTCTGTACCAATACTAGACATTATTGCTCTGTAGTAGAGCTTGAGGTCAGGGATGGTGATTCCCCCAGGAGATATTTTGTTGTGGAGAATAGTTTTTGTTATGCTGTATTTTTTTGTTGTTGTTATTCCAGATGAATTTGAGAATTGCTCTCTAGCTCTATGAAGAATTTATTTGGAATTTTGATGGGAATTGCATTAAATCCATAGATTGCTTTCAGCAAGATGACCATTTTTGCTATATTAATCCTGCCAGTCATACCACTCCTGGGCATATACCCAGATGATTCCTCTGCATACAATAAAGACACATGCTCCACTATGTTTATAGCAGCCTTGTTTATAATAGCCAGAAATTGGAAGGAGCCCAGATATCCCTCAAAAGAGGAATGGATACAGAAAATGTGGTATATTTATACAATGGAGTACTGCTCAGCAATTAAAAATAATGAACTCATGCAATTTGTAGGTAAATGGTTAGATCTGGAAAATATCATCCTAAGTGAGCTAACCCAATCACAAAAGAATACACATGAAATGCAATCACTCATAAGTAGATATTAATGAGCCCAGAAGCCCTAAATACTCAAGACACAATTAGCAAGTCAAATGACTTCCAAGAAGAAGAACGGAGAGGACCCTGGGCCTGTAAAGATTGGATCCAGTATTGTAGACCCAGAACAGAGAAATCGTGTGTGTGGGGGGAATGAGTGGGGAATAGCAGGGGGGAGAGGAATTATGGGACATATGGTGGGGGGGGTAATTGGGAAAGGGGAAAACCTTTGGAATGTAAACATAGAATATAGAAAATAAAAAAAAATAATAACAACCCCCCCAAAAAAAAAACAAAAAGAAAAAAATCCTGCCAGTCCATGAACATGGGAGATTCTTCCATCTTCTGAGACCTTCTTCAATTTCTTTCTTCAGAGGCTTGAAGTTCTTGACATACAGATCTTTTACTTGCTTGGTTAGAGTCACACCAAGGTATGTAATATTATTTGTGACTATTGTGAAGGGTGTCATTTCCCTAATTTCTTTCTCAGCTTGTTTATCCTTTGAGTAGAGGAAGGCTACTGATTCATTTGAGTTAATTTTATATCCAGCCACTTTGCTGAAGTTGTTTATCAGCTTTAGGAGTTTTCTGGTGGAAGTTTTGGGGTCGCTTAAATATATGACCATATTATCTGCAAATAGTGATATTTTGACTTCTTCCTTTCCAATTTGTATACCTTGGACCTCCTTTTGTTGTCTGATTGCACTGGCTAGGACTTCAAGTACTATATTGAATAGATAGGGAGAAAGTGGGCAGCCTAGTCTGGTCCGCGATTTTAGAGGGATTGCTTCAAGTTTCTCTCCATTTATTTTGATGTTGGGTACTGTTTTGCTGTATATTGCTTTCACTATGTTTAGGTATGGGCCTTGGATTCCTGATCTCTCCAAGACTTTTATCATGAAGGGATGCTGGATTTTGTCAAAAGCCTTTTCAGCATCTAATGAAATGACCATGTGGTATCTTTCCTTGAGTTTGTTTATGTAGTGGATTATATTGATGGATTTCTATACATTGAACCATCCCTGCATCCCTGTGATGAAGCCTACCTGATCATGAGGAGTTATCATTTTGATGCATTCTTGTATTAGGTTGGCCAGAATTTTTGTTGAGTATTTTTGCATTGATGTTCATAAGGGGGACTGGTCTGAAGTTCTCTTTCCTGGTTTGGTCTTTGTTTGGTTTAGGTATAAGCATTATTGTGGCTTCATGGAATGAGTTGGGTAGTGTTCCTCAAGTTTCTATTTTGTGGAATAGTTTGAAGAGTATCAGTATTAGCTCTTCTATGAAGAACTGATAGAATTCCCCACTAAACTCATCTGGTACTGGGCTTGTTGTTGTTGTTGTTGTTGTTGTTGTTGTTGTTGGAAGACTATTAACTGCTTCTATTTCCTCAGGACTTATGGGTCTATTTAGATGGTTTATCTGATCCTCTTTTAATGTTGGCACCTGGTATGTATGGAGAAAGTTGTCCATTTCATCCAGATTTTCCAATTTTGTTGAGTATAAGCTCTTGTAATACAATCTGATGATATTTTGAATTTTCACAGTTTATGTTGTTATGTCTCCCTTTTCATTTCTGATTTTATTAATTTGGGTAGCGCCTCTGTGCCCTCTGGTTAGTCTTGCCAAGGGTTTATCTATCTTGTTGATTTTCTCAAAGAATCAGCTCCTGGTTTTCTTGATTCTTTGTATAATTCTTTTTGTTTCTATTTGGTTGATTTTGGCCCTGAGTTTGATTATTTCCTGCTGTCTACTCCTCTTGGGTGTATTTTCTTCTTTTTGTTCTAGAGCTTTCAGGTACACTGTCAAGTTGCTAGTGTATGTTCTCTCCATTTTCTTTTTGGAAGCACTTAGATATATGAGTTTTCCTCTTAGCATTGTTTTCATTGTGTCCATAAGTTTTGGTATGATGTGTCTTCATTTTCAAAAATTCTAAAAAGTCTTTAATGTCTTTATTTCTTCCTTGACCAAGCTATCATTGAGAAGAACATTGTTCAAAGTCCACATGTGCAGGGCAGTGGTAGCACATTCCTTTAATCTTAGCACTTGGGAGGCAGAGGCAGGTACATTTACAAGTTTGAGGCCAGCCTGGTCTATAGAGTGAGTTCCAGGACAGCCAGGGCTATACAGAGAAACCCTGTCTCAAAACAAATAAATAAAAAAATGTCCATGTGTATGTGTGTTTTCTATTGTTTTGGTTTGAACTTAAGCCCAGCTTCAGGCCGTGGTGATCTGATAAGGTGCATGGAATAACTTCAATATTTCTGTATCTGTTGAGGCCTGTTTGTGACTTATTATATTGTCAATTTTGGAGAAGGTACCATGAGGTGCTGAGAAGAAGTTATAATTTTTTGCTTTAGGATGGAATGTTCTATAAATATCTCTTAGCTCCATTTTGTCCATAACTTCACTTAATTTCACTGTGTCTCTGTTTAGTTTCTTTTTTATTGGATATATTCTTTATTTACATTTCATTTCCCTTTTCCTGGTTCCCTACCCCCAAAAGGTCCCACATGCCCTTTCCCTCCCCCTGCTCCCCCATCCACCCCTTCCCACTCCCCTGTTCTGGTAATCCCCTACACTGATGCATTGAGCCTTTCCAGAATCAGGGTCCACTCCTTCCTTCTTGTCAGACATCATTTGGTATGTGGATTGTGTCTTTGATGTTCCAAGATTCTAGGCTAATATCCACTTATCAGTGAGTGCATACCATGGGTATTCTTTTGAGACTGGGTTACCTCACTTAGTATGATGTTCTCAGCTCCATTAATTTCTCTAAGAATTTCATGAATTCATTGTTTTTAATAGCTGAATAGTACTCCATTGTGTATATATACCACATTTTTGGTATCCATTCTTCCGTTGAGGGACATCTGGGTTCTTTCCAGCTTCTGGCTATTATAAATAAGGCTGCTATGAACATAGTGGAGCATGTATCCTTATTGCATGCTGGGGAATCTTCTGGGTATATGCCCAGGAGTGGTATGGCTTGGTCTTCCTGCAGTATCATGTCCAGTTTTCTGAGGAACCACCAGACTGATTTCCAGAGTGGTTGTACCAGCTTGCAGTCCCACCAGCAGTGGAGGAGTGTTCCTCTTTCTCCACATCCTCGCCAACACCTGCTGTTTCCTGTATTTTTAATCTTAGCCATTCTGACTGGTGTGAGGTGAAATCTCAGGGTTGTTTTGATTTGCATTTCCCTAATGACTTAAGATCTTGAACATTTCTTAAGGTGCTTCTCAGCCTTCTGAAGTTCTTCAGGTGAAAAGTCTTTGTTTAGCTCTGTACCCCATTTTTTGATAGGGTTATTTGTTTTCTGGGGTCTAACTTCTTGAGTTCTTTGTATACATTGGATACAAAGAACTTCTGTCTGATGTAGGGTTGGTGAAGATCTTTTCCCAATTTGTTGGTTTCCAATTTGTCCTTTTGACAGTGTCTTTTGCCTTGCAGAAACTTTGTAATTTTATAAGGTCACATTTGTCTATTCTTGATCTTAGAGCATAAGCTATTGGTGTTCTGTTCAGGATTTTTTCCCCTGAGCCAATGTCCTAAAGGGTCTTACCCAGTTTCTTTTCTATTAGTTTTAGTGTGTCTGGTTTTATGTGGAGGTCCTTGATCCACTTGGAGTTGGGCTTAGTACAAGGAGATAAGAGTGGATCAATTCTCATTTTCCTGCATGTTGACCTCCAGTTGAGCCAGCACCATTTGTTGAAAAGGCTATCTTTTTTCCATTGGATGTTTTCAGATCCTTTATGGAAGATCAATTGGCCATAGATGTGTGGGTTCAATTCTGGGTCTTCAATCCTATTCCATTGATCCACCTCCCTGTCACTGTACCAATACCATACAGTTTTTAACACTACTGCTCTGTAGTATTGTTTGAGGTCCAGGATACTGATTTCCCCAGAAGTTCTTTTACTGTTGATAATAGTTTTAGCTATCCTGGTTTTTTTGTTATTCCAGATGAATTTGAGAATTGCTCTTTCTAACTCTATGAAGAACTGAGTTGGGATTTTGATGGGGATTGCGTTGAATCTGTATATTGCTTTTGGCAAGATTGTCATTTTAACTATATTGATCCTGCCAACCCATGAGCATGGAAGATTTTTCCATTTTCTGAGGTCTTCTTCTATTTCCTTCTTCAGAGACTTGAGACAGAAACTGAGGAAATTCAAAAAATCATTATATCCTACTACAATAGCCTATATTCAACACAACTAGAGAATCTGGAGGAAATGGACAATTTTCCAGACAGATACCAAATACCAAAATTAAATCAGGGTCAAATAGATCATCTAAACAGCCCCATAACCCCCAAAGAAATTGAAGGGATCATAGAAAGTCTTCCAACCAAAAAAAGCACAGGACCAGATGGTTTTAGTGCAGAATTCTATCTGACCTTCAAAGCAGACCTAATACCAATACTCTTCAAGCTATTCCACAAAATAGAAACAGAAGGAACACTATCCAATTCATTCTACAAAGCCACAATTACTCTCATAACAAAACCACACAAAGATCCAACTAAGAAAGAGAACTTCAGACCAATTTCCCTTATGAATATTGATGCAAAAATACTCAATAAAGTTCTTTCCAACCAAATCCAGGAAGACATCAAAACGATCATTCACCATGATCAAGTAGGCTTCATCCCAGGGATACAAGGATGGTTCAATATATGGAAATTCTGAAACTAATAGAAAAGAAACTAGGGAAGACCCTGGAGGACATGGGCACAGGGGGGAAAGTTTCTGAACAGAACACCAATCGCTTATGCTCTAAGATCAAGTATTGACAAATGGGACCTCATAAAATTACAAAGTTTCTGTAAGGCAAAGGATACAGTCAGAAGGACAAAACAGCCATCAACAAATTGGGAAAAGATCTTTACCAACCCTACATCCGACAGGGGGCTAATATCCAATATATACAAAGAACACAAGAAGTTAGACCCCAAAGAACCAAATAACCCTATCAAAAAATGGGGTACAGAGCTAAACAAAGAATTTTCACCAGAAGAAATTCAGATGGCCGAGAAACACCTTAAGAGATATTCAACATCATTAGTCATCAGGGAAATGCAAATCAAAACAACCCTGAGATTCCACCTCATACCAGTCAGAATGGCTAAGATTAAAAACTCAAGAGACAACAGGTGCTGGTGAGGAAGTGGAGAAAAGAGGAACACTCCTACACTGTTGGTGGGACTGCAAGATGGTACAACTGCTCTGGAAATCAGTCTGGCGATTCAATTATACAATGGAATACTACTCAGCAATTAAAAATAATTAATTCATGCAATTTGTAGGCAAATGGTTAGATCTGGAAAATATCATCCTAAGTGAGTTAACTCAATCACAAAAGAATACACATGAAATGCAATCACTGATAAGTGGATATTAATGAGCCCAGAAGCTCTGAATATTCAAAGCACAATTAGCAAGTCAAAAGATTCCTAAGAAGAAGGAAGGAGAAGACCCTGTTCCTGAAAGGACTGGATCCAGTTTTGTAGGAGAGTACCAGAACAGAGCAGAGAAATGGTGGGGTGGTGATTGGGAAATAGGCTGGCATGGGGGGGTGGGGGGGTGGAAGAGGACATATGGGACATATGGTGAGGGGGGAATAGGGAAAGGGGAAAGCCTTCGGAATGTAAACAAAGAATATAGAAAATAAAAAAATGTAAAAAAAAGAAAGAAAGAAAGAGAAATTCATCACCGTAATCTACTACATAAACAAACTCAAAGAAAAAAACTACATGATCAACTCATTAGATGCTGAAAAGCATTTGATAAAATTCAGCATCCCTTCATGTTGCAAAGAACTGGAATTCAAGATCCATACCTAAACATAGTAAAAGCAATTTACAGCAGACAGGTAGCCAACATCAAAGTAAATAGAGAGAAAGTTGAAGCAATCCCACTAAAATCAGGGATTGGACAAGGCTGCCACCCTCATCATATCTTTTCAATATAGTATTTGAAGTACTAGCTAGAGCAATTCGACAACATAAGGAAGTCAAAGGGATACAGATTGGAAAGGAAGAAGTCAAACTATCACTATTCGCAGATGATATGATAGTATACTTAAGTGACCCAAAAAAACTCCACCAGAGAACTCCTATAGCTGATAACTTCAGCAAAGTGGCTGGTTATAAAATCAACTCAAGCAAATCAGTAGCCTTCCTCTACTCAAAGGATAAGCAGGCTGCAAAAGAAATTAGAGAAATGACACCCTTCACAATAGCCAGAAACAATATAAAGTATCTTGGTGTGACTCTAACCAAACAAGGAAAGCTTTGTATGAGAAGAACTCTGTTTGGTTTCTGTTTCAATGATTTGTCCATTGTTGAGAGCATGGTGTTGAAGTCTCCCACTATTATAGTGTCGGGAGCAATGTGTGCTTTGAGCTTTAGTAAGGGTTCTTTTATGAATGTGGGTGCCCTTGCATTCGGAGCATAGATGTTTGGAATGAGAGTTCATCTTGGTAGATTTTTCCTTTGACCAGTATGAAGTGTCCCTCCTTATTTCAACTTTTGGTTGAAAGTCAATTTTATTGGATATAAGAATGGTCACTCCAGCTTGTTTCTTGGAACCATTTGCTTGGAAAATTGTTTTCCAACCTTTGACTCTGAAGTAGTGACTGCCTTTGTCACTGAGGTGGGGGTTCTTGTATGCAGCAAAATGCTGGGTCCTGTTTATGTATCCAGTCTGTTAGTCTATGTCTTTTTATTGGGGAATTGAGAGCATTGATGTTGAGATATTAAGGAAAAGTGATTGTTTCTTACTGTCTTCTTTGTTAAAGGTGAGATTCTGTTTGTGTAGCTCTCTTCTCTAGGGTTTGTTGAAAGATGATTACTTTACTGCTTTTTCTAGGGTGTGGTTTTCATGCCTTGTGTTGGTATTTTCTACCCATTATCCTTTGTAGATTTGGATTTGTGGAAAGATATTGTGCAAATTTGCTTTTGTCATGGAATGTCTTCTTTTCTCCATCTATGGTAATTGAGAGTTTTGCTGGGTATAGTAGTCTGGGCTGACATTTATATTCTCTCAGTGTCTGTATGACATCTTCCCAGGATCTTCTAGCTTTCATAGATTCTGGTGAGAAGTCTGGTGTAATTCTGATAGGTCTGCCTTTATATGTTACTTGACCTTTTCCCCTTACTGCTTTGAATATTCTTTCTTTGTTTAGTTCATTTGGTGTTTTGATTATTATGTGTCAGGAGGAGTTTCTGTTCTGGTCCATTATGTTTGGAGGTCTGTAGGCTTCTTGTATGTTCATGGGCATCTCTTTCTTTAGGTTAGGGAAGCTTTCTTCTATAATTTTGTTGAAGATATTTACTGTCTCTTTAAGATGTAAACCCTCACTCTCTTCTATACCTATAATCCTTAGGTTTGGTCTTCTCATTGTGTCTTTGATTTCCTGGATGTTTGGGG
The DNA here is from genome assembly GCA_964023405.1 of Apodemus agrarius. Lineage (NCBI taxonomy): Eukaryota > Metazoa > Chordata > Mammalia > Rodentia > Muridae > Apodemus > Apodemus agrarius. The sequence continues at coordinate 3,376,159 of OZ030010.1, forward strand.
TAACAAGCTTTTTGCATTTTGCATTTTCTTTGACTGTTGAATCAATGTTTTCTATGGAATCTTCAGCATCTGGGATTCTTCTATCTCTTGTATTCTGTTGTTGATGTTTGCAGGTATGACTCCTGAATTCTTTCCAAGGTTTTCTATCTCCAGAGATGTCTCACTTTGAGATTTCTTTATTGTTTCTACTTCCATTTTTAGATCCTGGATAGTTTTGTTCAGTTCCTTCACTTGTTTGTTTGTGTTTTCCTGAAATTCCCCTAAGGGATTTTTGTGTTTCCTCTTTAAGGGCTTCTACCTGTTGACCCATGTTCTCCTGTATTTCTTTGAGGAAGTTATTATGTCCTTATTGACGTCCTCAATCAGCATCATGAAACGTGATTTTAAATCCGGCTCTTACTTTTCTGATGTGATGGAGTATCCAGGATTTGCTGTTGTAGTAGAACTGGATTCTGATGGTACATGTTGCCTTGGTTTCTGTTGGCAGTGATCTTGTGTTTGCCTTTTGGCATCTAGTTATCTCTGGTGTTAGGTGGTCTTTCTGTCTCTGACTGTGGCTTCTATGTCCTGCAAGCCTGTGTATCTGTACTCCTGGAACTCCTGTTCTCTCAAATGCCCTGCATATTGCTGGTTCTCCAGGAAGTATCAGGAGATGGGGTCTTCCCTGCGGCAGACCTGGCAAGGGTCAAATGCCCTGTATGCTGCTGGTTATCAAATGCCCTGTGTGCTGCTGGTTCTAGAATGCTCTGTGTGTTGCTGATTCTCTAAAAAGTATCATGAGATGGGGCCTTCGCTTGGCAGAACTGGCAGAGTTCTGCCACAGCAGAAGGAACCGAGCAGGCAGCAGTGGTGAGGAGGGGTAGAAGGAACAGAAGGGGAGTCGTATTCTCCTCGGTTCCTATATCATTACAATGAAATAATATATACGTTATCAGTCTGCGGATGCAGTTCAGTGATAAAGTACTTCTTTGTTGTACTCAAGATCTGGGGTCCCATCCCCATCACTGACAAAACAAACAAACAAACAAACAAACAAAGAAATAAACGAAACCACACAGTTGTGCCAAGCTCAGAATTAAATGGTATATCTCACCTAAGGTTGAAACCTACTAGTTTTTCAATAAATAAATGCAAATCAGTGTCACTGGGAAATCCTTGTATATGTGACTAATGCACTAAATGAAACCAATCTGAAGAATAAAAATTTAATTGGATTGCAACAAACAGTAAAATAAGCAATAAATATTTACTAACCAATTACTATCTTCCAGGTGATTTGTTAAGTGCTGCAAAGTATTTTTATTTAATATTAATAATAACCAATAATGTAGATAATTATTATCCTGATGTTATATTTTTTAAAACTGAGGGCAGACACAGTGGAACATGTCTGTAAATCTCAGCTTGGGCTGAGGCAGACAGATCATGATTTCCAAGCCAGCCTGGCCTAAATCATGAGACTCTGTCTCAAAAGTGAAAAGAAACTGACTTGGATATATTATATAACATATCCACTGAGTAATAGAGCTAGGGTTTGAACTGAGACTTCCAGAGTTAAAACTGCTGATATTTCTTCAAAGCTGCTGAAGCCATTAGCAAATACTATAAGAGACAAACACTGGCAAGTAGCAACCATAATCATCCTAACCAAAACAAAAACAAAAAAACAAACAAACAAAAAAAAAACCACAAAAAACAGTTCTTTCACAAGATTCTATAGTGCTAAGTACTTCCATTCGCATTTTTACTAGCACACTAGCAAAATCAATAGCATAGTATAGTGCCAATGTGGGGAAGGTCCATGACTCAGGACCTTGGGAATATAGTATTGTGATGATTCAAGCAAGCTCATATTTGTAAATTCTTTAGGGTATCTTCTAGAACGTGTTAAGTATTCTCATTAAACAAATAACTACATGATAAATATAAAACTTAAAATTATGAATCAGCATGATGTGTTTATAAAAAGATAAAGAGAAGGGGGAATGGTCTGTGGAGGTATAGTCAAGTATGGGGAGAAGGGGGTACCTCAGTGGGCTCATTCTGAGGCATCCCATCCCTCTGTGGGACCAGTCACAAGACTGTATAGTATTGAATAGAGTTTATTAAGGGCATGGGGAGGGGAGATGTGGGGGTAGTACAGACAGAGAAAGGTAGACAGACAGACAGACAGATAGACAGACACAGAGACAGAGAGAGTTGGAGAGAGAGGGAAGAGATGTAGAAGAGTAGAGGCCAGCCATGGAGAGAGAGAGAGAGGTGGGAGAGAAGGGAATGGGGAGAGAGGGAGGAAGAGCAAGAGAAAGCAAGAGAGCAAGGAGGGGGCAAGCATCTCCTTTTATAGTGGGTCAGGCCTACCTGGCTGTTGCTAGGTAACTGTGAGACAGAGCACCTAGCTGTTTCCAGATAACTGCATGGGGGAGCTTAGACAGAATGCTAACACAGTATATACGCAGGGGTTTTTTTTGTTTGTTTTTGTTTTGTCTAAATTCTGCAAGAAGGTGCTCTGCAGTTCATGGATTGTTTGGAAGTTATACCATCAGCTTTTTGGTCCTCTGCCTTGCTTCCTGTACCACGAATCCAGCAGTGACTACTCCTCCAGGAACAGTTTTCCGCAGCTGCCCTCTTCTCTCTCCTGTTTTCTCAACTATACAAAACCACTATTAGCTCAACCTACCACTGTTCTGAATCAAAAAGCCTGCAGCAGGCTGAAAAAAAAAACATCAGAGTGGGTGTGTGGCAAATTGCTGTGGCAATGTTTTTAACTACCTATGGTTTCAGAAATAACAGAATAAAAAACACAAAAGATGCCACCAGCAGACCACATGCTGTCATGGAGACAGGCAAAAACCAAGGAAGACAAGAGCTACTAACAACCTGGTAAAAGACTAGAGAAAACCACACCCAGATGTTTTCCTAATTTTCTCTTGTGCTTACATGTACCTTACTCTTTCATATGAAGACCTATGCTGTCATCAAGTGCCCTGAAGCAGAGGAAACACCCACATTTCCAATCCTGAGACCTTTTCCAGTCCAAGTTCTCCAACACATCTATGATAGAATTATTTGAAAGGAAAGTGAAGAGAACAGATTCTTTTAAAGATGGTACCCAAGCCCCAACCACACATACCATCAAGTGTTACCACCAAAGTTCAAAGTTCAACTTTGGTACAAATCAAAGCAAGAACTCTTTAGAACCCCCTTCCTCTCCCACTGAGAACAAACCTGCCCCATGAATTCTGTCAAATTTGGCGTCTACTTCTCTACCTAAGACCAAAGCTTTTAGACGGACGGACCTCCTCCTACTGCCACAGGATTGCCCTCCATTTGAAATTTCTTTGAATTTTTTTTCTGCCAGAACTTTCTACCTTGCCCTGTCTCAGCAAGATGTTCTGACCTATCCCACTAAGATCCAATCTACTGGGGTCTTCACCTTCTTCCTGCTCTATAAGATGATAGCTAATTATAAAATGAAACAATTTCTGGAAAATCTAATACAGACTATTACTTTCTTATTCCAGGGGCCCTGTATTTTGAGGAGAGGCCTCTGAGACCCTATTAATTTATCTCAAGGTAATTCTACATGAGTAATTGGTATGAACTTTTCTTCTGTCTTGAATGTCATTGGACTTCGTTGATTGTGGTTGTTCTTAAAGACAAGAGTTGGATCCAACTTTGGAATCTTGTGATTTTTTTTTCTCTTTTTTGCTACTCTTAAGACTAGGTTCATTAAGAGTATCTTGCTTTCCATTCCTGTAGGGTATAGTGAATAGCAGAAGTTGGTTTATTTTTTGTCTTTTATGTAAAGGCAAAAGTTGCCTGCCATAGAGTCAGGGAATGGACTGTATATTCCTCCTTATTCAGATTATTTTAGTTGGTGGTAACAGAAGGCATTCTTTCTAGTCTCCTTATTTTGGAATCTTGACCTGACTGTCCAAGATCTACCTGACTGCAGTTCTAAAACTTCAGTGTTGCAAAATTCATTGACATTAAACCTAATAACAAAAGAGCAAAAATCCCCCAAAACAAAACAAACAAACAACCCCCCCACACACACACGCTAAAATACTTATCACATTGGATCAATGGGAAATAAATATAGGTCCCAGTTATACAATAGGTTCTCAATAAATAATTGTTGTGACCTCAGCATTTAATGGCCTGCATGGTCTTTGTTGATAGTCTATAATCCTGGGCACATAAACAAGCCAGTGTTGGCAAAAGGTTTGTCTTGTTCCCACCGAATTCATGCCATGTGGGCTGTGTTCCAGGTGCTTTTCACAGAGAGTGTCTGCATTGCCCTTAAAAACTCGCCTACTGTTTTGCTCCCCAATAACACCATTGTTCAGAGTCAGAGATAGGAACCAGAATACTTCTTTGCTCTGACTTCCAGGAAAAGTGAACAATGCTAGGACTAATTAGCTAAAGCTAAGAAAGAAGTCTATATGAGCCACATGAAGAGGATTCCTCTTAAATTAAAAAAAAAAAAAAACCTCTAATAATTTCTACTTTATAAATGCCCTTTAAAATGCTGCCATTTGACAGGAAATAGTTTCAGATTTCCTTTTTTTTTCCAGGCTTGTGACCTCTCACCTACTTTGAATGATTCACTCAGTCTATTCACTCTCCCGGAATGTTGGCTTTGGCAAAGAACTGCAAGTCTCTTAAAATAAACACAACTGGGCTTTCATCTCACAGTGATCACTGCTGCCTGCATATTTCACACACTGTGTGGCAGGATATGTTAAATTAAAATCATAATCTTTCAAGTGAGATCCAGGTCCTGGTTAGGCCACTCAAGAGTTACTCATGCATTAACTTCCCAAGAAGAGTATGAGTAAGATCTTCAGTCATTACTTATCCCAGGTAATGGTCTCAACCCCTCCCAATTACCCCAAGCCACAGTAAATTAAACTCATCCAGGAAAATGGCATTTGGAAAGGAAGAAACCAATGCCAATACTATTTTAAACATGTACATACTAGAGATGTAAGCTAAATCACCCTGTTGGTTTTCTAAAGCATAACTCAAAAGTTAAATCTCGCCAGATGTACCAAATCTTTATGGATTAACCATATGGTCAACATATTTTAGATGGTTTTTTTGTTTTGTTTTGTTTTGTTTTGTTTTGTTTTTTTCAAGACAGGGTTTCTCTGTGTAGCCCTGGCTGTCCTGGAACTCACTCTGTAGACCAGGCTGGCCTCAAACTCAGAAATCTGCCTGCCTTTGCCTCCCAAGTGCTGGGATTACAGGCGTGCACCACCACTGCCCGGCTAGATGTTTTGATAGTTCAAACAAATATATGACACAAAGCCCTTGTGAGTTTAAAGTCTTTCAGGATGAGCAAGACAAATGAACACATGCAAAACACTAATGACAGAGGCCAGAAATATGGTAGCCCCTCAATGAAACTTTTGTCTGTGTGACACCACAATTTCAATTCCTCCAAGTATGTGACTACAAATTAATTACCTAGGCTTGTATATTATCTTGGTTTTCTCATGTATGAAATAGCACATGCCATAATAAATTAATCAGATGACTACAATGATTCAGTAAGATAGAAATGACAGAATTACTATGTGTGCCTAATATGGCCTGTAATAAAACAACAATCTAAGAAGTCAGCCCAAGTTATTGCTATTCTGGGTTGCTTTTCAATGAATGTAAATAGGTAAATTAAACCACCATTTTAATTTTTTAAATTTAAATGCTGATCATACTTTCTTCAGTATCTGGAACATGGTAAGTGCTTAATATATTTTGTTAACTGAGTAAATAAATAAAATTCTAAAGTGTATTCACATTAAATTTGCCTATAACACAGTAATAAGAGATACCTTTGTCTTTTGTCTCCTAAGCTTCCTTTCCTATATTGCCTGAAAAATTAATAAAGTTAAAAATCTGGTGCAAGAGGAGAACCTTTGCACTATCAGATTTCTTGAGTTACAGCTAATAGCATATTTCTGAGCATCACAATTTTTTTTCTGATCCAAACATAGCCATAAAAAAGAGCTTTCTTTAAACATCAAAAAATTCTTAATGAGGAAATAGCATAATGAAATGGCCTTTGTGATTTGGCTCAGCAGAGTAGAGAAAACAAGACTGAAAATGCAGTAAGCTACCAGTAGCTGAAGTCTACATCCACAGTTCACAGTGGAAAGACAAGATTAAGAGAGCAACCTTAGTCCACAAAGAAGACCATCACCAAGAATACACAAGACTCTCAGTCTTGCCAACATGGAAATATGCACAGTGTTAAAATGGCTATGTATTTGTCCCCTATGTGAACTCTTCATGAAATATGCTTGTGTTTTCTCTGTACAATCATAAAGGGAACCAGATACACATGATTTAGGAAATGGCAGTCTTTAGAGAAACAGGAAAGCATAAAATACTTAGCACAGAGTTATTTTCTATAAGGAAACATTGCCTTCACCAAAGGAAACACGGGGTAACAAGACCTTTTCCTTTCACCAACATCCAAACTAAACCGTCAGCCCTCTCTGGGGTGATGTTTTGCTATGAAGGTCTTGCCATGCAAGAGAATTCATCACATAAGCAAAACCTCCTTCAGAGCACTGTAGTAGGAATGGAGGTTCAGAGAAGCATGTTTATCTCCCCAGTACCCTACGTGTATATATATTTATGTATATAGAAAGTGCATCTGCATATGTACTTTCTGTATATATGAAGTTGATATTGTTCATGTTTTTCCTAGATGAAATAGCCTATCAACTAAGATCATATGGGCACCACAGTTGAACTGAGAAGATTCCTATAAGAGGGCTTTAAGTAAAGGAATCTCCCACTGGATTGTGAGAACAAGTGTGAAATGTCATTCATATACTTGTAGAGTAGCACAGCAGGAAGCCCTAGCCATAAGCCTGAGAAAGAGGAAGGACCCTGTGCAAGTTGGAACATGGAGGAAGGACAGACCACCCAGTGGAAGCTCCCCATGTCTGCTTCCTTTTGTCTTACTTAATGTTTATACCTTTGTGGATTGAATCTAACAATAAGCATTGGTAATATAGCTGATTTCCTTCAAGAGAAAGGAGGAGGATACCACTGAAGTTGATAAATGCTTAGCTGATAAAGTGCTTAGCTATGCTCTGCAAACTAGTCTGACTTCAGTATGTCTCAGAACTATTACATGACTGCCCTCAAAAAGAAACAAGAGAAGGCAGCTTGCATGGAATACAACTGCCAAGGGTGAGCTCTTTATTCGTTGCTTTTGATCTTCCTTGCTGCCAGTTTTTGTTTTCTTAACTCTTGCTTTTTCCTGTAGAATGGTCTTTTGATATTTGTTTTGCTCTCCCCCACCTCCCGACCTCCCACTGAGAATGAATGTACACTGCGAGTCCATGACAAGTTAGTTAACCTTCTTGATCCTACTTTTGTTTCTAACAATGTAGAAACAATAGTTTTCCCTATAATTAGATTTTTTTTTTTACTAAAACAGTTAAACTATCAAAACTGCATGAGATCAGTTATAGTTTACTGGAGATTAATTTTATTCATTATTGATCATAGTGGCTACTAGTGAAGAACCATGATAGTCTCTAGAAATATGGTTCAAGAGATTGTATTTCATAATAACTAAAGGGAAAAGGAACCAGCATAGTGATTCTTCTCAGGGGAGTCAGAAATAGTATAATGAGAGAAGGAATGATTTGAGCATACTTATTTATCTTAAAGTCCTTTGAATTGCTCTACTATTTGCAGAACAGCTTGAAGACAGTTACATTTATTCTTATAATATTATAGAATATTAATGTTCTCCCTTATGAATCCTTGAATTCTTTTGAAATCCCTTCACCAGGGAAATTTGGTGACACTCACAAGGGGCCATTATGTGTTTTTAGCACTACCACTAGACTGGCTTAGAGGACACCTACTATGTGTTTTCATGTGTCTGATAATTTCTTCATCATACTATGGGTTCTCTGAGGGTAGGACGGTGCCTATCTTGTCTGTGGTATATAATGTCTAGTACCTAGTAAGATAAATTGTCCAATAGGTTTTGTGAATAATGGAATGAATGAAGATGGTTTTGTTTATTTGTTTATAGGTTGCCTTCTTTCCAAACTATAAGTTCTCTTTAAGTCAAGATTCCTGATTCTCTAAGTAAATTCCCTTATTTTACTTTGGGTTACCAGTTCAAACCTGTCAATAAAGAAATGAGTGTTTTCTTAGATTCTATGCATGCCTCACCTTTTAACATTGTGACACATGTATAAAGTTCACACAAAGAACTACATAATCAAGTTACAAAAATAGTCACAATACCTATCATTTATTTATGTGATAATTTTGTATTGAACCACATTAGTAGATGAAGTGTTCTTATACACATCTAAGTTTCAAAGTATAATGTAATGATTTTACTTGCAATTTTACAAGTTTATGATGAAGTGGAAATGCTATACCTTCAGTGCCCTAGATCTTAAGTTTGGTTTTCTTCCTGGACTAGTGAAGAGATGATTGACAAAAGCAGTAAGCTGTAGCTCCTGCTCAGCCCTGACCACCATAGAAAACTACTAACCCTCTATACAGTGCTGTGTTAATAAGTGGGGCATACAGAATGATAAGTATGTAAAATGCATTTGCTACTTACTGAGATTTTTGATTTATGATGAACTCATGTGTGTTTAATAGTATTTTAATTTGAAAAACATTTTTCATTTTTAAAAAAGTTGGTAGGGAATAAATACTATATGCCAGGCTTATGAGACTGTACAAATAGATCAATGGGGAAAACTGGGAAAGGTCCTTGATCTTACAAAATCTTTTTTACATCTTTTTTTTTCTTATTAGATATTTGCTTTATTTACATTTCACATGGTATCCCCTTTCTGCTTTACTCCTCCAAAATCCCCTATCCCATCCCCACTCCCCCTGCTCATCCCTCCCTGCCAATTTCCTGACTTGCATACCCCTATTCTGGGGAATCAAGCCTTCCCAGCATACATGGTCTCTCCTCTCACTGATGTCTGAAATGGTCGTCTTCTTCCACATATGCATCTGGAGCCATGGGTCCCTCCATGTGTACTCTATGGTTGGTGGTTTAGTCCCTGAAAGCTCTGAGAGTACTGGTTGGTACATATTGTTTTTCCTTCTGCAGGGCTGAAAACCTCTTCAGGTCCTTGGGTCCTTTCTCTAGCTGCTCCATTGGGGACCCTATGCTCATTCTATTGGTTGGCTGTGATCCATGGGTATTTTGATCTACTTCCCAATAAGGATCAAAGTATCCATACTTTAGTCTTCTTTCCTCTTGAGATTCACGTGCTCTGTGAGTTGTATCTTGGGTATTCTGAGCTTTTGGGCTAATATCCACTTATCAGCGAGTACATACCATGTGTGTTCTTCTGTGATTGGGTTACCTCACTCAGGATGATATTTTCTAGTTCTAGCCATTTGTGTAAGAATTTCATGAGTTCATTGTTTTTAATACCTAAGTAATACTCCATTGTGCAAATGTACCATGTTTTCTGTATCCATTCCTCTGTTGAGGGACATCTGGGTTCTTTCCAGCTTCTGGCTATTATAAATAAGGCTGCTATGAACATAGTAGAGCATGTGTCCTTATTTCATGCTGGAGCATCTTCTGGGTATATGCCCAGAAATGGTATAGCTGGGTCCTCTGGTAGTACTATGTCCAATTTTCTGAGGAACTGGCAAATTGATTTCTAGCGTGGTTTTATCAGCTTGCAATACCAACAGCAATGCAGCAATGTTCCTCTTTCTCCACATCTCCAGCATTTGCTGTCCCCTGAGATTTTGATCTTAGCCATTCTGACTGTGATTTTAAATCCAAATCTTGCTTTTCTGGAGTGTGGTGGTATATCCAGGACTTGCTTTTGTGAGAGAATTGGGTTTGGATGGTGCCATTTGCCCTGATTTATGTTGGTAATGTTCCTACATTTGCCTTTTGTCATCTGGTTATCTCCAGTGTTAGTTGGTCCTGCTGTTTCTGTCTGCTGCTTGTCCCTCCTGTGGGCCCGCAAGCCTGTCTCAGCATTCCTGGGTGATTGGCTTTCCCCTGGCACAGTTGTCTGTGGTGCTGCCCAGCTCCTGGGTACAGGGAGGGCCCTGGTGGATCCTGTCCCAGCTGTTCTGGCACTCTGGTGTTCCCTGGGCCCTTGGCTGTACCCAACCACTCAGTTTCTGGAGAGAAGATGGCTGCTTCACCTCTAAACATGGGGATCTTATGAAATTTACATAGGGTTATATGGAAGATATATTCTAACCAGATAGTCACACAAATAGTTATAATTGCAATCGGAAGTAAAAACTAACCTATTAAAGTAATAAACCTTAGACACCTAGATTATGTCAAGAATTGATGAGGATATAAAAAGCTGGAAAATTCTTATGTCTCAATGTTAGAAGTATATGGTATAATTATTCTGGAGAAACTTAGATGTATATAATCTAAGTAATTGCTTGGCTTTGTGGTCAAGCAATTACCAGGCCATTTACAATGCAGAGATCATAAAGAGATGGATAGATAGACAGTTACATTATTTATCACAATATAAGTTGTGTCAGAAACATGCTCTGTATGTTACCAAGATGAACTTTTTCTCAGATTTTGTTGTTTTCTTGGAGGAAAACACAGACCATTTAAGATAAGATTTATTTAGCAAACAGATGTAAAGCAATAGTATTTTAGCGAACCTGGAGTGGGAACCAAGGATGGGGAGAAGAGATCTTGAGTTTACTATGTAAGATATTTTCATGAATATTCATGCTAGGGTAGCATATTTATGAGGTAAGGTGATCTTTTAGGTCTCCCATTTCAGATGTTTCTTCTCACACTTGCCTTGAAAATCCCATAAGAGGAGTCAAAACCACAATGTAAATTCAATATTATAATGAAGCTGTGGTATGTTGGACATGCAGACTCTTCATGTTCCATCTGTGGAGCAATTGGGAATGTCCCATGACCTTAATTTCTAATAATAGTAGTAGGAACCTAACTTTATTTTCAAGTACCATTATCTGCAAAAGGGCATTTTAACCACTAGGATGAACTATTACCTGCAATTTCCTTGGTTACATCAAGTCAAACTTCCTTCCTACCTGGTCTTATTGGGACATCATACAAAGGTTGGTAACAAACAACCAACCTGTCTATGGTTAAAAAACATCTGTGGTCTTTTGTTCAAATTTGATCTACCTCTCTTTTAATCCACCTCTTTTTTGGGGGAAGGAGTCATTTGTAAGTAAATTTTTATTGGAATATGAATGCATCTATTTGGCTATATATTGTATATGTCTGTATTCTTGCTATAATGGAAGAGTGGAGTTGTATGAGACCACATAACCCATAAAACACAAATTACATACTATCTGTTGGAATTTTAGTTCTGTCTCACAGTTAACTGGCAACAGCCAGGTGTGCCTGACTCATATAAAAGGAGCTGTTTGTCCCCTCCTCTCTCTTTTGCTCCTCTGCCCTTTCTCCCGCTCCCTTCTTTTCCCTTTCTTCACATTCCCCTCCACGCTCTCTCTCCACGTGCTCATGGCTGGCCTCTACCCCTCTATTCCTCTTCTTTCTTTATCTCTGTCTTTCTCTCAACTCCCCTCCCCATGGCCTGAATAAACTCCATTCTATACTATACCATCTTGTTGATGGTTCCTCAGAGGGGAAGGGATGCCTCAGCATGGGCCCACAGAGGCACCCTTCCCCTACACCATACTTCACCTCCACCAAACATATTCCTTCCTATCATTTTATTAAAAAAAACAAAATTATCTACTACTTCTCAGAATCTTGTTTTATTTGCTAGCTTTTAGACTTACACATACCTGTAGAAAGGATGAATTATTTAAAACTTAGTACTAAGTTTTAAAAGAAAGGAAGGGAGGGAGGGAGGGAGGGAAGAAGGAAGGATGAAAGGAAGAAATGAAGGAAGGAAGGAAGGAAGGAAGGAAGGAAGGAAGGAAGGAAGAAATTAAGTTCAGTTTATTGGCATGCATACCTAGCAGACAAGAAGCCCTGATTCCCATAACATAAACTGGGTGAAATTTGAGCACCATAATCTTAGTGCTCAGGAGTAGCAACAATAGGATCAGAAGTTCACAGTCATCCAATGGTGAATTGGAGGATGGCTTGTGTTAGGGTGACATTCTGCCTCAAAAAAAGAAATGAGAAAAAGAATACATAAACAAACACACACACACACACATGTATATATACACATACATATATGTTTATACATGCATATACACATTATATAATATATATTATATACACATATACATTATATGCTGTATATAATATGTATATATTACATATATAACATATAATACACATATGATATATAATATACACATGTAACAAGATTGGAAGAGTAATATATATAAAACCAGGCATAGTAACTTACAGTATAATTCTAGGTCCTAGAACTTGAGGCATGAGGTTTTCAGCAATCTTGAAGCTAGCTCTGGCTGTACAGTGAGACCTGCCTCACTCAAATAAAGATATATATTATATAGAGCAGATGACTGCTATGGAAGGGAAGAATGGGAAAGGTATGTGCAGAAGTATATGTATGTAAATACCAGACAAGACTTCTATAGGTGCATGTGTTCAAGTTTGGCAGATAGTTTCAAGCAGTTTTCTAATGTGCCTGTACATATGTACTGTGTTATCAATACAATTAAGAAAGTTCCAGTTACTCTACAGCCTCATGAGTATTTGCTACTGTCACGCGTAAATTTTGGTCATTCTAATCATCTCAAAACTGTATTAGTCACCAGGAAGCTTTGCCGTAACTCAAGTGGGTTGAATAGTCTATGCCTCCATTATAGCCTTACATACCACATGGTATATGCCCATTAGTTTTGATCCCCCAATATCGCACACAATGCGTGGTACATTGTGGTGGCTCTCCATCTATATTGAATGTACTGGAACTGTACTTGTTTAGAATTTGCTATAATTGAGACTAAAGACCAAGTAGAATTAACCTTTACATAAAATGCTTAGGCTGCTAGAGCGTTGTCAGGTATGCCTTGGCAAGCACTTACTCCAGGATAATAGAAGAAGATTAAAGCTCTAAAGTTTACAGCTTAAATAGAGGAACTCAGATGACACCACCAAAATTTCCTTTGTCGTGCACTTCTGTCTATAACTGAATTTGTTTCAAATGCAACAGAATGTCCTTCATCTCATGTTTTCTCAAGCCAATGGCAGACTATGACACACCCTTCACATAATTGTGGTGTTCTAGGGAAGTATTAAAAAAAACAGACTAGCTAACAAGAGCACTTAGGGATCCATGTTTTGTTTTGAACATCAAAAGAAGTTAAAATTGCAGTGGTCAGTGAGTGTAGACACATACCGTGCTAGCTTATTTGCCCTTTGAAAATAAGAGATATGTGTCTCACAGACTGCCTTGGGGGAAAAAGTGCTTTATACAAGGCCACATTAAACTTTGAAAACTCTAGCATAACTTCTGAAACCTTACTCCAAAAATAATTTAGCTGGTATTTAAATATTTTGCAAATGCTCTACGTGTAATTATAAAGCTTGTAATGATAGCTTAGGTCAATTATGCTTACTGTGGTTGGCAGCTTATAATAATTAAGTAATTATATGACATAATAACTGGGATTCAAAAAGGAGCAAAGAATTTTTTTGGTATGGCTTTTCTCTCTTTGCATCTCTGGTGTGTGTGTGTGTGTGTGTGTGTGTGTGTGTGTGTGTGTGTGTGATGTGTCTTTGTCTGTCATGCTGTGTGTCTCAGGCAGCCATACAAACTGCATTTCCTTTCCAGTTGACTTTTAGGTTGAGAATGTTTATGGAGGAATTTATGGGGAATAGAGAATGCTAGAAGGGGGAGGTTAGTGTGTTTCTTCAGTTGACACAGCTGTGCTCCCTTGTGACTGTGCCTCCTGTTGTGAAGCTTCCACCTCTGCCTTATTCAATGACTCCATAACATGGCATTTTCTCCTTGCTCCTTCAGGCTTTAAACTAATAATGGCTTTCTGTTGATACCAGTATCTAAATGCCTCAACATTCTTTGTTGGTTTTCGTAACTGAGCCCACATCTCTGTAATTAGTTCTCTCATTAAAACATTTGATTTGTGGGGTACTATTACCTGCCAAGATACCAACTGACATAAAATAAGCTTAATGTATTTATAGAGACTACTTCATATCACAGTTAAGACAAAGTTCCCCTATTTCCCAAGGTGAGTATTAAAGTAAAGTAAAAAACAATAAAACTGTTCTTTATGACTCATTAACAGATTAATAATTCACCAAGGAATTACCAGTGAAGCCCAAAATAAAAAATACCATTTTAAAGCCATTTTAAGACTCTACTCTGTAAGATCCAGGAATATAAAAAGGAGAATGCCAAAATTTCAAATTAAAGGATGCATCTACAAGAAGAAAATTCAGAAAAAGAAGAAAAGTCTTATATTTAGAATGCAAAAATAATGATAATAATTTCCAGACTTTATATAAAATATGAAAACTTGACCCTACCACTTGATTAGACTGGAATAATGACTTGTTCTTTTTCACCCTGTTTACTGATTTGATAAAATTCTGGCTAATGTTTCTTGCCATATGGCTAAGCTTGATTTCATTCTGGCCTCTGGTGAGTGGATGAAAACTTAGGTGAGAAAGTAGATTCAGAAGAGCTGACCTTTGGCTGCTTGGCACAAAACCAGAAAGATGAAGACAGAAGAACATTCAGATTACTGACATATTTCCAGAAAATTTCTAGCTAAGTAGAAATATACCAAACAATAAAGTTTGGAGTTTTTCAAAATAATGAATGCATAGGCAAAAAGACACAGAATACAAATTTAAGAATAAGTGCCTAGGGGCTGGAGAGATGACTCAGCAGTTAAGAGCACTGACTGTTCTTCCAAAGGTCCTAAGTTCAATTCCCAGCAACTACATGGTGGCTCACAACCATCTGTAATGGGATCCGATGCCTTCTTCTGGTACATCTGACAAATCAGTGTGCTCATATACATAGAATAAATAATTTAAAAAAGGAATGCCAAAATTCTTACTTCTTATTCCATGAGGCTTTATATAGAGATTCTCTTTGGCTTATGCTTGACACCTTCAGAGAGTATAAAACAAAAATACCTAGAGCCAGGGTAAGGACCAAAATTCAAAACTAAAGAGATGGTTTGTGCTGGATATAGGTTTATTACTTTTGCCCTATTGTAAAGTTGAACTTGGGAACCGTGTATATTTCCCTTATAAGGAGAACAACAAGTCTCAGTTATGCTAATGTGAAATATTTGTTTTGGTAGTACAAAAATATTATGAAAAAAGTGAAAGTTCTTTTTATGCCTGAAAAGACTATTATAAATAGGTTAATTAATTTAATTTAAAAAATATCCATGTGTTTTCAGACTTTTCAAGTTTACTTTTCAATGCATGGCTGCATTAAAATAGGGTTTTTAGTTTGGGATAAACATAAATTTCTTCTGGAATCCTGTTTTGTTTTTGTTCTTTTTTGTTATTTTTGTTTGTTTGTTGTTGTTTTTTAAGACTCAGGAATGTTCCCCTTGAATTACGGAAAATAAAATAACCCACTATTCAGTACTTTTATCTTTAGACAAAATGAAATAAGAGCACTAATCTTTATATGTTTTGTAATATGGTGGCATGATGCTGAAACTTCCCCACTGAGGTACCAGCCATATGACTTGTATAAAATGAAATTTATTTGGGGCATGAGAAGGGGGTGTGGGAAAGAAAGGGGACAGAAAGGAACAGAAAGAGCAAACAGAGAGAAAGAATGGAAGAGACTGGACTGGCCAGGAACACATGGAGAATGGTGGGAGAGAGAGAGAGAGAGAGAGAGAGAGAGAGAGAGAGAGAGAGAGAGAGAGAGAGAGAGACTGAGAGAGAGGATGAGAGAGAGAGAGAGAGAGAGAGAGAGAGAGAGAGACCAACCAGTCCTTTTATAGCAATCCAGGTTCATACCTGACTGTTGCTAGGTAACTGTTGGGCAGAGCCTAAAGAAATACTAACAAATCTCCCAATTGAAATGACAAAATAATAGATTAAATAGATAGCAGTTACCCTAGGCAACCATGATCAGGGTTATAAAGAAAAACAAAACCAATAGGGGATATGAATTTGTTCGCACAATTATAGAAGTCATGCTGTCACATCCCAGCTTAAAAACCAGGAAATATAGCAATGTAATTCAGACCCAGTCTGAGTACTGAACTCTGAAAACAGGAAATAGTGATGTCTGAGGATATTTGCCCCAACTCAACTCAAATTTTGATTGGGTTGGGTTCTAAATAGATTTGGATGAAAGCCATGAACATTCATGAGGTAGACAGATCTTTACTTAGCCCTCATCTACTAACTGAAACTCTAGTCTCTTCTAGAAACACCCTCACAAATATACTCAGAAATAATGTTTTGGCAGATATTTGGATATTCCTGAGTCCATTCACTTTCACAAATGAAATTATCAACTGGAGACACATTCTAGGACACAAGACAGAATTCAAGCAAACACGGCAGACTATCCAAACCAAGGAGATGGTTCTGAGAACCCAGGAATATGAAAGTAATCATTATTCTGGGGATGGAGTGCTAGAGAGGAAGTTTATGGACACAAAGGAAAACCTGGGACATTGCACAAGGATCTTCAAGTATTTAGCTCAGTATTATTCTTTGCAGCTTGGGAGGAAAGTCATTTTTAAAATTACAAATTTTATCACAAATAAATGTTATGCGCACAGAATAACACATTAATTTCTAATATATATGTATACATTTGTATATGTATATATGTATATTAATATTTGTATATTAATATATGTATATTAATATTTGTGGATTAAAAAGAAGAAAGGATTAAGGAGAATAAAACCTAGATTTTACACAGGACTGGGAATTTTGTCTTTTCCTACCAGTCAGACTAACAAAACTAACGACTCATACAGCATCAAGTAAGATGCAGAAAACTCACCTGCTTTGATATAGGAAATAATTAGCTTTAAACAAACTACAGTTCTGGTCTTCCCTAAGCAAGCTTAAAAGCAGAGGATGAAAGAATCAAATTAATTTCCAGTTAATTTAATTATATCACAGAAAATATCTTAGTAATATATAAATAACCAACCAATATTGATAAATTCACAAGATTTGCCATTTCATTAAATATTTGCTTAACATATTGATAGTATATATAACATTGTTAATGTGTAAATCTGAAATAGGTAAATTAAATCATGTATAAATTATATTCAAGTAGAACATTGAAAATACTACAAAAAGGAATAAAATACCTACAAAACAAGATAAAAATCATTTGAAAACTATCCAGAACTTAGACTTACATGAAGATGTTTTAAGTCACAGTGATTTAAGATGTGTTCAAAAAGTTAAGTGTAAAAAGATTGATTTATTTATTATGTATTTATTTAATGTATATTAATGTATTTAATGTATTGCTGTCTTTAGACACCCCAGAAGAGGGCATCAGCTCCCATTACAGATGGTTGTGAGCTACCACATGGTTACTGGGAATTGAACTCAGGACCTCTGGAAGAGCAACCAGTGCTCTTAACCACTGAGCCATCTTTCCAGCATTAAGTGTAAAAAGAAGGTACTTCCAGTAGATAAACATGAACACCAACACAACACTTCAACTTACAATGGTGTCTTGCCTCCAAGATATACTAGTGCAATGGTGGCACAAACTTTGCGGCAGTAACCAACCAATACCTTATTTGACTTAAGGCTCCTTTTATGTGAAGGAATCCAATACCCAATACTGCTTGGATAACTAAGAACCTGAGACTAGATAGACCGGAGACCTAGTATAAAACCAAATACTACTATTTAAAAAAAAAAAGGAGCAATAAAATGCCTTCTAATGGTGTTCTGCTATAGTCAGAGCTCAATGCCTTGATCATCAGAGAAGCTTCCCTCTGCAGCAGACAGGAATAAATACAAAGATCCTATGGTCAGTCATTATGCAGAAAGTGAAAGACCTTGGAATACTCAGCCCTAAAATGGACATCTTCATCAAATTCCTTTTCTCCGGGCTCAGGGAATCCCTCAGAAGAGGAGGAAGCAAGAATGTAAGAGCCAGAGGGGATGGAGGACACCACGGGACATAAGCCCTTATAAACAAGATTGATGCATGCATGGATGCACAGAGACTGAGACAACATGCATAGGGACTGCTTGGGTCTGCACCAGAGTTGAAAGGAGAAGTGGACACCACACACACACACACACACACGCACGCGCACGCGCACGCGCACGCGCACGCGCACGCGCACGCGCACGCGCACGCGCACGCACATGCACACGCACACTAACCAGAATCTATCTCCAACTGATAAGCACGAGCAAAGGAAATATTAGTTTCTTCCCAAGTAGTCTCAATAGGGAAACAAATTTACTCTTCAGGGTAGACAGCATGCTCAGGGTAGACAGCATTTCTGGCCAACAGAAAATGAACTCATTTACCTTTTGATGTTTTGTCTGATAAGGATGTGTCAGGACTCTTCCTTTTTTTAAAAAAATAACATATCTTTATATATGTATATATATATGTATATATGTACATATACATACATACACACACACACACACACACACACACACACGATTTTTCTTTTTACCCTATAGGCTTTTGCATATCTATTATGACTTACAGGTTAGTATTTTTGAGGTGATCCCTGAGTGTGCGAATGAAAAGTCTCTATTTCTTATGCCTTCTCTTGAATCTTTCCTCCTGTTTTCTTTAGTTTTTTGTTTTATCATATTATATTGTATATATTATATCATCCCATATAATCTGGTTTTTGTTCTAATGAGAAACAGAAAAGGGGTGACTGGATGATAGGAGCTGTCAAGAGGATCTGGGAGGAATAGAGGAAGTGAGAAAAATAATGAGGATATATTGTGTGAAAAAAATCAATCTATTCTAAATAATGGGAAAAATAAAAATAAAATTTATATGGTTAAAAAAAAACAGGAGATGGAACCTAAAGAGACCACCTCCAGTAATTAGACATGGCCCCCAGTTGAGACATGGGGCCAACCACTCATCTTTAAAATTCTTGATGCAGAATTGTTCCTGTCTAAAGGAAATGCAGGGACAAAAATGGAGCAGAGACTGAAGGAAAGGCCATCCAGAGACTGACCCAACATGGGATCCATCCCATGCTCAGGCACCAAACCCTGACACTATTGCTGATGTTATGTTGTGCATGCAGATAGGAGTCTAGCATGGCCATCCTCTGAGAGGCACTACCAGAAGCTGACTGAGACAGATGTAGATACTTACAGACGACCATTGGACTGAGATCAGGAACCCCTATGAAAGAGTTAGGGGAAGGATTGAAGTTGCTGAGGTAGATGGCAACCCTATAGGAAAACTAACAGTGTCAACTAACCCAGATCCTTCAGGGCTCCCAATGATTAAGCCACCAACCAAAGAGCATACAGAGTCTATGCCCTGACCCCCTGCTACAGATGTAGCAAAGGACTGCCTGGTCTGATCTCAGTGGGAAAGGATGAGCTTAATCCAGTAAAAACTTGATGCCCCAGTGAAGGGAGATGCTAACAGGATGATGTGGGAATGGGTGAGTGGGTCAGGGAGCACTGTCTGAGAAGCAAGGAGGACAGGGGAGGGGGTGAAGAACTCATGGACAGTGAACCAGGACGGGGCCAACATTTGGAATATAAATAAATAAAATAATTAATAAAATAAAAAATGCTTTAAAGGTTTGCAAAACAAACATAAAATAAAAGCATTTGAAACACAAAAGGTGAATGAAGTCATTGCTAGTAGAGTTATAATGTAAGTAATATTGAAGGACTTCTTTGAGGCAAAAAAAAAAAAAGTAATACTTTGTCATTTGAAATTAGATGGAATAGCTGGGCGGTGGTGGCGCACGCCTGTAATCCCAGCAATTGGTAGGCAGAGGCAGGCAGATTTCTGAGTTCGAGGCCAGCCTGGTCTACAGAGTGAGTTCCAGGACAGCCAGGGCTACATAGAGAAACCCTGTCTCAAAAACCAAAAAAAAAAAAAAAAAGCCTGAAATTAGATGGAATGAAGAACAAAGGAAATGGTAACTAGGTGATGAGATTTAAATATGCAAGATAGTCAACAAAACACAAAGAATGACAGAGGAAGATTATAACATAATTAACATACATGAAACCAACAGCACAGAGGTTGAGGTTAGGGGAGAAATGGAAGTATATTATAAAGCCCCTTTAATATATTTGAGATAGTGTAATCGCACATGAAGACAGACTGTAATGAGATAATAATGCCACTATGCATCCTGAAGCAACTACGAATATGCTTCCAATGGAAAGAAAATGGAATGTTTTTTGAAAGTATAAATTAAAAGGAGGTAAGAAAAGAAAGAAAACTCAGAATTGACAAGTAGAAAACAAAGGTGATGATGAAACCCTAGCAACGTTAATTATTAGACAACACATAAGAGTGCTGAATATATCAGAAAAAAGGCAGACAATTTCAGATGGAGTTAGAAAGCAATTATATCTGTATATTTTCTATAATGAGGCGAAAAGTGTAAAACTAAAATAATAAAAATGTGCTAAATCTAATCAAAATAAAGACGAAGTAGCTTTATTAAAGTTAGGCAAAGTACACTAACGAACAAAACAATACCAGAGATAATTAAGGCCTTTCCATAATTATTTAAAAGTGAATTTATTAAGGGAAACATACTGTCTTAACATTTTTTCATTTAATTATAAGATTAAAAATACATGAATTTTAAAAAATCACATAATATGTGTACATACATAATGTACTATGACACTATATAACTTAATAGAACACATTCTTCTCAAATGCAAGTGGAATATTTTCCAAAATAGATCTTATTTGCACTATAAAACAAACCTCAGTTAATTTTAAAGAATGCAAGTCATAACAACTATATTCTCTGAAATCCAATGGAATTTTCTTGAAAATCAATCCTGAACGGAGCTCTGGAAAAACTCTATAATTTTAGTAACTGAGTAATATTCATCTGGCTCACTCCTGGTTCAAAGAAGTAATCAAAGGACAAATTAGAATGTATTATTTTTTAAAATATAAGTAAAAGTATTATACACATAAAAATTACATGCCAATTACTAAGAAGGGAGGTTTCAAATCAATAATCTTAGTTTCTGTCTTGGATAACTAAAGAGAACAAGTTAAACACAAATTAAGCCGAAGAAATTTTTTATTAATAATTTTATTTATTCACATTTCAAATGATCCCTCCCTTTGTAGTTACCCTGCCACAAACCCCCCATCCATCCTCCCTCTCCCCCAGCCCCTTTGCCTCTATAAGGGTACTCCTCTACCCACTCATCACGCCCATCTAAATAACAATGAGAAAAAAAATCAATGAAACAGAAAAATTAACACAAGAAAATACAATTTAGTTATTTCAATATATCAATAGAATAATAAAACTCTACCCATTATTACCCAGGAGATGAAAGAGTAGACACTCTAGAAATTCTGTACATTATAAAATGATAAAGGACATTATAAATAATTTTAAAAAATTATTTTTTATTTTATGTATACAAGAGTTTGCTTTGCATGTATGTTTGTGCATTAATGAGTGTGCAGTGCCCGTGAAAGCTAAAAAACAGACATCATCTTCTCTGGAAGTGAGTTAAAATCTGTTTTGAGCTGCCATCTGAGTGCTAGGAACCAAACCAGGTCCTTGACAAAAACCTCTGAGGCTTCATGCTAGCCTAAAATAATTTTATTACATTATTTTCAGCATTTTGAAGTTGAAAGAAAAAATTTAAATTTTATTTGATGAAAATAACAAATTCCTTGGAAGATATACTTAAGAAAAAATAGATAATGAAAATTGACTTGACTGAAGAAATTAAATTTGTAGCTTAAAAACCTCCCCACATAAAAGACTCTAGGCCCAGATAGTTTTATTGGTGAATTGTACCAACACTGTGACAACATATTTCCAATTCTATACAAATATTTCATAAATTTGCAAACAATGCAATACATATCAATCCTTTCTCTGAGGGATGGTACCACAACTATGTAATCATTGTAAAGGAAGACAACCATGAACAATATCTTTCATTTTACATAGACATAAAAAAGACCAAAATATGAACAAAACCTATTCAACAAAATATATCTCGTGAGAAAGTCTTGTTTTGAAAGAAATGAAAAGTTGTTTTAACATCGCTTTACTTGTTTTATGCTTCTGAGACAAGGTCCCTCTGTGTATCTTTGGCTGTCCTAGCACTCATTATGTCCCGAGTGCTGAGATTAAAAGTGTATGCTACAACATCTGTCCAACAATTTTTTAAAATACCAGAGAACATAATTCACCCTATGGGAAAAAAATCTATAATGGAAAAGGTCATCTAAATAGGCCTAAAGAAGCTTTCACAAAGTTTAACACTATTTCGTAATTAACAGGAGAAAGGCTCTTGGTAGACAAAGATTAAAGGCTTCTTAATATGATGAGAGGGACCTTTAAAAATCATGCAGATTCGTATGCCTATTTGAGTGAAAAGGGTATTGTTAGATATTCTGTGGCTCTTGGAGGCAGCATTGTTAGCCCAGATGGGAAAAATATTTAAACTATATTTTTATATTTATATACCACCTTACATGTCCTATAGGCATTTTAGGTAGACAGCTAATTGCATGGCTCCTTAGGCACTGTTGTTATTTTATCCTCCTTCCCCCTTTTTATTATTATGAACAGTCCTCTTTTGAATTGTTGGCCAGAGTTGTCCAGGAGACTGCCAGCTGAATAGGACTATTGGTTGACATCTATGCAGCACAACAATGACCATCATGGCACCATAATAACTCTAAAGATACAGTAGTGGCACACATATCTTGGTGATAACCAACAGCTCTCTATTTGGATGTAAGACCTTAGGACCTGTTCAACAAGAGGGAAATCATCATGCCTGGCACTGAATATTTACTAGCTATCCAGGGCTAGTAAAGTTGTGGATCTTGGAGGAGAATCTACAACTGCCAATCTACTAAACCAACATAATCCTTAACTACATTCTAAACATTTGTCGTTGTATCCATAGATAAGTGTAGTCTTTACCCCTCATCAAGGAAACTTCTCTTTGTGGTAGACAGAGACCACTACAGAAAGTCACAACCAAAAAACACTGAGAGTAGGAGAAATCTTCCACAGGGAAGAACACAATTGGTTCTCCAATACAAAAGGGTGAGCCCTGAAAACATATACATGTAAGTAACATTTTATAGACTAAGCAGTTTGTATATAGGTATTTAGGAATGTGTGTATGTTGGTGTGTATGTGGGTGTGGGTGTGTGGAGGTGTGTGGGGGTGTGCGCATATATGTAACAACATACATACATATATGTATATAACTACATACATACGAATGAAGAAAGAGGATATAAATTTGAAGGAAAGCAAGGAAGAGTATATGAGAAGGTTTGCAGGGAGAAAGGGGAAGGGAAATGATGAAATTAGATTATGATCTCAAAAAATTTAAATGTCACTAGCACATGACACAAATAAAAAATCAAGTGCATTCCCTCTAAAACTAAGAAATAGACAATGATTTCTACTTATCATTAAAAGTCTCTTTAAAGAAGATGTATTCAATTTAGGAGTTTTTGCCTGCATGTATATAAGTGTATCACATGCAGGCATAAATCTTTAGGGAGATGAAAAGAGGGCATCAGGTGGACTGGAAGTGGAGTTACAGTCCACTTGATACCATATGATACCATGTGAGTGTTGGGAATTGAACCCAGAGAAACAAATACTCTGAACTTCTCTATCCCCCACACACATCACTTTTAGTCAGCTATGTAATAGATGTCCTACCTAAAGCTTAATAAAAATTGTATTTTTTTAAAAAACCCAGAAGCTTTCAAATTGTAAAGGAAGAGGCTAAAAGTAACTTCATTTGTAACCTAATAAAATATGCAGAAATTGCAAGGAAATCTACAAAATTTCACTAGAACTGTAAGTAACTTTATGAGAAATATGCAGAAAGACCTATATATACAAAGTAGATAGTATTTTGATATATAGCACTACAAATTAAAATTAAAAGGCCATTTATAAAGAATAACATATATAAGATGTGAAAGACCTAAATATTAAGATGTTAATTTATTCCTTTATTGAAGTATATATTTAATGAAAACTCATTGAGAAAATTTACAGATTAATTCCAAAATTCATATGGATCTACAAGGAACCTAAAAAACACAAAAGAAGTTTTTAGAGGGACCAAAAACTTGAAGTATTTAAGCTATTTTACTGTCCAACTTAGTATAAAGCTACAGGAATGAACAGAGTATGATATTTATATAAAGTTACATCTGTTGAGAGTAATGCTCTTACTAGGTCCTGGGACTATCCGCTGCCCACTTGCCATCTAGTCGGCGTCCACAGCTAGCTAATGCTTTCCCAAGATCCCGACTCTGCTCCAAGAACAGCTGCCGCCTGTATTCCTGAGAGCACTGCCTATTCCTCCTTGCTCGGTGCTGACAACAGCCATCTCGTCCAGTTCCCTTTAGCCCAGAGGAAGTAAATACACTAGAGGCTTTTATATTGTAAAACTGACCAGATAATTCAAAGGCTGGGTGAAGAGTATCTTGCCCCATCCTCCTTAGGTTCCTCAGCTGCCTGCGGAGGCTACAAGCTATCGGTGTTCCAAGAGGCCTTGTCTGCAGCTTCCTATCCACTCCACAGCTGGTCTGAAAAAAAACAATCTTCTCTCTGTCCCCTCCTCTTCCTGTCCAGCCTGGAAATCCCGCTTTCTCTTTCACCCAGTGATTAGCTTCTGCTGCCTTATTGACCCAATCAAGAGCCAATTAGGGAATCTCTGCCTATATACACCTATAGAAACAGAATGGAGTCCAGATACAGACTCATCAATACAGGATCAATTAATTTTTAAATGAAAAGAAGTGATTTACAGATGAAAGTATTTTTAAGAAATAGTGCTATTCGTATACTTAAAAAAAGAACTTTGATATATTTCATGATATATGTAAAAAATAAAGAAAATGAATCATAGGCCTAAGTATAAAATTATAAAATTTCTAGAGTATAGTTTTAGGAAGAAGGCTTAATGACTTTGGATTAGGTGAAGATTTCTTGCTATACCATTGAAAGTATGATATAGGTTTGTGTGTGTGTGTGTGTGTGTGTGTGTGTGTGTGTATGAATCATCACGTGTAGTGTCAAAGTTAAAATTTTTGCTCCTTTCAAGACTACATTAAACAGCAAGAAAATGTAAAAATGTATACTTGGATAAATTTACAATAATGATGCCATATGTATTTTGCATATGTGCACACACTCTAGACTTTGTAAAGAACTCTCAGTGCTCAGCAGTTGAAAAATGTGCAAAAGACTTTAACACACTCAAAGAAGATATTCAAAGAGCAAACAAGCACATAAAAGTTATATAGCATAATTACTCATGAAAATACCAACTGGAACCATGTTAGATGCCATAGCATAGCTGTGGAAATGAATAACATTAAAAAGACTATCCTATAACGAATAGAGATTGGTGTGGGCAGAGCTCCCATACATGGTAATAGAAATATAAAACCACTTTAGGAAAGATGTGTTACCATCATTAAAAGGTTAAACAAGAACCAACACCATGTTGAATATTTTACAGATCTATTTGCATAATCAGTTAAAAGTTCGCCTTAAAATAAGAAATTTGGTAACTCTCAGCAGAAATGAAACTGAACTCACAGCAACTGTATCACAATATCTTACATTTATTTGAGAGAATTTATGACATTCCCCAGGAATTTCAGAGTCCAGGCTTATCTGACAGTGGAGTTTGGATCCTTTGTTTAATCTCTAGGAAAGGAGACAGGAGATCATGTACTTAACAATAGTGACAGGAAGAAAGCAAAAAAGTAAGGAATATTTTATTTCCTATGATAGGTAAGCCAAAGATTGTCTAAATCCAGAATATTTCATAGCAGCCTCTCAATCCACCCCTTCAAATATTTATATTTATGTGATATCATTTTGGCACAGCATTTATTTTTCTGTCAATTTACAAGAATCAGCTCAGAGTTTTAAATGAGTTTACTCTGTAGTGACATAGGTAAACCCACAAACACATACACAGTCTCAATCAGCAATGTACCCTAGATATATTTTGAAACATAAGACTCAGTCAAATGGAGCTGCTGTAGAACATGAAAGTATTAAGCAAGCAAAAATATTAATATTAAATACCAATATAATAAATTAGATTTTATTCACTAAAAGCTAATTGTATGAGAGAAATTTTGGAAAAGAAAAAGGAAAATGTATTCATGCTATCAAGCAGCTTCCTACAGAAGATATTTGGGGCTGGTACAAGTCTCCTGACACCTTATAGCATTCTTCAAGCTGGCTGGCAAAAAACAGCATTTGGTGGCTTTGTCTCCAGCTAGAAAATTAACACAGGGTCTGCAGTTGTTATCAGCAAGGTAATGCAAACTCCTTCTAAAGCTAATGCCCAGGCAAAGCCTTCTGTAACCCCAAAGCCACTGTACAATCATTCTCATACTTGGCATAAAAGGCAATCAAGTAGCCTCTTGAAGCCTGAGTCCTACTGCATGCCAACATGCCTTGCTCAAGCTTCTCATTCTATGGGACAAAGAGAAAGTGAAAGACTATATCAACCTGAAGCATGCATCACGCTAATTCCTACCAGGTTTGCTAAGGCTTGCACCTAAGAAATTATGTGTACTGTATTCATTTGCCCAGCACTGATTATGTCTTTGTTAAAAGAGCAACACAAGAGTCGTTTAAAGACAGAATGACCTACTGTTCTCCCTAGAAATCAAATTAGGACAAACAAGTGCCATAAAAGACCTATAAATATGATTGAATAACATTGGATTGCCAGCATGTTGAAAAAAACTTCTAACTAGCACAGATTTCCAGGAGTGTCTCCACCACTTCCAACACAACTCCTTCTCAGCTCTGATTATGAAAATAAAGCAATTTAAATATGGATGGATGGGGTTTTCCCTCTTCCCAGTGCATTTGTGCATCTACTGGGCTGCTTGGGGACTGGAATGAGAGGGGGAAATGCTGTAGGAATCAGCGTATGGTGATGGAATGCTAACTTGAAAATCACCTCTGCTACAGACTTGGAATTGTTCCTATCCTTAAGAATTGCCCTTACACCATCCTGTATAGACATCTTAAAAATGGCAATGGCGTCCAAAAGAAAAGTAAGCACCTTTTTTTTTTTTACTGTGTTTCTCTCATCTATGCAAAAAATACTGGGATTTACAAGGAAGGACCAGCTGTTTTCTGGCCTATGCATGGCACACTAATCTTAAAAATAGCTCCTTTAGGCTTCACCTTTAAGGGAAAAATAGGGAGAGGCCATATGCTTTCTCTATTATATCAAGACAGTTTTGTGTTTGTAAGACAATGTTAGACAATTTGCAAGACAGAGGACAATAGATGATTTGGCCACTGTTACTGTATAATACCAAGCAGAGGGAGTGCATTCTATGGCCTGAGTCACACATAGAAAGAAGGGGAGCAGAAGATGAATAAATACTGAGTCATTCGGGTGCTAGGAAAGACAACTTTCTAGAGGGCTTTTATCTGATCCTTAACCTTGTTGTGTCTTACATGTTCCACCTGCCATCCTCCTTTTCGTTTTGCCTCCCAGCATATTTGCATTTACTACTCGGTACATGTATGCGAATGCTATTTCTCCCTGCCCCCACACAGCTTTGGCATTTTGATCATGTCAACTTAAGAAGGCACAGGACTAGAGCCCCCAGTTTTTTAAGACAGGGTAATTAGTAACAATTTCCCCCTCACAATCTCCTAAATACCACTTGATACTGTCCTTCCAGCCTTTGCAAAACAGACCTGAGGTGTATAGTTGTTGTGTTTTATAAAAATATAAGGAGAGAAGGAATATGTTTGCTGGATGTATGGCAAGGTGTGGGGAAAGAGGGTGTCTCCGAGGACTCATGCTGGGGCATCCCTTCTTCCTTAGGTCCAGCCATACAACAGTATAGCGTAGAATAGAGTTTATTCATGGCATGGGAGCTGAGAGGTAGTAGAGACAGAGAAAGGCAGAGCAAGAGAGTAGACCACTATAGGCTGGCCATGTGCATGTGGGTGAAGGGAATGGGGAGAGAGGGGAAAGGGAGAGAGGACAGAGCTAGAGCAAGAAGGCAAGAGAGAGAGAGCGAGAGCGAGAGCTAGAGCGAGAGAGAGAGGGGGGGTGCAAGCATCCCCTTTTATATTGAGTCAGGCATACCTCGTTGTTGCCAGGTAACTGTGGGATGGAGCTTAGACAAATGCTACCATTCCCCGATTTTGGTTTAATTAAAAAAGAAAAAACTAGAAAGAGGGAATAGTGGAACAGGAATAGGTTCATCTTGCTTGTTAGGTACTTCCTGCTGACTTTTGAGCAACGTGTCTCTAGGAAACCTAGGAAAATGGGTGTGGGGATGTTGGTCCAGTCTTAGGAAAGGTGACTGTTTTCTTGCTGCCCAGGGTCTGTGGAACCATCTATGGATAGATCAGAAGGAACAGGTCCAATAGAAGCATCTGTGTCTGTGAAAGAAGATTGGAGCACCTGTGGTTTGCTTCTCTGGAGGTGTCCTTGATTATAGTAAGTGCCTGGAGTTGACAAGATGTTGCAACACACACACACACACACACACACACACACACACTCACACACACACACTCACACACACACACACACTCACACACACACACACACACACACTCACACACACTCACACACACACACTCACACACACACACACACACACACACACACACACACATTATAGTTAGAAAATAAAGTTAAGTATGTTTGAGAGAAATTTTTTTCCTTAGGTATACATTTGAAACCCTTAGATCTTGGTGATTGGAGATGAGTCCCAAACTCAGGAAGAAAAGAGGAATTCCACCCTCTGGAATAGGTAGTAAGTGGGAACTTTAGGCTATATTGATTAGCAGATGTTCTTATATGGATGAGTCTATTTGGTCCATGAAAGGTAGACCTGAGTGGGTTTCCTGTAGCTTATAAGTTTTCAAAAGAGATAACATGAGTTAACAATATAAACATGTTTTAATATGAGCTTATAGAGGATACAAAACTTTCATAAAGCAGAAAGAACAAGAAGGGCTTTTTCCTTCTGTCTAGGAGACAGAATGAGAAACTTAAGTTTAGTTAAAAGACAAAGAAAACCTAAAATTTGAATTTGTGATTATACAGTTGGATCATATAGTGAAATATTACAGTTAGGCAAACTTATAAGAACTCTATAGGTTAGTGTTAAGACAGTGGCGTAGCAAGATGAGGAAATATGAAGCATTTAGTTGATGGAAACAGTTTAGGTAAGGAAGTTACAAATTACATCTGTGAAAGCTTACATCTGAACTAGTTGCTGGAAATTGAGTTTAGGTAAGGAAATAAGTTATATCTGTATAAGCTTTTACCCGAACTTGTATGTCATTTATGGTGAAGTGTGTAAGAAATCTGGTAGTCTTGGCTAGTTAACAAATTTATTAATGAGTAAATATAGTAGTGGATTACCTTAGGGTAAGGGGCTAAGTCTGTTTTTTAGCTGTCAAGTTACAGTTACATCAGCTGTCAATGTAGTCAGAAATATGGGGAAGAATAAATTATAATCTAGGAGACATGTATTAATTAAAAATGACAGAGTTCATCTATAGTCCAAACAGTTCCCAGGTCCCTGTGACTCATGGCAACTTGGGCAGAGTCAGTCTGGTTTCCAATCACAGAAGACAGAGAGCATTTTTTTCCCTGTGGAATAGATACATGTGAAATGAGAAATGACTCACATTGATTTAGACAATATGAGTCATTTGACTCTTAGGTATCCACTCTTGCCCCCAATGGTTCTCAGTGGTTATCATGCAACAGTCCAGGCAGTCTCTTGTAGCAGTTTCTATATCTTCTGAGACCATGGAGGGTAAGCTGTTAGGCTTTAGGAGATTCTATCATAAATATAATATATTATTTGTCATAACATAATATATTAATATATTAGCAGGCTTCTGACAAGATTCAAAGCAGTATCTATTTGTCATATCTGAGTTAGACAGCTTGTGTTTGTTAAATTGCTTGTTTGAGAATGTATCTAGTAAATAGAGCACACTATATCTTAGTGGCAGTAGCAAAAATCATTTACCAAGGCAGAATAGGAATGAAAATCTTAATTGTTAAGTAACGTTGACAGGTTTCATAAGCAGAGAAAACAAAAACACATTTTGCATTAGCGGAGAAACACTTGGCTTAGAGTTGGTGTGGACGAGAAAGGGAAGGAATCAGAGAGCTAACAGTGGTGGCATGAGACAGTGATAATAGAAAGCATGCCCCGGGCAGGTTGAGGCCTGTGACATGAACTGAGTGAGCAGGCACACGGGCCATGAGAACAGGTCAGGGGTGTGGGCATGTGGGAGCAGAGTCATGGACAGAGAGAGAGAAAGACAGGAGCAGATAGGCACATAGGAAAGCAATATCTCAGCAGAGTTCCTGGCAGGACACAAGGGGCGGGACTAGACCTGCCTTTCACATGGCAAACTGGGAGCAGAGCAAATGACCAGAGAGGATGAGAGAGGTGGGGAAGCCTATGCTATGGATCACTAGCAAGAGAATTGTTTAAAAATGCCAACTTAGTGACCCTGTAGAGATATTGCTTGTTGGATACTGTGAATTACAACAGGATGTCCGAGTGAATAGGGACAAGGAGGTGAAGACCTACCCTTTGGGTGAGAGTAAAGCTATTAATTACCCCTACCATCATCCTGAGGATACAAGTAATTGCCAGAGAGAACAATAGCCAGGCCAGGTCACCAGGTCATCGCGTGGTCATCTTGGGGCTGAGCTCTAGGCCAGTGCCCTGAGCAATGGTGGGAGAGCATTTCGCCTAGGCCTAGGATCCTTATCAGTGAGAAAGGAACCGCCTCAGAGAAGAGAGGAAATTTTTGCTCAAGGGGAAATGTCCTAGAAAAAGGGTCAGTGAAAAGACAGGATGTCTTTATCCTCAAGGACAGCACAGGGGTGGCTCTGAGCTCCAGAACTCTCCCCAGGGACCATGGGAATGTTCAGGTTGACCAGTGTGGGGAGGGAGCTTACCAGTTCTCCAAAATTTGGGCTAGTGAGCAATGGCTCGACATTTAGCATCTGCTAATGGTAGCAGGGGCAATTTGAACCTGTGGAGTTTTTAAATCTGAGTTCCAAATCATAAGTCATAAAGAGAGAAGGAATATATTTGCAGGATGTGTGATAAGGTATGGGGGAAGGGGGTGTCTCCAAGGGCCCATGCTGAGGCATCCCTGCCCCCTGAGTGACCAGCCATATGATGGTATAGTATAGAATAGAGTTAATTCAGGGCATGGGAGGGAAATGGAGAGGGTAGTAGAGACATAGAAAGGCAGTGTGAGAGAGTAGAGCATTAGAGGCCTGCCATTAGCATGTGGAGAGACAGGGGGAGGGAATGGGGAGAGAAGGGGAAGGGTAGAGAAGACAGAGTAAGGGCAAGAAGGGAGAGAGAGAGAGACAGAGAGACAGAGAGAGACAGAAGAGGAGAGAAGAGAAGAGAAGAGAAGAGAAGAGAAGAGAAGAGAAGAGAAGAGAAGAGAAGAGAAGAGAAGAGAAGAGAAGAGAAGAGGAGGAGGCAATGAGCCCCTGCTACAGTGAATCAGGCATACCTGGCTCTTGCCAGGGGTGGAGCTTAGACAAAATGCTAACAATATCCACATCCAGTAGTTATGTAAGTCCGAAAAGGCACTGGAGAGGAGTCACTCTGCCTTAATCTATGCTCCTTAGAAGTAAAAGAAGACACAGCCCTTTCTGATGTGAGGAAAGTTTATTCACTCACATGGTTTCCCCAAGCATGGTGCAGATGAAGATGAGACAGCAGCACTCCCTTCTCAGGAATGAGACAACCAAAGCAGAGAGGAAAAGTGACTTACACAAGCTCACCCAGCTGATAGGCAGCTGACCTGAGCCGCGCCTCCTCCACTCAATAGCTCTCCCTGTGCCTCGTTACAGGATCTTTGGAGTGGGCCATTTTCTGATCTCATAACACGGCAGATGAACCTGATGCCATATGCTTTCAGAACGCTAGTGATATTAGGTCTGGTTAGTACTTGAATGGAAGAAATAAGACATTGACCAGATTCCACACCTCAAGAGCCATGGATTTTTAGGAGACCAGGTTTAACTTACTATGTGGCTGTTGGGATGAAAGAGAAAGAGGATGATCGTATGATTATCTTACCCATGTCATCCTGCCATATCTGTAATGACAAGAAAATATCCCTAGACCTATTCTGGTGATTCCAAACAAGCTAGCATTTGGCATTGCTAGAAGGAAAAGTTATAGCTCTAAAGAAAACTTTTACTATTGTCATTAGTACTTGAAGAAGAATTAAGAGTTTCTGATCACAACCATGTGACGTGCTCGCAAATTACAGTGGGGTGGAATAAAGTCATACCTGGTAAGCCTTAAAAGGGAAGCAAAGAACAAGGCTGACACTGTGCTCTAGAGTTTCTCTGTGGGATATGACCCACGAATTTTTTTTTATAAAGAGCTTTGTTTTTCCTGCCATTCAATGGGTAATTCACTCTTAGAAAAAATGTGGGTAAAAATGTCCTGTGTCTTTGAAATTCACAATCTGCTGGACAATAGCTCTCCAGCATTATGCACACCACTAAGTGACAACAAGCAGTCCTTGGACCGCCACTTCTGTTTATCCACCCTCTCCACAGCTCTCCCCACCTGGCCTTCTCACTGCCTCCCAGTCCCCAAGACTGCCTTTGTACAACTCTAGTCGCCTTTGTATAAAATGTCCCACTGTCACTCACAAACAATGACCAGTATCATAGATGAAATCTCAGCTACCTTGACCCGCTGGGCTCCAACTTGAAAAACATGCCAATTTTAAAAGCCCTTCCTTTTCATCTTCCTACAAGGGAATCAGATGTAAAATCGTGTTCTTTTTCATGAAAATGTTCCTAGTCTGTGGGAGTCAACAGAGTCATTCTGCTGCCTCCCACAGAGATTGACTAAAGAGAAAATTACCTCAGCAGCAAAGGACCAACTGCCTGGAAACTTCTCACCCACCGAAAGTACTGTCACCTTTCTTGCCTATTTAAAGGGAAGAGGGGGGACATTCCTTCTTGAGCTGTAGTTAAAAGAGCTTGAGTTGGGCTTACTACCCTCATTTAAAAGCAGTGAACTTAAATAAAGAGTAGTTGTAATCTTTCTAAACCAGTGCTTCTCAACATTGCTTGTGCTGCTACCCTTTAATACAGCGCTTCATCATGTGCTGATCGCCAACCATAAAATCATTTCATTGCTACCTCATAACTGCCATTTTGCTGCTGTTATGAATTGTGATGTAAATATCTGACATATGAAACATATACCATATAACCTCTGCAACTTTGGTCCTAACTCACTAGTTGTGAAACATGGTTACCAGTTAAAGTAGTTGGTACTATGTATTCTTCTTTGAAAAAAATAAACTCTACAGCCCTATACTGTTGGTGCCCACCTCAAAAAGAAAAAGATTCTGGATCTTCAAAGCTGTTGAATACAAGCTGGAGATATTCAAGGTTGTTAGCAAAAACTTTCATTTAACTCTTTGTATTGGGGTTCTCTAGACTTTAGAGTGCTTCTCAACCTTTCTAATATTGAGACCCTTTAATACAGTTCCTCATGTTTCGATGACCACCCAAAGATAAAATCATTTTTATTGCCACATTGTAATTGTAAATTTTCTTTCTTTTTTTTTATTGGATATTTTCTTTATTTACATTTCAAATGTTATCCACGTTCACAGCTTCCCCCCATCCTGGAAACCCCCTACCCCATCCTCCCACGCCCTGCTTCTATGAAGGTATTCCTCAACCCACCCTACACCCAGCTCCCCATCTTCAATTCCCCTGCTCTGGGGCATCTATCAAGTCTTCATAGGACCAAAGACCTCTCCTCCCATTGATGCCTGACAAGGCAATCCTCCGTTATATGTGCATGCCATGTGTACGTCTTGGTTGATTGGCTTAGTCCCTGGGAGCTCTGGGGGTCTGGTTGGTTGATATTGTTGATCTTCCTATGGGGTTGCACATCCTTTCAACTCCTTCAGTCGTTTCTCTAACTCCTCCACTGGGGACCCTATGCTAAGTCCAATGGGTGGCTGTGAGAATCTGCCACTGTATTTGCAGGGCTCTGGCAGGGCCTTTCAGGAGACAGCCATATCAGGCTCCTTTCAAAAGCATTTCTTGACATCCACAATAGGGCTGGGGTTTGGTGACTGTATCTGGGATGAATCCTCAGGTGAGACAGTCTCTGGATGACCTATCCTTCAATCTCTGCTCTACACTTTATCTCCTGCGAGTATTTTGTTCCCTTTCTCAGAAGAACCAAAGTGCCCAAACTTTAGTCTTCCTTCTTCTTGAGCTTCATGTGGTCTGTGAATTGTATTTTGGGTATTCCAAACTATTGGGCTATATCCACTTATCAGTGTGTGCATACAATGGGTCTTCTTTTGTGATTGGGTTACCTCATTCCGGATGATATTTTCTAGTTCCAGCCATTTGCCTAAGAATTTCATGAATTCATCGTTTTTAATAGCTGAGTAGTAGTACTACATTGTGTAAATATACCACATTTTCTGTATTCATTCCTCTGTTGAGGGACATCTGAGTTCTTTCCAGCTTCTGGCTATTATAAATAAGACTGCTATGAACATAGTGGAGCATGTGTCCTAATTGCATGTTGGAGTATCTTTTGGGTATATGCCCAAGAATGATATAGCTGGGTCCTCAGATAGTACTATGTCCAATTTTCTGAGGAATCGCCAAACTGATTTTCAGAGTGGTTTTATCAGCTTGCAGTCCCACCAGCAATGTAGGAGTGTTCCTCTTTCTCCACATCCTCACCAGCATCTGCTGTCTCCCGAGGTTTTGATTTTAGTCATTCTGACTGGTGTGAGGTGGAATCTCAGGGTTGTTTTGATTTGCATTTCTCTGATAACTAAGGATGTTGAACATTTCTTTAGGTGTTTCTCAGCCACTCAATATTCCTCAGGTGAAATTTCTTTGTTTAGCTCTGTACCTTAATCAAATAGGGTTATTTGGTTCTGTTGGTTGCTTTTTTGTCCTATTGACAGTGTCCTTTGCCTTACAGAACTTTTCCAATCTTATGAGGTCCCATTTGTCAATACTTGATCTTAGAGCATAGGCCATTGGTGTTCTGTTGGGCATTGTGAGCTTAGCTCAATGCCCTCTGCTGAGCTGTTTGCAGAGATTTCCTGAGAGCAGAACATCCTGCAGCTCAGATTGATTTCTCTTTTCCCATCAGGTGTGATAGGGACTTCCCAGGTGCCTAACCTATGGATATATGATTGTTTTTTTCCTGTTGTTTTTCACCCGGCCTCAAGTATAAATTGCTGGTCCCTCAGTAAAGCTTCAGCATTCTCCTTACTGAATGACCCAAGTCTGTATCTTCTGTCAATCCCCCAGGCCTACACCTGATACTTGGTACCATGGCAGGATGGGCCCATGTGTTTGAGGCTCTTCCCAACTTTCTCCTCTATTAGCTTCAGTGTGTATGATTTTATGTGGAGGTCCTTGATCCTCTTGGAATTGAGCTTTGTACAAGGAGATAAGAATGGGTCAATTTGCATTCTTCTCCATACTGACTGTCAGTTGAACCAGCACCATTTTTTTAAAAATGCTGCCATTTCTCCACTGGATGGTTTTAGCTCCTTTGTTAAAGATCAAGTGAACATAGGTGTGTGGGTTCATTTCTGGGTCTTCAATTCTATTCCACTGATCTTCTTGCCTCTCTCTGTACCAATACCATACAGTTTTTATCACTATTGATCTGTAATAAAACTTGATATCAGGGATGGTGATTCCTCCAGAAGTTCTTTTATTGTTGAGAATAGTTTTCGCTATCCTGGGTTTTTTGTTATTTCAAATGAATTTGCAAATTGCTCTTTCTAACTATATGAAGGATTGATTTGGAATTTTGATGGGGATTACATTGAATCTGTAGATTCTTTTTGGCAAGATAGCCATTTTTACTGTATTAATCCAGCCAATCCATGAGCACAGGAGATCTTTCCATATTTGAGATCTTCTTCGATTTCTTTCTTGAGAGACTTGAAGTTCTTTTTTTAAAAGATTTATTTATTTAATGTATATGAGTACAGTGTCGATGTCTTCAGACATACCAGAAGAGGGAATCAGATCCCATTACAGATGGTTGTGAGTTACCATGTTGTTGCTGGGAATTGAACTCAGGACCTCTGGAAGAGCAGTAGGTGCTTTTAACCAATGAACAATTTGTTTAGTCCGACTTGAAGTTCTTATCATACAGATATTTCACTTGCTTGGTTAGATTCACACCAAGGTATGTAATATTATTTGTGAGTAATGGGGAGGGTGTTGTTTCCCTAATTTCTTTCTCAGCCTGTTTATCCTTTGAGTATAGGAAGGCTACTGATTTGTTTGAGTTAATTTATTATCTGGCCCCTTTGATGAATGTTTGTCAGCTCTAGGAGTTCTCTGGTGGGTTTTTAGGGTCGCTTAAGTATACTATCATATCATCTGCAAATAGTGATATTTTGAATTCTTCCATTCCAATTTGTATCCCTTTGACCTCCTTTTGTTGCCTAATTGCTCTAGCTAGAACTTCAAGTACAATAATGAATAGGGAGAGAGTGGGCAGCCTTGTCTAGTCCCTGATTTTAGTGGAATTGCTTCAAGTTTCTCTCCATTTAGTTTGATGTAGGCTACTGGTTTACCATATATTGCTTTTACTATGTTTAGGTATGGGTCTTGAATTCCAGTTCTTTGCAACATGAAGGGATGCTGAATTTTATCAAATGCTTTTCAGCATCTAATGAGTTAATCATGTAGTTTTTTTCTTTGAGTTTGTTTATGTAGTGGATTACCTTGATGGATTTCTGTATATTTAACCATCCCTATATCCCTAGGATGAAGCCTACTTGATCATGGTGAATAATCATTTTGATGTATTCTTGGATTCAGTTGGCAAGAATTTTATTGAGTATTATTGCATCAATATTCAGAAGGGAAATTACACCCAGAAAAACAATCAATTAGCATAAAAGGAGAAAACAAGATATTCCATGACAAAACCAAATTTACACAATATCTTCCCACAAATCTAGCTCTGCAAAGGATATTAGATGGAAATCGCCAACACATGGAGGGAAACTACACACTAGAAAAAGAAAGAAGATAATCTTTCAACAACCCCCCAAAAGATATCCACACAAACATAATACCACCTGTAACAACAAAATAACAAAAAGTAAAAATCACTTTTCCTTAATATCTCTTAACATCAATGGTATCAGATCCCCAATAAAAAGAGATAGACTAACAGACTGGATGTGAAAACAGGACCCAGCATTTTGCTGCATACAAGAAGCCCACCTCAATGACAAAAACAGACACTACCTCAGAGTAAAAGGTTGAAAAACAATTTTTCAACCAAATAGTCCCAAGAAACAGGCTGGAGTAGCCATTCTAATAGAGAATAAAATTGACTTTTAATCACAAGTTATCAAAAAAGATAAGGAAGGACACTTCATAGGGGTCAAAGGAAAAATCTACCAAGATGAACTCTCAATTCTGAACATCTATTCTCCAAATGCAACGGCACCCACATTCATAAATGAAACTACTAAACCTCAAAGCACACATCATACTCCCACACAATAATAGTGAGAGTCTTCAACACCCCACTCTCATCAATGGACAGATCATGGAAACAGAAACAAAACAAAAACACAGTGACACTAACAGGAGTTATGAACCAAATGGATCCAACAGTTATTTCTAGAACATTTCATCCTAAAGCAAAAGAATACACCTTCTTCTCAGTAGGTCTTTGTACCTTCTCCAAAACTGACCATATATGTGGTCATAAATTAGGCCTCAACAGATATTAGAAGATTGAAATAATCCCATGCACCCTATGAAAGCTAGAAGATCCTGGGAAGATGTCAGATAGACCTTAATAGAAGACAAATGCCAGCTTTCATAGTTTCTGGTGAGAAGTCTGGTGCAATTCTTACAGGTCTGTCTTTATATGTTACTTGACATTTTTCTCTTACTGCTTTTAATATTCTTTGTTTATTGCATTTGGTGTTTTGACTATTATGTGACAGGAGGAATTTTTGTTCTGGTCTAGTCTGGAATTCTGTAGGCTTCTTATATGTTCATGGGCATCTCTTTCTTTAGGTTAGGGAAGTTTTCTTCTGTAATTTTGTTGAAGATATTTACTGGACCTTTAATTTGGGAATCTTCACTCTCTTCTATACCTATTACCCTAATGTTTTGTCTTCTCATTGTATCCTGGATTTCCTGGATGTATTGGGTTAAGAGCTTTTTGCCTTTTGCTTTTTCTTTGACTGTTGTGTCAATGTTTTCTATGGGATCTTCATCACCTGAGATTCTCTCTTCTATCTCTTATATTCTCTTGGTGATGTTTGCATCTATGACCCCAATCTCTTTCCTAGGTTTTCTAAATCAAGGGTTGTCTCACTTTGTGATTTCTTTATTGTTTCTATTTTTATTTTTAGATCTTGGGTGGTTTTCTTAATTTCCTTTGCCAGTTTGATTGTGTTTTCCTGTAGTTCTTTAAGGGATTTTTGTGTTTCCTCTTTAAGGGCTTCTACCTGTTTACCTGTGTTCACCTGTATTTCTTTAAGGGAGTTATTTATGTCTTTCTTAATGTCCTCTATCATCATGATAAAAAGTGATTTTAGATCTGAATCTTGCTTTTCCATTGTCATAGTGTATCCGGGACTTGCTATGTTGGTACAATTGGTTTCTGATGATGCCTAGTAACCTTAGCTTCTGTTCCTTATGTTCTTATGCTTGCCTCCTGCCATCTGCTTATCTCTAGTGCTACCTGCCCTGACTATATCTGACTCAAGCCTTTCCTTCCTGTGATTCTGGTTGTGTCAGAACTCCTCACAGTCCAGCTACCTCTGTGGTCCTGTGATTTTGGGATCCTGTGATCCTGAGAGGCTGGGTATGTCAGAGCTCCTGGGTGTCAAGTTGCCTCTGGGGCCCTGAGATCCTGGTGTGACCAAGCTCCTGTAATCTTGTGATCCTGTGATCCTGGGCAGTTTAGCATGCCTACAAGTGGAGCTTCCTCCTAGTGTTGTGGGACTGCCTGCAGAGTTCGAGCAAACCAGCCCAGACCATAAGATTGTAATTTTTCTAGTGTTATGAATTGTAATGTACATGTCTGTGTTTTTTGATGGTCTTATGGAACCCTTGTGAAAGGGTTGTTCACTCCAGCTCTCCATTCCCCCACCCCTATGTAAATTGGTCATTACCATTACAGGTTGAGAACCACTGCTCTAGTGTACAGCAATTATAGAATGAATACATACATACATACATACATACATACACACATGCATACATGCATACATACAAGATTTATTAAAATGACTTATAGACTGTGGTTCAGCTAGTCCATCTGGCTAGTTCAGCTGGACTAGAAAAGAAAGTTCAAGAACTACACAAAAATCCTTCACAGGTATCCCCTCCACTTTTAGGTTTAAGTTAATTCAAGATGTAGTCAAGTTGACAAAGCATAGCCATCACAGTCTTGAAGAAAATGGTGTTCTTTAATCAAAATCTAAATTCTGTGATTAAGGCATGTGATCGTTCTTAGGACACAAAGAAACCCAGGACAAATGGCTTACTAGGGTGCTTATTAATTTATCAAAGCTCACCCTGGTCACCAGGGCTACTCAATACCTGTGATCCACTTGGCTCTTATTTGTGGCCCTCTCCAGCCCAGGGTGCTTTTGATTCCTCTATAAACCTGTAACTTCTTGGCCATGTGTTCTTCTGACACTTCCCTTGGATCTCTTGGTCTTCTTTTGACTCTCTTTCTTCTCTTCTTCTTTAGCTCTCCCCTGCTTTCTCCCTCCTGTCATAACTGGATTCAGCCTGGACCCTTCCTGATGCTTCTGGCTGTACTCTCCCTCGTATCTATAATAAAATGCTCATCCTCACCCATACTTTGGAGTAGTCATGTCCTCTTTATTATTTAATTGTTGTCTTTCTAAAGTAAGTAGTGCTGTGCAAAATTAAGAGTCCATGAGGTCAACTGTGCCTCCCACTATCTAGTTAATGCCTCTAAACAAATGTGGGGTGGGTTTTTTGGAACGTAGAAACAGGGGTGGGATTTGTTTGCTTGTTTGTTTTGTTTTGTTTTCAGACAGGGTTTCTCAGTGTAGTCCCAGCTGTCCTCAAACTCACTTTGTAGAACAAGGGGTCCTTGAACTCAGGGATCTGCTTGCCTCTATTTCCCAAGTGCTGGGATTAAATGTGTGTGTCGCTCTCAAGAAAAGATGTTTTGTTTAGTATAAGGCATTGTTTCTCAAATTTTTCTCACATCTCAACTGTGTACACTTAGGTGTGTGGCACCCAGATTACTTCTCATATTCATTCAAGCTTAAGAACTACTGAATAAACCCATAAGCACAAGACTAAGAAAGTTCCTTGCCTATGACAGACTGATTGAACTGTTTTGGGGCATCTTGGAAGACAAAAAAGCTTTGAAAGATAGCAAACCTTCTATGCTTTTCCCCTATAACTTCTCTTAATTTAAAACACCACATGCCCTATCAACATCAATATCTTAAACACAAATGGCATTTTAGACAAAACCAGATGCTCAGGTGTGACTTACTCATATTAACTATCAAACAGAATTTCTTTACATTTCTGCCTCATCTCTGTGTGATCTCATTTGGCCCACAGGCTGTCTTTGACCTTATTTCTAGACCTGATTTCTGAGTATTTAAACCTTATCACAGCTCCCTGATTTCAGGAAGTATTTCTATCTATCTAGGGTCCTCAAGGACCCTTTTATGGGATCTATAAATTCAAAACATTTTTCCCTCCTTAACATCTCATCAATATAAAATGACTTTTGGGAAGGTGACATAAGGATTGATGATGTCATCATTCTCTTAACTAATAATTTTCTACATTCTAATGTCTAACACAGTAGATATAAATCGATATAATTACCATAAAAACTCTGTGAGGTAAATGTTTTATCAGAGTAACAGAGCTTGATTAAATACTTGGAGAACTACTGCTATAAAAAATGGAGTCACTCTTCTCTTACGATTGGCCACATGTAGTACATTTATAGTTCTCAATCTATGATGTTCAATCAGTGAGTTTTGACTATATTCCAGCCACTGCATATATAGCAGTACAAGGAAGAAATTAGTGAGGAAGAAAGAAAGGAGGGAGGGAGGGAGGGGCAGAGGCATAAAGGACATTAAGGTTCTTATTCTCATGGATAAGCACTAGGGACTCTGGAATGTTAACCTTATAAGTTGTTCCTTCAAAGGAAGGGAGGGATTCATAACCTGTTACACCCTGAGAAGGCTGGGAGCAGATGTGGTTAAGAGCCAGATGACCTTTGTTCTGTGTGGCCAGAGACCACACCACTGGATTCTCCGCCAGACCCTTATCATGAGCTCAGCCGATCTATGGAAACCATCTTTATGGAAGGAATCATATGTACTTTACAAAAAGTTTTGATGTGGTCATGTCTATCTTAATTTAGTTTAATTTGTTCCTCAAGGAGAATTATGTATTGTTTGTTGTGCACATGTTATTGGATGATACATTATAAGTCCCAGGCAGAGGAGGAGAGAGAGAAAGATGGAGGGAGGGAGGGAGGAGTTCCTTCGTGTGTGTGTGTGTGTGTGTGTGTGTGTGTGAGTGTGTGTGTGTGTGAGTGTGTGTGTGTGAGTGTGTGTGTGTGTGTGAGTGTGTGTGTGTGAGTGTGTGTGTGTGTGTGTGTGTGTGTGTGTGTGTGCGTATGTGTGTATTGGGACCTCATACACCTGTGACATCACATAGGCGACAGCGAGACCTATAGGCCTGTTGCCAAGGCAACAGCCACTGTATACCCAGACTTTACTGGGCTCACTTTTACCTGCAACCATGCCACAATCATGTCTCTGTGTGTGTGTGTGTGTGTGTGTGTGTGTGTGTGTGTGTATAGCGCCTCTCTCTCTCTCTCTCTCTCTCTCTCTCTCTCTCTCTCTCTTCCCCTCTTTCTACCACCAACTTTGTCCCTTCCCTCCCCCAATAAACCCCGCGTGGAACTGTTTGGTCTGGTGTGGTCCCTCTACTGCCACACCACCACCACCACCACCACCGCCACCAAGCAGTTCAGTTGCCCGCCAGTCATAACAGTGTGTGTGTGTGTGTGTGTGTGTGTGTGTGTGTGTGTGTGTGTGTGAAAGTGGGCAGCCAAGCCCTTCCCTCAAGAGAGTGTGTAGGTGGTGGCAGGCATGGGAAAGCAAGTTTCAGGTGTGGGGACAGACCCACTTTTCAGTCAGAGAATCAAGGAGCAGTGGGCAGAGGGCAGCAAGTAGGGTCCCCGGTAGGGGGCAGGGCTAGACCTGCTTTTCAGGCAAACTGTTTGAACTAGTGGGTGCAGCAGGCTGCAGATGAGGGAGGGGGAGGGCAAAGTCTATGCTATGGGTGGTGAAAGAGTGACCCATGGGCGAGACACATGGGGGCTGGCTAATGTTCAGAGCCAGTGCTCTTGAGCCAGAGAGTAATTGTCCAGGCCCAACTTGAAATTCTCAGCCATGAGAAAGAAAACTGTATCAAAGGAAAGAAAAGTCTCACCCAAGGGAATACATCCTAGACCGAGGGTCAGGGCAGCACAGAGATAGCCGAGCTTAGGAACTTTCCCCTGAAACCATGCAGCCAGTTACTTTGACCAGTGGGGCCTGGGGGCTTACTAGTTCCGAGCTAGCAAACATGGATCTCTTGTGGGTAGCTGAGGTGGGATACAAACCTGCAGAGTTTCTGCATCTGAGTCACAGCACATCATACGGTGTGTTTATAAAAAGATAAAGAAATCGGGGTCGTGTTCTATGGGGGTGTGGTGAGGTATGGGGAAGGGGATGTCTCAGAGGACCCATGCATCCCTTCCCCCTGAGGGCCCAGCCACATGATGGTATAGTATAGAATAGAGTTTATTCAGAGCGTGGGGAGGGGAGTTAAGAGGAGAGTAGAGGCAGAGAAAGGTAGAGGCGGACAGAGGGAGGAAAGAGGGAGGGAGAGAAGGAGAGAGAAAGGATGAGAGAGAGAGAATGAGAGAGAAATTAGAGAAGGAGAGGCTGGCCATGAACATATGGAGAGAACGGGAAGTGTATGGGGAAAGGAGGGGGAAGGGAAAAGCCCAAGAGGGCTAGAGAGAAGCAAGAGGGAAGCAAGAGAGAGAGGAGCAGGCAAGCAGTTCCTTTTTATAGTAGGTCAGGCCTACTTAGCTGTTGTCAGGTAACTGTTGGGAGTTTAGACAGAATGCTAACACATGCATGATCAGAGTTTTATTGTCAGAACTAAAGGTATCCCACTGAGGTCAGTGATTCTTTTATATACTATTTCATAAGCAAGTCTACTTCATTTTAGTTGGCGTGTCACCTTCAATTTGGCATCCTATACTCGATCGCTAAAGGATTTCCACATCTCCCTCCACCAGAGTGGAATGCTATCCTTAACCCCATAATCAAATACTTTTAGATTAGCTTTGGAAGAAATCAATTATAAAAGCATATAAACAAGTCAAGAAATTTGAATATACCACTTGTCTTTTTTACGTACGATAGCAGTTAAAGTAGTGAAAGTTTATGCTTTTGGCCTTATCAGATAGGTTTTTGGAAAGGACCGCTCAACTAAATAATAAAATTGAACTGTACAGTGTATTTTAACTCAGGGGGTTCACATAAGGCACCTTTGCCACTGAGTAAGCATTCACTCAGCATATCTTATGATCCCTGCGAAAGCCACTAGAAAATTGACAGGTTAGACCCAAATCCTGCTCCTAACAAGTACCTACATGATGATTCAGACATATAAGTCATTGACTGAGATGTGCAGAATAAATATCAAGCTATAGAAGCACACATGAGCAAACTATCTTTTATTCTTATGCTTATGAGAATGGTAGAGAATAAAGATAATGATTTAAGGACATGATACCAAAAAACGGTGACATTTAACTTGATATTCGAAAGGTGAGGAAGAATTGTCTGGAAGAGCGAGAGAGAACTAATATGACCTTGGTAGCATTTCTAGAAACAAAAACAGTTGCATTCCCCTCAGGTTTTTTTGATTCTATTATTATTCTGTTATAGCTAGTCAATGGCTGGATGAAACCCAGGTGACCTTGACAGATAAGGATTTACTCTCTATATGATGTTCTTTAGGGACCCTCTTTTGCAGATACACTTCAAATAGAATTTTCAATGATGGGAATCTATGTAATCTGATATTTTAGCCCATTCTGTTTCATGTTAGTGGAACAAATTATTGAAAGTTATGCTTATCAAAATCAAAGAATACATAAAAACTAAGAAGGTAAGAATTAATATCCAAAATATATAAAGAACTCAAGAAGTTAACCCCCCCAAAATCAAATAACCCAATTTTTAAAATGGGGTACAAAACTATACGAAGAATTCTCAACAGAGAAACATTTAATGGCCAAGAAGCACTTAAAGAAATGTTCAGCATCCTTAGTCATCTGCAAATCAAATGACTGTGAGATTCCAATGTATACCAATCAGAATGGCTAAGATCAAAAACTGGAGTGACAGTGGATGCTGGTGAGGATATGGAGAAAGAGGAACACTGCTCCATTGCTGCTGGGATTGCA
Organism: Apodemus agrarius; assembly: GCA_964023405.1. Lineage (NCBI taxonomy): Eukaryota > Metazoa > Chordata > Mammalia > Rodentia > Muridae > Apodemus > Apodemus agrarius. The sequence goes on from OZ030010.1 coordinate 3,420,969, forward strand.
AACTGGTACAACCACTCTGCAAATCAATCTGGCAGTTCCTCAGAAAATTGGAAATAGTTCTACCTGAGGACCCAACTATAGCACTCCTGGGCATATACCCAAAAGATGACCCACCATACGTAAGGACACATGCTCCATTATGGTCATTCCAGCCATATTTATAATATCCAGAAGCTAGAAAAAAACCAGATGTCACTCAACAGAGGAATAGATACAGAAAATGTGGTACATTTAAACAATGAAATACTACTCAGCTATTAAAAACAATAACTTCATTCCATTCGCAGGCAAATAGATGGAACTTGAAAATATCATCCTGAGTGAGGTAACTCAGTCACAAAAGAACACACACGTAAGTACTCACTGATAAGTGGATAAGAGCCCAAAATTTTGAAATACCCAAGATTCAGTTCACAGACCATATGAAGTCCAAGAAGAAGGAAGACCAAAGTGTGGATGCTTCTGTGCTTCTTAGAAATGGGAACAAAATAAGCATGGGAGGCAGAGGGAAGGAGGGGCATGGGTGGAAGAGGAGAGGAAGGGAAAACAGGGGCAGGATCAGGTATCAGGGGAGACAGGAGTGAAGCCCAAACAGCTAGGAAAATGAATGAAAATATGCTGCTTCTGGAGTCCCAGGGTTGGGGAGCCATCTAGAATGTCCCAGAGACCTTGGATGTGAGAGAATTCCAGGACTCAATGAGGATGACCTTAGCTGAAAAGCCCAACACTGGAGAGAAGGAAATTGAAAAGACCACTTCTGGTAGATAGACAGGGACCCAAGTGGAAGGGCAGTGTTACCAACCCACAGTCAAAATTTCTGACTCAGAATTGTTCCTGTCTGCAAAGACAAACTTCAGGGACAAAAATGGAGAAGAGACTGAAGGAAGGGCTGTCCAGTGACCAACCAAACTTGGGACCCATCTCATGAGGTGTGTGTGGATAGATCAAGGCCTGAGACTATTACTGATGCTATGAAGTGCTTACAGATAGGAGCTTAACACAGATGTCATCTGAGAAACCCTATCAGCAGCTGAGTGAGATAAATATAGCTAACCACTGGACTGAGGTTAGGGAACCTTATGGAAGAATTAGCAGAATGACTGAAGGAACTTAAAGGGATGGTGACCCCCCCACAGGAAGACTAACAGTATAAACTAACCCAGACCCCTCAGAGCTTTTAGACACTGAGATATCAACTAGGGAGCATACATGGGCTGTTATCAGGCCCCTAGCACACATATAGCAGAAACTGCCTTGTCTGGCCTTAGTGGGAGAGGATGCACCCAATCTTGTAGACGTGAGGTCCCAGGGAAGGGGGATGCAGGAGGGATGGGCATCCTCTCAGAGGCAAAGAGGATGGGGAATTGGATGAGGAACTGTAGGAGGAGTGCAAGAACTGGAATGTAAGCAAATAAAACAATTTGAAAAAAAAGAAGAAAGAAGGTAAGAGTTAAGGTATATATCAGGGTAACATCTTTGGTCTCAAATGAATTCAGATGAGAATACAAAGGTGCATTAGAGGAAGTGTAATAAAGAATATTTAGATTTTGTCCTAACATGCTATCTGTTGCAAAACTTCATTTGAGTATACAAGAAAAATGTAACCCAACTCCCAGGCTCTAAATGCAAATCTTTAAGAAAACAAAACTGGTCAGTTCGGCTTGAGTCAGGTATATATTTTTTTAGCATGTTGATCAGGAGGCACCCTCATATAAACCATTAACCATTTAACAGGACCTGGGAAATTCTCAAGAAAGAGGTGTAGCTGTTGTAGAAGAATTTTAATCCAGCAACCCGCCTGTTCTGGCAAGGGATCATAGCCAAAGACCTTCTAGGTCTATATGATCTGGCCAGAATACAGACACACCCTAGATTACAGTATGATCTGGCTGGAATATAGACATACCCTGGTATAGATATACCTTATATATATAGGGAATATAGACATCTTTAATCCCTAGTAATGAAGGTAAGATTAGTTTGTAGAAGGAAGCAGCCATTTTTGAAAATAACATCTAATTTAGCTTTAGACAAAGTAACAAATCAGAGATAGGATATGCCCAACTGGTATGAGAACAGCACAGGAAAGAGGTTACTTAAGAGCAGAGGAGAGGGGGATGGCAGTTTTAACAGAACAATTTTACAGAGACAGGTTGCAAAGAGAACAGAAGACAGAATGAGCCAGAGAATGAGAAGGAGACAGATTAAAACAGATTGCCAAAGTTATTAGTCCCAAGCAGAGCAATGCACACAGAAGTTGAGAAGCCAGATTGAATCTGTCATCTTGGAAGATTAGATTTTATGGAGGCTAGAGGCTTCCAGCTCTAGGCCTAGGGAGAGCTAGAACAGACAAAGAAATGCTCTAGGCTCAACCCAAGCCATGGCTTTGATCAGCTTGAGTACAGCTCTCATCTCTTCATCTGAGAAAATAAAGTAGCATTTACAGACTGCCAGCAAGACTAGTTAGCAGGGACTGATTAACCCTTCCCTTTGTCTTATAGCTTGAGCTTTATCTGCCTCCTAATTGATTAAACACACTTGGAGTGAAGCACAAGGAATGTAACTGAAAGCCCAAAACACATAGAAGAATTAAAGCAGGCTGACAAGGATGTTTGGGAATAAGAAGGGGAAATATGTTAATTAAGAGTGATGTAGGTCTGAAAGTGGCATGTACAGAGAAGGAAAAGCCCTGTTGATTAGTTTAAGCCTCAAACCCACATTACTACTTTTACCTGCCTTGTTGGCATGAAAGGACAAGGTGGCTGTGTTACTTTTCTCATAGCTGTAACCAGATTACTAACCGAAGCAACTAAGGGAAGTGAAGTTTATTTGGATTCACAGGTTAGAGGATACAGCCTACTGTGTCAGAGCGAGCATGGCTCAGTGCCCATGGCAGGATTTGGAAGCATGGATTGCTCACATCATGGCAGAGCACGAAGAAGAGAGCTGAGGATGAGAGTAGAGCAGGCAAGATAACGTCCAAAATTAGTGGCCCATTTCTTCCACCTAGGCCCCATCTCTCTAGAGCTTCCACAGCCTCCTAAAACAGCACTATTAGCTGGACAATAACTGTCAAAACATGAGCACAAATATTAAAAAAATGAGCCTCTGGGGAACATTTTGCCTTCAAATCCAATGCTCTGAATACATTCATCTCCGCTGTGGGAATTAAAGTTGCCTGTTTACCTGCCTTTCCCCAGGATAGCTACAAACTCCAGGAAGGCAGAACTGGTGTCTTACTCACTACCTTTAGCGCTTGACAGAATATTGGCAAGCAGAAGAAATAGTGATACTAATTAAATGGATTACTGGTCTAAGCTGCAAAATCACAGTGTGCTTTTACTGGGAAAGAATCAGCTGTCAGAGTGCCTTACGGTGAAATGCTATAATCTTTTATTCTCTGAGTCATACATAATGCCATTTTCTTTTTAGAAAATAATTTTTATATCTGCAAGAAAGTTCTGAACAGCTGAAGTTTATAGAACTTTCTTCAGATGTGATGAATATTGGCTATCACAGCAAGCTGTTTTTCTTCAGTTGAGGTCATATCTTATAGCTTAAGAAATGCTCTTTTTTCACACCCTTTATTAGCTCCAAAGGAATTTACAATAATCAGAAGTGCTAGTGACCCGAAACTATGGCCCTCAAACATTCTTTGGATCTGGGCACAACATATTGCAAGCAAGACTGTGTTGGAGCTCTTTGTGCAAGGTTTAAAAAGCTTTTGAATATAAGAATAAATAAAAGGAATATCTGCTCCCACTGGGCACTAAGACATAAAAGTCTCATTTTCTGTGAAATGGAAAAATATAGCTTAGAATTCTGCAGAATAATTTGTCATTGGTTCTTAAAGAGATAAGATAGCACAAGGCGTGGGATTCAGATCCCTTGTGGCCCGTTCCCTTCAGGGCTGGTAGCCCTGGGTTCTGCTTTGTCATGGAGTTCAAAGGTTAGAATCCAGATCCCCAGAAAGAGCTGAAGCATGCAGTACAGCCAAGCACTCGCATTTCTTAGCTTTGAGACAAACAATGGAAAGCTAGTGTTAGAACTTTCAAACCGTGCCTTGTATAAATTTATTTGGTCTCTGGGGATATTTTAAAAATATATTTAAGCATCTGCTACAGTTGTGAAATTACTGATTTAAAATGATTTAGCCTGTTTCATGAATATAACTTGAAATACTTCTCATTTCTTTTCAAGAAACTCTCTCTCTCTCTCTCTCTCTCTCTCTCTCTCTCAATATATATATACATATATGTATATATGTATATATATATATATATATATATATATATATATATATTGATCAGTAGCACTGCATTTGACCTAAAGTATGCAAAGTAGGATCCAGCTGTTGGGGACATTTCATCATGCCATTTGTTTATATTGTTTTGACAAATTCAGACAAAAACAACTTAATGAATAAGAGAACAATTTTGCTTATGGGTCAGAGGCTTCAGTTCACCATGGCAGGAAGGGTATGGCAAAACAGTTCAGTTCATATCTTAGAAGACAGGAATCAGATTGGGTCAGTAACGGTGAGGAGCAAGGTTAAGATATAGCCACCAAAGACCTGCCTTCGATAGCCTACTTCATCTACTAGATCACTTGCACAATTTCTCTGCTCTCAGTGAGCTATAGGAAACAGCAACAGAAAATTTAAACTGAGTGAATTAAGCCATTCATTAGGTCAAAGTCTGAGGCTAGATTTGTGTCTGGAAAAACCTTCACAGACAGATGGAGAAAAATGCCTTACCAGTATCCTAGGCAATTCTTAATCCAGCCAAATTCACCATCAAGATTAAACATCATACCTCATACCACTGTGGCAATTTTGTTACAAGAATAGATGCACAGATGAGCTAGAACAGTTGTGTTCTATACCCATTGTTTCGCTTTCCCCAAGACAGAACAGCTCAGTGACAAGAGTACACGTCTCCTCATGGGATTCTCCTCAGAAGGAAAGGTAAGAGCACTGTAAATACACAACTTAATAACTCACTGTGTGGCCCAAAATGAGAGATGTTGCCAAAGAAGCTCCCTTCTTTCTCATCCCACCTGGAATGCTGAAGTGATCCTCACACTGAGTGGCTTGAGTGCATCACATGTGTGCAGGTACACACAGAGGCCAGAGGGAACAGATTTCCTGGAACTAGAGGTACAAGTGGTTGTGAGATGTCTGATGTGTGGGTAAGAGGAGCTGAACTTAGGCCATCTGTGTGAGCAGTAAGCACTCTAAACCATCTCTCTAGCTCCAAGCATGAGCTTCTTAGAAAACTGTACATTGTGTAAGAACATCCCCACTGCACCATAGCACCAAGGACTTAAGCTCATCGACCTCTTTTCCTAACTCTTAGTTTCTCCTGAGTCCTCTGCAGATAGCAAATAGGAACCTCTACCAAGAGATCACGGTATCAACACACAGCTGGCCTGTCTGAAAGCAAAGGGAGAGGAAAAGATACTCCATGCAGTAACTGAACAGCAGAAGTCAGTGTACACAATCATTTAAATATGTATTAAGTCCAAAACTGTTTAATAAGACAAAGATGTTCGTTATATCAAGACAGTGAGAAGACTCAGTGGTAAAGGTGCTTCCAACACTGACAATATGAGTTCCCTCTCCCAAACTCACATGCATAGTAGAAGAGAACTGACTCTTACAAGTTGTCCTCTACGCTTCACATGAACGGTAAGCTTATTTCCTCCAAAATAAAAAAGTGTTTTTAACCAAATAGAGGGTTATTTTATAATAATAAAGGGGTTGATTTATCTACAGGACATAATAAGTTTAAGTTATGTACCCTTACTGGAACACTGTGATATCAACAGTAAATATTAGCATATCTGAGGGATAGAACCCAATACAGCAAGAGCAGAAGACTTTACCATCACATTTTGAACTTTTGATCATCTAGATGGAAAATCAACTAGGAAACCATGATTTCTAACTATAGTTTAGCTCAAATGAACCAAAGCTATATATACAGAACACTCCACTCAAAAGCAGCGTGCTTCTCAATAGAACAAAGCACATTTTGCAGGAGAAAGCACATGTTGGACTGAAAAATAAGCCTTAACTTACTTAAGAAGATTTGAATTGTGCCAAATGATTCTTCCTGTGGATGCAATGATAGTTTACCATAACTCAAATTGTGAAAGGATATACTATATTAACAGTATAATCATAGCAGCCACATAATCATTGTGGCGGATTGAATGAGAATGGGCCCCATAGGCTTATATACTTGAATGCTTAGTATCCAGTTGTAGGAACTGTTTTGGGAAGGATTAGGAGATGTGACCTTGATGAAGGCGATGTATCACTGCTTTGAGGTATCAAAAGTCTATGCCAGTCCCAGTTCTCTCCCTGCTGCCTGTGGAGCATACTGTAGAACACCCAGCTCTTTCTCTAATACCATGCCTGTCTATGTGCTGCCATGCTCCTTACTGTGATGATAATGGACTCACCCTCGAAAACTGTAAGCCATCCCCAAATAAATGCTTTCTCTTATAAGTCACCTAGGTTATGATGTGTCTTTACAGCAGTAGAAAAGTAATTAAGACAATCATAATAGATGCAAAAGTATTACAGATTATTGTCTTTTCATGATAAAACTTGTACCAAATGAATTAGAAGGAAAATGCAGCTCTACATAATAAACACCATACACAACAAGACCACAGGTAGCACCATGCCTAATGATCAAAAGCTTTCTCTTTAAGTTCTAGAATATAACAAGGCTGTACATGCTTATTGCTTCTGTTTAGCATAGTGCTACATTGCAGGTCTAGGTAAGAAAAGAAATAGAAGGCACACCAATTAGACAGTAAGAAGTTAATTGGTTGGTTGTCACACAGCATAACCTTAGAAATCCTGAAGTCTGCAATAAAACTAAAAAAATCAACTCTAAGTTGGCAGGGCTTCTCAATCAAATACCAATCAGTTGAATTTTTATACATAAAGAACTATATAAAATAGGAATTAGGGAAACACCTTTAATGTACAACTGCAACAAAAGAGTTAAATGTCCATGTATATAAATTTACCCAATGAAGTAAAAGATTTACAAGCTGAAAATCATAAAATACCAATAGATGAAAAGACATTAAAAGACAGAAGCATAAATAGAAAGCCTTTCTTTGCTTATGCTTTGAAATACTTAATATATTTTAAATAATCATGCAACTAAAAACAATCTTCAGATTCAATATAACCACTATCAAAATTTTAATGGCATTTATCAAACATAGAAAAGATATCTTAAAATTTATGTAGAATCAAAAGACTCCAAATAGCCAAAGTAATTTCAAGAAAGAAGAACAAAGAAAGATATAATACCACCTGATTTCAAATTTTATTATGAGCCTATATTAATGAAAACAGGAGTATACTGACATTAAAAACAGAATAAATTAATGGAACAGCAATATACTTACTCATACACATGTACACACACAATGCACACATTCATGTGTATGTATGTATATATGTTCATATATATATATATATATATATAAAATCTTAAACAAAGGAGACAAGAAGAAATAGTTTAGAACACATACTGCATTCAACACACATGTTAAGGAGTCTATGACTACACATGAAAGAATGGGATAGAACCCCTACATGAAAATCATTTCCATACTGACCAAAGAAACTTGAAACCTCTTAGAAGAAAGCACAAAAATTTTCTTTTGGCATTGGCCTTATAAATAATTTATTTTTAAAATTTAACATCAGAAGCATAAGCAACAAAATGAAAAGACCATTGAGACTATACAACATACAAAGGTTTCTGGCCAATACAGGAAATAATCAATGAAAGAAATGAAAGAGCAACATAAGAAGTGGAAGAAAATATTTGCAACCGCATATATGTAATAAGGACCTAATGTTTTCTGTTTATCAACATAGACAGATATCACAACTCAATAACAGAGTAAATAGCACAATAAAGCTCTGGATAGCAGAAGTACACATGGGGATTCTGCTTTTCCAACCTTTTTTATTGAATATAATCTTCATTTACATTTCAAATGCTAAAAACTTTCCTGGTTCCCACCTCCCCGAAAACCCCCAACCCCTCCTCCCACCCCCTGCCTCCAAGTATAAGCCCCTCCACAGGACCCACTACCACCTACCCCCACCCCTCGATTTCCCTTTGTTGGGGCATCTATTGAGCCTTCACAGGACCAAGGACCTCTCCTCCCGCTGATGCCCGCCAAGGCATTCCTTTGCCACATTTTTGGCTGGAACCCTGTGTACCCCTTGGTTGATGGTTTAGTCCCTGGGAGTCCTGGGGCATCTGGGTGGCCAACATCATTGTTCTTCCCATGGAGCTGTAAACCCCTTCAGCAACTCCAGTCTGCCTTCCAACTACTCCATTGGGGACCCCACACCCAGTCCAATGGTTGGCTGCTATCATTTGCCTCTGTATGTGTAAGGCACATGGGTCCTTCCTGAGACAACCATAACAGTCTCTTTTCAGTATGCATTTCTTATCATCCATAATAGTGTGGGGATTTGGTGACTGTTTATAGGATGAATCCCCAGGTAGGGCAGTCTCTGGGTGGCCTTTCCTTCTGTCTCTGCTCCACACTTTGTCTCCATTATTGCTCCTGTGAGTATTTTGTTTCCTTTTTCAGAGGAACCAAAGCACCTCTACTTCAGTCCAGCTTCTTCTTGAGCTTCCTGTGGTCTGTGAATTGTAACTTCTTTAAGATTTTGGACTAACATCCATGTATCAGTGAGTGCATACCATGTGAGTTCTTTTGTAATTGGGTTACCTCACTCAGGATAACACTTTTCTAGTTCCATCCATTTGCCTAAGAATTTTATGAAATCATTGTTTTTAATAGCTGAATAGTACTCCATAGTGTATATATACCACAACTTCTGTATCCATTCCTCTACTGAAGGACATCTGGGTCCTTTCCAGCTTCTGGCTAGTATAAATAAGGCTGCTATGAACATAGTCGAGCATGTGTCCTTATTACATGTTGGAGCATCTACTGGGTATATGCCTAGGAGTGGTATAGTTGCGTCCTCAAGTAGTACTATGTCTAATTTTCTGAGGAACCACCAAACTGATTTCCAGAGTGGTTTTACCAGTTTGCAATCCCACCAACAATGGAGGAGGGTTCCTCTTTCCCCACATCCTCTCCAGCATCTGCTGTCCCCTGAGTTTTTCATCTTAGCCATTTTGACTGGTGTGAGGTAGAATCTCAGTGTCATTTTAATTTGCATTTCCCTGATAACTAAGGATGCTAAACATTTCTTTAGGTACTTCAGAGCCATTCGATTTTCCTCAGTTTACAATTACTTATTTATTTCTGTACCCCATGTTTTAATAGGGTTATTTGACTCTCTGGAGTCTAACTTGAGTTCTTTGTATACAATGGATATTAGCCCTCTATTGCATGAAGGATTGGTAAAGATCTTTTCCCAGTTTGTTGGTTGCCATTTTGTCCTACTCACCATGTCCTTTGCCTTACAGAAGCTTTGCAGTTTTATGAGGTCCCATTTGTCGATTCTTGTTCTTAGAGCATAAGGCACTGGTGTTCTATTCAGGAAATTTTCCCCTGTGCCCATGTGTTCAAGGTTCTTACCCACTTTCTCCTCTATAAGCTTCAGTGTATCTGGTTTCATGTGTAGGTCCTTGATCCACTTGGACTTGCGCTTTGTACAAGGAGATAAGAATGGGTCGATTTGCATTTTTCTGCATACTGACCTCCAGTTGATCCAGCACCATTTGTTAAAAATTCTGTCTTTTTTCCCACTGGATGTTTTTAGCTCCTTGTCAAGTATCAAGCAACTGTAGGTGTATGGGTTCTTTTCTGGGTCTTCAATTCTATGCCATTGATCTTCCCGCCTGTCTCCATACCAATACTAGACAGGTTTTTTATCACTATTGCTCTGTAGTAGAGCTTGAGATCAGGAATGGTGATTCCTTGATGTGACTTTAACAAAGCAAGTGAAAAATCTGTATGACAAGAACTTGAAGCCTCTGAAGAAAGAAATCGTAGAAGATCTCAGAAGATGGAAGGATCTCCCATGCTCATGGATTGGAAGGATTAATATAGTAAAAATGGCCATCTTGCTGAAAGCAATCTACAGATTCAATGTAATCCCCATCAAAATTCCAAATCAATTCTGCATAGAGCTAGAAAGCGCAATTCTCAAATTCATGTGGAATAACAAAACCCCCAGGATAGCAAAAACTATTCTCCACAACAAAATGTCTCCTGGGGGAATCACCTGAATAGAACACCAGAGCCTTATGCTCTAAGAACAAGAATCAACAAATGGGACCTCATAAAACTGCAAAGCTTCTGTAAGGCAAAGGACATGGTGAGTAGGGCAAAATGGCAACCAACAAACTGGGAAAAGCTCTCCAACTTTGTGGGAAAGTTATCCAAGGCAGCAGCAAAAAAGAGAAATCTACAAACATTTTGCAGGGCTAGAAAGAAAGGTTGTTAGTAAAGGGAGCTTTGACTCCAACAAGAAAAAAAAGTTCGACACTTCTCTGACATTGCACAGGACTTGTGTGTGTATCCAGGACAGGAGGTAGAATCCTGCTTGGTATTGAGATGAAAAGGTGTCAACATTCTTCCAAACTGAATAGGTGTTTCTTCAAGACCAAATGACATAGAACTGTCTTCCTCCATCTAAAAAGCTGATTTCCCTGTTGAGATCACACTCATTTATATAACATGCTTTTTAAAGCCTATGTTTGTGGCTGTGATATCACTGAGAATAACTATAGATGACAGTATTTGCTAAAGACAGTTTTGAGTAAAGAAAGTGTACTCCAAATAATTTTGTAAAATTCTGCATCATCTATATTTTTTTTACTTTAGCACATCCTTACTTTACTTCCCAATCACACCTTCACCTCCCTCCTCTCCTCCTGCTTCCTCCCTTTTATTTGGCCTCCCCGCATCCACTCCTCCTCCCCTTCTCCTCAGGTAACAGGAGGCCTTCAATGGATATCAATCAGCTTTGGCATCTCAAACTGCAGTAAGACTAGGTGCAACTTCTACTATAGCTAGAAAAAGCAGGGCAGTTAGGGGAAAATAATTCAAAGGCAGGCAATCTAGTCAGACACAGCCCCTGCTCCTGCTTTAGGAGTCCCACATGAAGATTCAGCTGCACATCTGTTACATATGTGCAAAGGGGCTAGCTCAGTTCCATATATAAAGACTGAACTGGCTGACAGTTCAGTCTTTATGAGCCCCTATGGGCCCAAGTTAGTAGACGCTGTAGGTTTTCTGGTTATGACCTTGACCCCTCTGGCTCCTTCAATCCTTCCTTCCCTACTTTCACAGGATTCTCTAAGCTCTACTTTATGTTTGGCTGTGGGTCTCCGCATCTGCTTCCATCAGTTGCTTGGTGAAGCCTCTCTAATGATTGTTATACTAGGCTCCTGTCTGCAAGTATGGAAGAAAAGCATCAATAGTGTCAGGGGTGGGGCTCCATCTCATGACACAGGTCTCAAGCTGGTCTAGTCATTGGCTGGCCCCTCCTTCAAATTCTACTCCATCTTTTGTCTTTGTATATCTTGTAGCAAGGACAAATTGTGGGTCTAAGATTTAGTGGCTGGGTTTGTGCTCCAATCCCTCCACTGGAAGTTCAGATGGCTTCATAACCCCCATTGCTAGGGATCTTAGCTAGAGTCACCCTCAGATTCCTGGGAGTTTCTATTGTCTTATGTGTTTCTAGCTCATGCTAGAGATGCCCTCTCAATCCAATTGTCTCTCCCAGTATTTCTCCCTCCCCCACCTCATCCCTCCTGTTTCCAATTCCTACCTCTTCGGCAAACAAATTCCTTCCCTCCGTCCTTGAGGTTTAATCTATTTCACCTCCTCATGTGATTCATGTGTTCCCCCATTGGGCTCTCCTTGTTACTTAGCTTCCTTGGGTCTATGGATTGCAGCATAGTTATCCTGTAATTTATGACTAATATCCATTTACCAGTGAGTACATACCATGGTTGTCTTTCTGGGTAAGGGTTACCTCACTCGGTATATTTTCTACTTCTATCCACTTGCCTGCAAATTTCATGATATCGTTGTTTTAAGGGTTAAGTAATAGTCCATTGTATAAATGTACCACATTTTCTTTATTGATTCTTTAGATGAGGGACATCTGGGTTGTTTCAAGTTTCATGCTATTGTAAATAAAGCTGCTATGGACAGGTGAATAAGTGTCATTGTGGTATGGTAAAGCACCTTTTAGGTATATGCCCAGAAGTGATATAGCTAGGTCTTGAAATAGACCTATTCCCAATGTTCTGAGAAACCACTGAATTGATTTCCAAAGTTGATGTACAAATTTGCACTCCCACTAGGAATGGAGGAGTAATTCATTTGCTCCACATCCTTGCCAACATACGCTGTCAGTTGATCTTTTGATTTTAGCCAGCCTGGTAGGTGTTAAAATCGAATCTCAGTCATTTTGATTACTGTTTCCCTGATGACTAAGAACATTGAACATTTAGTTTCAACTCTGCCATTAGAATTTTTTGTGCAGAATTCTCTGTTTAGATCTGTATGTCATTTTTAATTGTGTTATTTAGTTTGTACATCATCTAGCTTTAAAAGAGCAAATTAAAGTGTGGGAGAGGTAAAAACTTTTTGTGAATTTGTTTATGTTAACTTACCAAAAACGTATTTGATCATGCAATACTGAAGAGGAATGATGTTTAAAGTCAAAAATCATGATAATCATTAAACCATAGTAAGCATGTATTAATAAATATATCTCATACAGAGACTTGTTTAACCTCTTGATGATAGAATTGATAGGATGATAAAACTGCTTCATAGCAGAAACTTTAATTCCAGAATACATAGCCACTGAAAAAAGACTGCAGTAAGATTGCTCCATTGATGAAATGCAAGACAGGTAAATGCCCTATGGGCTTTAGTTTCCAAGATTAGCTTAAGTTACATGGCAAAATCAAAAGAAGAGAAGATAGGCTGCACCCAAGAGCAAAGGCTGTTCTCAGCCCTCTGTATACAAGTCCCATCAGGAGAGAGCTAGTCTCCCAGGAGTGCTCTCACACCCAGGCTCAGTGGTGATGTCGCCATTTTCTCTCCAAAAAAAATTGTCCGCAGTGGGACCAGTCAGGAGCACACAGGGCACAGGAACAGTGGAGCAGCTGGGACAGGATCTTTCCAATTTCCATCTGTGACCAGAAGTTAAGGTTGTTCCAAAGCCCTCCACACCCAAACCCTTCCCAGGAGAGAACAGGTATCAGGTATTGCCAGGAATGCTGACACAGGCTTACATGACCACAGGACTGACTAGCTTCAGCCAGAGACAGCAAGACCAACAGACACCAGAGATAAGCAGATGATGACAGGCAAGCACAAGAACCTCCAACAGAAACCAAGACTACTTTGCATCATCACAACCCAGTTCTCCAACCACAGCAAGTCCTGGATACCCCAACACACCAAAAAAGCAAGATTTGGATTTAAAAATCACACCTCATGATGCTGATAGAGGACATTAAGAAGGACATAAATAATTCCCTTAAAGAAATACAAGAGGACACAGGTAAACAGGTAGAAGCCCTTAAAGAGAAAACACAAAAATCCCTTAAAGAATTACAGGAAAACACAACCAAACAGGTGAAGAAATTAAACAAAACCATCCAGGATCTAAAAAAGGAAGCAGAAACAATAAATAGATCACAATGGGACACAATTATGGAGATAGAAAACCTAGGAAAGAGATCAGGAGTCAGAGATGCAAGTATCACCAACAGAATACAAGAGATAGAAGACAGAATGTCAGGTGCAGAAGATACAATAGAAAACATTGACACAACAATCAGAGAAAATGCAAAAAGCAAAATGCTCTTAACACAAAACATTTAAAAAATCCAGGACACAATGAGAAGACCAAACTTTAGGATAATAGGTATAGAAGAGAGCAAAGATTCCAAAATTAAAGGGCCAAAATATCTTCAACAGAATTATAGAAGAAAACATCCCTAACCTAAAGAAAGAGATCCCCATGAATATAAAAGAAGCCTACACAACTCCAAATAGACTGGACCAGAAAAGAAATTCCTCCAGTCACATAATAGTGAAAGCACCAATTATACAAAACAAAGAAAGGATATTAAAAACAGTAAGGGAAAAAGATCAAGTAGCATATAAAGGCATATCAGAAAACAACAGACTTTTCACCAGAGACTATAAAAGCCAGAAGAAGATCCTGGGTAGATGTCATACAGATCCTAAGAGAATGCAAATGACAGGTCAGGCTACTGTACCATGGAAAACTCTCAATTACCATAGATGGAGAAAACAAGATATTTCCAGAAAAACCAAATTTACATAATATCTTTCTACAAATCCAGACCTTCAAAGAATTTTAGATGGAAATTGCCAATACAAGGAGAGAAACTACACCCTAGAAAAAGCAAGAAAATAATCTACTTTTAACAAACCAAAAGGAAGATAGCTACATAAACATAATTCCACATCTAACAACAAAAATTACAGGAAGTAACAATCAATTTTCTTAATATATCTTAATATCAATGAACTCAATTCCCCAATAAAAAGACATCGACTAATAGAGTGGATATGTAAACAGGACCTAACATTTTGCACCATACAGGAAACGTGCCTCAGTGAGACAGACTGATACTCCCTCAGAGTAAAAGGCTGGAAAAAATTTTGTAAGCAAATGGTCCCAAGAAACAACCTGGAGTAGCTATTCTAATAGCAAATAAAATCCACTTTCAACCAAAAGTTATCAAAATATCTAAGAAAGGACACTTCATACTCATCAAAGAAAAAAACCTACCAAGAAGAATTCTCAATTCTGAAGATCTATGCTCCAAATGCAAGGATACCCACATTCCTAAAGAAACTTTATGAAAGCACAAAGCACACATTGCACCTTGCACAATGATAGTGGGAGACTTCAACACTCCACTCTCATCAATGGAAAGATCATGAAAACAGAAACTAAACAGAGACACAGTGAAACTGACAGAAGTTATGGACCAAATGAATTTAATAGATTATAGAATTTTATATTATTTTAAAAAAATAATATACCTTCTTAGCACCTCAGGGTACCTTCTCTAAAATTGACCATATAATCAGTCACAAAACTGGCTTCAACAGATACAAGAGGATTGAAATAATTCTGTGCATCCTATCACATCACCATAGACTAAGACTGGTCTTCAATAACAACAACAAAAACAAAAACAATATAAAGCCCACATACACATGAAAGCTGAACAATACTCTACTCAATGATAACTTTGTCAAGGAAGAAAGAAAGAAAGAAATTAAAGACTTTTTAGAATTCAATGAAAGTGAAGGCAAAACATACCCAAATTTGTGGGACACAATGAAAGCAGTCCTAAGAGGAAAAGTCATAGCTGAGTGCCTCCAAAAAGAAACTGGAAAGAAGCATACACTAGCAGCTTGACAGCACATCAGAAAGCTATAGAACAAAATGAAGTAAATACACCCAAGAGGAGTAGACAGCAGGAAATAATCAGACTCAGGGCTGAAATCAACCAAGTAGAAACAAAAAAAACTATATAAAAAAATCAACAAAACCAAGAGGTGGTTCTTTGAGAAAATCATCAAGACAGATAAACCCTTACCCAGACTAAACAGAGGGCACAGAGACAGTGCCAAATTAACAAACTCAGAAATGAAAATGGAGATATAACAACAGAAAGTGAGGAAATTCACAAAATAATCAGATCCTACTACAAAGGCCTATACTCAAAACTGGAAAATATGGATGAAATGGACAATTTTCTAGACAGATAGCAGGTACCAAAGTTAAATAATGATCAGATAAAGCACCTAAACTGTCACATCACCCCTAAAGAAATAGAGCCATTAATAGTCTCACAACAATAAAAAGCCCAGTACCAGTTGAGTTTAGGGCAGAGTTCTATCAGACCTTCAAAGTAGACCTAATACCAATACTCTTCAAACTATTCCATAAAATGGAAACAGAAGGAACACTACCCACTTCATTCTATGAAGCCACAATTACTCTTTTGCTTAAACCACACAAAGACCCAACAAAGAAAGAAAAGTTTAGACCAATTTCCTTTGAGAATATCTATGAAAAAATACTCAATTCTCACAAACAGAATCCAAGAACATCTCAAAACAATAATCCATCATGATCAAGTAGGCTTCATCCCAAGGATGGGGAGATGGTTCAATATACAGAAAGCTACCAACTTGATCCACTATATAAACAAACTCAAAGGAAAAAAAAAACACTTGATTCATTAGAAGCTGAGAAAACATGGGATAAAATCCAATACCCATTCATGATAAAATTCTTGGAAAGATTAGGAATTCAAGGCGCATACCTAAACATAGTAAAAGTAATATACAGCAAACCAATAGCAAACATCAAACTAAATAAAGAGAATCTTGAAGCAATCCCACGAAAATCAGGGATGAGAAAAGCTGCCCACTTTCTCTCCACCTATTCAATATAGTACTCAAATCCTAGCCAGAACAATTAGACAACAAAAGGAGATAAAAGGGATACAAATTGGAAAGGAAGAAGTCAAAATAGCACCATTTGCGGATGTTATGATAGTATACTGAAGAGAACTCCTAAAGCTGATTAAAAGAACTGGTAAGCAAAGTGGATGGATAGAAAATTAACTCAAGCAAGTCAGTAGCCTTCCTTTACACAAAGGACAAAAAGGCTGAGAAAGAAATTATGAAAATAAAACCATTCACAATAGTCACAAATAATATAAAATACCTTGGTATGACTCTAACCAACAAGTGAAAGAGCTGTATAAGAACTTCAAGTCTCTGAAGAAAGAAATTGAGGAAGACCTCAGTAGATACACAGATCTCCCATGCTCATAGATTGGCAGGATTAATATAGGAAAACTTGCAATTTTGCCAAAAACAATGTACAGATTCAATGCAATCCCCATCAAAATTCCAACTAAATTCTTCATAGGGTTAAATTTGTGAATTCATCAGGACTAACAAAAAACCCCAAATAGTGAAATCTATTCTCAACAATGAAAGAACTTGTGGCGAATCACCATCCAAGACCTAAAGCTGTACAAATGAGCAATCAGGATAAAAACTACATGGTACTGGTACAGTGACAGGCAGGTAGATCAATGGCATAGAATTGAAGACCCAGAAATGAACCCACACACCCATGGTGACTTGATGTTTGACAAAGGAGCTAAAACCATCCAGTAGAAAAAAAGACAGCATTTTCAAAGTATAGTGCTGTTTCAACTGGTGGTTAGCATGTAGAAGAATGCAAATCAATCCATTCTTATCTCCTTGTACAAAATTAAAGTCCAAGTGGATCAAGGACCTCCACATAAAATCATATACACTGAAAATTAGAGAAAAGAAAGTTGGGAAGTGCCTGGAGCACATGGGCACAGGGGAAGTTTTGTTGAACTAAATACCAATACCTTATGCTCTAAGTTCAAAAATATGCAAATGGGACCTGATAAAATAATGAAGCTTCTTTAAGGCAAAGGACACTGTCAATAGGACAAAATGGCAACCAGCAAATTGAGAAACCATCTGGTTACCAACTTTACATCCAATAAAGACTTAATATACAATATATATCAAGAACTTAATAAGTTAGACTCCAAATCGGGTGATGGTGGCTCACGCCTTTAATCCTGGCACTTGGGAGGCAGAGGCAGGCAGATTTCTGAGTTTGAGGCCAGCCTGATCTACAGAGTGAGTTCCAGGACAACCAGGGGCCAGGGCTACACAGAGAAACCCTGTCTCAAACAAACAAACAAACAAACAAACAAATAAAAGTTAGACTCCAAACCAAATAAGCCTATTAAAAAATGGGGTACAGAGCCAAACAAAGAATTTTAACTGAGGAATACCAAATGGCTGAGAAGCCTCTAAAGAAATGTTCAACATCCTTAGTCATAAGGGAAATGTAAATCAAAACAACCCTGGGATTCCACTTCACAACAATCAGAATGGCTAAGATCAAATCTCAGGTGCCAGCACATAGTGGAGGGAATGTCGAGAAAGAGAAACACTCCTCCATTGCTGGTAGGAGGGCAAGCTGGTACAACCACTCTGGAAATCAGTTTGGTGGTTCCTCAGAAAATTGTACTACCTAAGGACCCAGCTATACCATTCCTGGGCATATACCAAGAAGATTCCCCAGCATGGAATAAGGATACATGCTCCACTATGTTCATAGCAGCCTTATTCATAATAGCCAGAAACTGGAAAGAACCCAGATGTCCCTCAACAGAGGTATAGATACAGAAAATGTGGTACATTTACACAATGGAATACTACTCAGCTATTAAAAACAATGAATTTATGAAATTTTTAGGCAAATGGATGGAACTAGAAAATATCCTGAGTGAGGTAACCAAATCACAAAGAACACACATGCTATGCACTCATTGATAAGTGGATATTGGCCCAGAGGCTCAGAATATCCAAGATACAATTCACAGGCCATATGATGCTCAAGAAGAGGAAGACCAAAGTGAGAATTCTTTAGTCCTTCCTAGAATGGGGAACAAAATGCCCACAAGAGAGATACAGAGACAGCATGTGGAGCAGAGACTGAAGGAAAGGCTATCTCTGGATTGCCCCACCTGGGGATCCATCCTATAAACAGTCACCAAACCCAGACACTATTGTGGATGCCAACAAGTGCATGCTGACAGGATCCTGATATAGCTGTCTTCTGAGAGGATCTGCCAGTGCCTGACAAATACAGAAGAGGATGCTCACAGCCAACCATTGAACTGAGCAGAGTCCTCAATGGAGGAGCTAGAGAAAGGACTGAAGGAGTTGAAGGGGGTTGCCCCTTTGTCATGCCTCCATAGGAATGACAACAATGTCAACCAACTAGACACCCCATAGCTCCCAGGGACTAAACTACCAACCAAAGAGTACACTTGGAAGGACCCATGGCTCCAGCCACATATGTAGCAGAGGATGGCCTTGTCAGATATCAATGAGAGCAGAGGCCCTTGGTCCTATGAAGGCTCGATGCCCCAGTGTAGGTGAATGCCAGGACAGGGAAGCAGGAGTGGGTGTGTTGGTGAGTGTGTGTGTGGGGGGGAAGAGATAGGAAGTTTTTGGAGGGGAAACCAGCAAAGGGGATGGCATTTGAAATGTACATAATAAAAATATCTAATAAAATAAAGAATTTTTTCTTAAAATGAGGTTATTCCAATAGCCTGTGTTAGTCACATGAGTTCTTTCAAAGAAGTTTCTTCTCATTGGACACAGAAAAGGAAGTGAATCTCAAACCCCAAGTATTCAAGATATCATTGGTAACTTAAAGATAGAAGGAACACATAACATGGGATAGAAATAACATCATGGAATGTAGAGTGTCTGTCAGTAGCAAACAAGGAGAAAGACCTACTTTCTACAAATACAAGGAACTGAAATTTTTAAACAAGAAAATGTTTGAAGAAAAACCCAAGATAAAGCAAATTATTTTTAAATTCTAGCAAACTCTTAAAGATGAACAAATTCCATTGTTCCTCAAATTGTTCTGTAAAATAAAACTGGGCATGACACTATCAAACTCAAGATAAAAATCCAGCATTATCCTGATATTAAAACTAGATAAGATACCCACTCACAAAAGAAGAAAATAGGTGTAGACCTATTTTTTTATGACCATATGTACAGGTTTGATGATTAGGCTTCAATCTCCAGAACTCAGGGTGGAAGGAGGGAACTCACTCCCAAAAGTTGTCCTTTGATGACCTCTGTAAGTGTACCTTATCCAGTATTGGTCACTCTCAGAGACATCTCATATACATAGACTGATAATATGAATCATCATTATTATAGCTTTTAAACAGAAAAAAATGAAATCATGACTTTTTTCAGTAAAATGAATGGAAATGGAATTCATTATGTTAAGTGAAATAAGCTAGACACAGAAAAACAAATACCTCCTACTTTTCTCATATATGGTACCCATATGTGTGTGCATGTTCATACAAGATTGTGTGCTACTCATGAAACTAGAAAGGGAGTCATAAGAAAGTAAGAAATGATCTTAAAGAAAACAGGTGGGGCACACAAGGCCTAAGATCAGTGGAGCAGCTGGGAGGGAAGTCTTTCTGCAGTCATTTGCACCAGGGAGTCAGGAGACTCCACAGCCTTCTGGGCACAGCCTGCCAGGAGAGAATTATCTCCCAGCAGTGCTTTCACTTATGAGCTCAGAGGAGTAAGGACACAGGCTTACAGGCCCACAAGAGGAACAAACTCCAGCCAGAGACAGCAAGACTAACTAACACCAGAGATAACCAGATGGCGAAAGGCAGGCACAAGAACCCTACCAACAGAAACCAAGGCCACATGACAACATCAGAACCCAGTTCTCCCACCACAGCAAGTCCTGGATAGCCCAACACACCAGAAAAGCAAGAGTTAGATTTAAATGGTATCTCATGATGCTGATAGAGGGCTTCAAGAAAGACTTAAATAGCTCCCTTAAAGAAATACAGGAGAACATCAGTCAACAGGTAAAAGCCCTTAAAGAGGAAACACAAAAATTTCTTAAAATAATACAGGAGATCATTGGTTAACAGGCAGAAGCCCATAAAGAGGAAACAAAAGAATCCCTTAAATAATTACAGGAAAACACAAACAATCAAGTGAAGGAACTGAACAAAACCATCCAGGATCTAAAAGTGGAAGTAGAAACAATAAAGAAATCACAAAGTGAGATATATCTGGAGATAGAAAACCTTGGAAAGAATTCAGGAGTCATAGATGCAACCATCAACAACAGAATACAAGAGATAGAAGAAAGAATCTCAGGTGCTGAAGATACCATAGAAAGCATTCACTCAACAGTAAAAGAAAATGCAAAATGCATTAAGCTGGTAATCCAAAACATCCAGGAAATCCAGGACACAAAGAGAAGACCAAACCTAAGGATTATAGGTATAGAAGAGAGCAAAGATTTACAACTTAAGGAGCTAGTAAATGTATTCAACAAAATTATAGAAGAAAACTTCCCTAACCTAAAGAAAGAGATGCCCATGAACATACAGGAAGCATTCTGAACTCCTAACAGACTGGACCAGAACAGAAAATCCTCCCAGCACATAATAATCAAAAACACCAAATTCAATAAACAAAGAAAGAATATTAAAAGCAGTAAAGAAAAAATGGCCAAAAAGGGGGGAGGGGTGGAGATAAAGGCAGACCTATCAGAATTACACCAGACTTCTCACCAGAGATGACAAAAGCTAGAAGATCCTGGGCAGACCTCATACAGACCCTAGGGCAACACAAATGCAACCCAGGCTACTATACCCAGCAAAACTCTCAATCATCATAGATGGAGAAACCAAGATATTCCATGATAAAACCAAATTTACACAATATCTGTCCACAAATTCAGCCCTACAAAGGATAATAGATGGAAAATGCCAACACTAGGAGGTAAACTGCTCCCTAGAAAAGGCAAGAAAGTAATCTTCTTCCAGCAAACCCAAAAGAATATACCCACACAAACATATAAATAACATCAAAAATAACAGGAAGCAACAATCACTATTCCTTAATATCTCTTAACAACAATCGACTCAACTAAAAAGACATAGACTCAAAAAGATATAGACTAACAGAAATATTTCTCATGTAAATCTTCAATTTTATGAGAAAATGTTTGTAATTCCCCTTTTAATTAATTTAGTAATGTTTTTAGGTCTACCATTTTATCTGCATTATTTTTCATGATAATCTTCAATTTTAATATGTCTTTCTATATATTTCCTCTATTTTATCAGAAATGTGTTCAATGTAAATCTTTTTTATCTCAAATATTTCTAATTCCACCTTCAATTAATTTAGAGTTTTTATATCTACCATTTTATATGTAAAATTTTCCATGAAATAGTCAATTGTAACATCTTTTTCTATATATTTCTTGAATTTTACCAGAAATATTTTACATGTAAATCTTTAAGTTTATCTGAAAATGTTTATAATTCCACCTTGAATCAACTTAGAATTATCTTTATGCCTATCACTTTATCTGTATAATTTCCATGATAATCTTTAATATTAACATGTTTTTCCTATATATTTCTTCAATTTTAACAGAAATATTTTCCATGTAAATCTTCAAGTTTATCAGAAAATGTTTATAATTCCACTTTCAATCAACTTAGGAATACTTTTATGCCTGCTATTATTACATCTATCTAAAAATTCCCATGATAATCTTCAGTTCTATCATGCTTAAAATTTTTAACACCTAAAATTTTTCTACAATTTTACCAGAAATATTTTCCATGTAAATCTTCAATTCTATCATAAAATGTTTCTATTTCATATATCAATTAATTTAGCAATGTTTTACATGTCTACCACTTTACTCTTTAATTTTTCCGTGAAAATTGTCAATTTTAATGTGTTTTTCTATATATATCTTCTATTTTATCTGAAATATTTTCATGTAAATATTTAATTTTATCATAAAGTGTTCTTAACTTCCCTTTTCAATAAAAAAAGGAAAAAAAAGAGTAAAGGAAAAAACATAAAAATCATTAGTAATGAATCTATAAACTATAACCTATATTCCATTATTCTTTTTACTAATGTTTTATGAAAACAATTTTTAATTTCTCAGTATGAATTTAATGATTTTATTTTTTGTCTAAAACAGATACTCAAAGAAAATTTTCTTCTAAAGCATAAAATTTTTTTCTAAAGCATAATTGCCAATATATACTTATTAAACTAATATTTTAATAGATCACATTTTGGATAAGCAGTAAAAAATATGTATTCATAAATAATATATAGACTATTACATGAAGCATAAATAATAATAAAATTATGTTATTTGAAGCAAAAAAAGAAAACAGGTGGGAAGAAATGACAAAAGGGGGTACTATGTAGAAAGAAAAATGGGGGTATGTGGGAGGGTGATGAATTAGCACAAAATATAATGATATATGTAAGAAATGCCATAATAAAAACTACTATTTTGCTGGCTAATAATTTGATGTCCAACTTGTGATACCAGGAATAGAGAGCCAGTCATGCAATGCCAGACTTCTTACCTACAGATTTATCAATTAATAATTATGGAAATAATATGGCTATTTTCTACAACAACCAAAACGTCACATCTAATCTATTACAGTTAGCTTTAGCTATCAACTTATAGCCTAGGATAGCCTGAGAAAATAGTCTTAATTGGGGGATCAGATCTGTGGATATGTCTGAGGGGGATTGTGATGATTATTAATTACTATAGGAGTACTCAGACCACTGTGGGTACTGTAATTCCCCAAGCAGGTAACTCTTGACTTTAGGAAAGCTATCTAAGCATGAGCCTTTTAGTAAGGCAACAAGCAGTGTTCCTCCATGGCTTCTGATTTAAGTTCTTGTTTGAGTTTCTATTCTGACTCTTCTCAATGGTAGAGTGTGACCTAGAAATAAGCCCTTTTATCCCCTGTTTTTGGTCATGGTGTTTGTAGCAGCAACAGATATCAAACTAGAACAAAAATTGGAACCAGAGAAGGATATTAATATGATGAACTTGATCATGTGGCTTTTACTCCTTGACTATTTTGATGGAGGATTGTGAAACATTTCATATTTTGAACTAGAAAATTACTGTGTTCTCAGAGATTAACATGTGGAGGCTTGGAGAGAGCAATGCTGAGAGAAATGTGAGCTGTGGAGGTCTGGACAGTTAAGATTCAGTGGGGAGCGAAGTCTTAACAAATAAATAGCCCAGGAGGCATTTGTGTGGTATTTAGGATTACAAATCTGTGTTTGCTGGTTAACCTTGGGCTGAAAAGTCATCTATGATTAATAAGAGATCCGCACTACTGAAGGGAAAACTTTTGTACTTTGGCAGAACAATAGGATCCTGGTCAGTTGGGGTTAAAGAACTGAATGTGATTAATAAGAGATCAGTACTGTGGTGGTTTTAATGAAACTACCTGTCCTAGCCTGGACATGTAGGGTGTAATATTATTGGAGGTACAGCCAGTAGGTGTGGCCTTGTTTGAAGAACTGTGTCACATGGGGTGGGCTTTGGGGTTTCAGAAGTTCAAGTCAGGCCCAGTGTCATTTTCTCTTCTGTTGTCTTCCTATCCAGATGTAGAATTCTCTGCTACTTCTCCAGCATCATTTCTGCTTGCACACTGCCATGCTGCCTGCTATCATGATAATGAACTAAAATCCTGAAAATGTAATCAAGACCCAATTAAATGCTTTTGTAAAATATGGGTAACAGAGTAAATCTCAATTAAGATAAGCAAATATTTTGACCTGAAAAGAAACTACAGCAAAAAAAAAAATGTACATGACATAGACAAATGGTCTAAGCAACCCAATTGAAGATAAATTACTTCAGTAATAGACTAAATCACACCATCTATGTGATGACTATAACAGCTATAATCAGAGAAAAATATATAGTGTTAAACTCTTGTGTCAATAAAGAAGAAAGTTATTGACTGTATACTTTTAATCTCAGGAGCTGGGAGACTAAAGCAGGAGAATTCTGAGTCCTATGTCAGCTAGAGCAACATAATAAGACCCTGCATTAAAATAATCAAATTCATGAAAATGAAGATCAAAAAAGAAGGAGAAGAAAAAGAAAGAAGGAAGAAAGGAAGGGAGGGAGGGAGGGAGGGAGGGAGGGAGGGAGGGAGGAAGGAAGGAAGGAAGGAAGGAAGGAAGGAAGGAAGGGAGGAAGGAAGGAAGTTTTAGGCAGTAGAAAATATTTTCAAGCACATTCATTTCATTTCAATGAACAAGTTTAATACTTAGTCTCTACTTTTTGTAAATTATTTTGTTTTACATCCCAATGCCCTGCACCCAGCGTTCTTCACCTCATCCCCTTTGTTTCAGAGAGGGTGCCCCCCCCCGAAGAATTCCCCTTCTGTGAGCCATCAAGTCTCTACAGGATTAGGTGCATACTCTCCTACTGAGTCCAGACAATGCAGTCCTCTGCTACATATGTTCCAGGGGCCTTTGACCAGCCCATGTATGTATGCTCTTTGGTTGGTGGCTTAGTCTCTGGGAGCTACTGGGGGTCTAGGTTAGTTGACACTGTTGGTTTTCCTGTGGGGTTGCCATCCCCTTCAGCTCCTTCAAGCCTTTTCCTAACTCTTCCATAGGAGTCCCAACCTCAGTCCAATGGTTGGCTCTGAGTATCTGCATCTGTCTCAGTCAGCTGATGCTAGGGCCTCCCAGGACAGCTGTGCTAGGCGCCTGTCTGCAAGCACAGCATAGTATCAGTAATAGTGTTGGGGTTTGGTGCCTGCCAGTGGGACGGATCCTAAGTTGGGTCAGTCACTGGACAGCCTTTCCTTCAGTCTCTGCTCTGTTTTTGTCCCTGCAGTTCTTTTAGGCATGAAGAATTCTGGGTTGAAAATTTTGAATGTGGGTTGGTGACCTCATCCCTCCAGTGCAATCCCTGTCTATGTACAGGAGGTGGTGTCTACAGGTTCTGTCTCCTCACTATTGGGCATTTCAGTTAAGGTTACCCCCATTCAGTCCTGGGAGCCTTTCATATCCCAGGTCTCTGGGACATTCTAGAGGTCCCTCTGCACTCTCCACCACAGAAACTATATATTTCAATTCATTCTCCTGGCCCTCTGGGTTTCTCTCCTGGGGCCCCTTTCATACCCGATCCTGTGCCCCCTTTTCCTTTTCCCCTCCATTCCCCTACCCAGGTCCCTTCCTTCCTCTGTCTCCTGTGATATATTTGTTCCCCCTTCTAAGTTGGATTGAAGCATTTTCATTTGGGTCTTCCTTCTTGTTTAACTTTTTATGGTCTGTAATTTATATCATGGGCATTCTGTACAAAAAGTACAGAATTAAATTTTTAAATTAACAAGTTGACCAGTAAAATCCATGAAATCCTGCTAGTATAAGCTTCAAGACACTGGGACCAAAATCAACATGATTGGAAGATGGTGGTGGTTAATATTGCGAACCCAAAAGAATCTAGAATCACCTAGGAGATCACCATGCCTATAAGGAAATACCTGATTAGGTTAAATTCCATAGAGATATCCCTTCCAGCTGCCAGAGAGAATAAAACAGAGAAAGGGAACTGAGCAATAGCATTCATTGGTCCCTGCAGATACAATGTGACCATCTGCCTCAAGTCCCCACTGATAGGATGTAACTTCTCACCATGATGTGCCCTGGAATTGTCAGGCAAAGAAAACCCTTCCTTCCTTCAATTGCTTTTGTCAGGTACTTTGTCACAGAAACGAGAAAAGTAATTAATGCAGGTGCTCTTCCAGGAAATTATGCACACTGGGAATATAATGCAGAACCCTCCTGCACATAGATGAACTAAATGAGTCCCTCTAGTGTCAGTCTGGTTATTAGTTGATCACACTTCATGGTTTCCCTTATTTTAAAAAAGATAACCCCTAGAATTTTCTTTCCATGCTAGATTATAATTTTATGCGCCTCGAGTCAGAAAATGCTAGTCTACAAAAATAAAGTGCCTAAAGGATCTATTGAGAAAACAATCCTACTTTGGAGATGCTCTCATACACTGTACTTACAGTTGCCAAAACGCAGGGCTAAAATGAAACAATACAAATGGTAGCTGTTTCTGAAGCTAAAATATCTCGTCAGGGACCATAATGAATTTTGTAACATTGACAAGTAGATGTCTCCTTGTGTGTGGTACTGTGACTATCATAAGATACCACACTCCACTTTCAGTGCAACAGACAAAATTATCTGGCCTCACTCTACTGACATCCATTTTGCTGCATTGTTCTACAAGAACCAGGACTTCTCTAACAGCATGAGACGCTAACATGATGACTCCATGGAAACTGTTTTTCACATTTTTCTGAAGTTTAAAAAGTATATTTATCCTAGATTCCAAAGAGGCAAGCCTGGAAGAGCTGAGCTTATGCAACTCATGTGTTTGTGCATGCTGCCCTAGTCTTTCAAGAAACCTTTATTTTAAATATTGTTCTATTTAACGTTCTGTCTCGTTACTCAGAGACTGGTAGGGAAAATGGCTTTTTGTGCTTTTCTCTGTTAGTTTAGGACGGTCTCCTGTTGCTAGGAGATTTACATATATCTATTATCACTGCCCATTTTTCAACAAATGATCTTCGTTAAATGATCAAAGAGAATGTATGTTATTGTGCTTTAACTATAGTAGAATCTCAAGTCTAAAATTTGGGCAGAGCCTGATCACTACTATAACATATTTGAGTCAATACTTAAAGTGTCAGTAGTCTATCACAGCTTAAATTTTATATGACAATTCTGTACATTGTCCCTAACAGAGAATGAATTATATTATACCATATTTTAAAATGCAAATATTTGCTGCCATAAAGTTTCTGTGAGGTTAGAATCTAAGCAACGATGCATAAGCAGGCAGAAAGCAGTTAGCTGTTTTCATGGCCTTTTATGTGACCTGACACTAGAAAGTGTTGCTCAGATTTAAGGAGGCTCTTCCAGCTTCAATATGCTGATTCAGAACATCCCACAATGGAGTGAACAGCACCTGGGGTTTTACTTTATTCCATATGTACTCAGGTTGATAACCTAATCTATATTAGCTATCACAATGATGGCTGTGGAGAAGAACATCACTATCTTTAATAGGGTAGTCACTGCTCTCTGCAGGAGACCTTAATCAAGCTCACTGTGTCATATGCTCGCAAAAGACTTGAAAGTAGGAGAGCACTTGAGAGGAAGAAGGATTTCAGTAAGAAAAAGAGAGGAGATGAGGCAGGACAATATAGGGTAAGGGACTGAAACTCATTGTAAACATCCATGAAATTGTCAAAATAATAAAGAAATGGATAAATATGTAAATAAATAAATATTAGGGCAGTTTATAGTTCTCAGGACTGTGAACTGAGTGATAGTTGTGTGTACTTTCCAGCAGAGGCATCTAATCAGATATACTAATCAACACCATTTATCTTACCTAAAATCAGTTAGTTTCCTCTTCACAAAAGGTAGAAAATTCTTTTTATGCTGGATGGTAGCGGTGCGGACCTTTAATCCCAGCACTGAGGATGCAGAGGTATGGATGAGACTTTGAGGCCAGCTTGGTCTACAGAGTGAGTTCCAGGACAGCCAGGCCTGTACAGAGAAACCCTGTCTGGAAGAAAAGAAAACTCAAAAAAGTTGGTTCTTAGCCAGGTCGTGGTGGCCCACGCCTGTAATCCCAGCACTCTGGGAGGCAGAGGCAGGCAGATTTCTGAGTTCTAGGCCAGTCTGGTCTACAGAGTGAGTTCCAGGATAGCCAGGGTTACACAGAGAAACCCTGTCTTGAAAAAAACCAAATCCAAAAAAAAAAGTTGGTTCTTAAAGAAAAGGTAAGCAAGATTGACAAAACTTTATCCAAATTAACCAAAATAAAAAGAAAGAAGTCCCAAACACACAAAATTAGAAAAAGGAAGCATTAAAAGAGACACCTATGAAGTTCAGAGGATTGTTTGGGCAGATCTCAAAAATATATATTTAAACAAATTGGAAAGTCTAGAAGAAAATGACAAATTTGTAGGTATATATAATGTACCAAAATTCAAGCAAGAAACTATTAGCAACTTAAATGGATCTATAAATGCAATGAGATTAAAGCAGCAAACAGAAGTCTCCCAGTTGGAATAAGAGCGAGGCCCAAATGGATTCACTACTGACTTACACCAAACTTTAAAAGAAAAACTAATATTAATATTCTCTAAAATATTTTATAAAATAGAAAATTTAAAAATGCTACTAATGTTATAAAGCCATCATTATCCTAATACCCAAACTGGGTCAGGGCACTATATGAAAAGACTGTCATAGACATTTACAAATGGTCAAAATGCAGAAAATATATTACTGTAGGGTATCTAAACCCAATTGCTACATCTACAAAGAAACTCCCACATCTAAATCTCAGGAAACATGATGGAAGAAGGAGCAGAAAGATTGTAAGAGCCAAAGGATCAAAATGCCTCTTGTGAAAGTGTCTTCTAGATATGAAAAGGAAGATGTACCCGTCTTAATATGGTTGCCTAAACAAGACAGGCCTGGCAACACCAGTCAACATGCCAATGTGGATATGGAAAATTTTGCAAAGCATCCAACCCTAGATGCAGAGCTACATGCAGTCAGAAGCTACTAAAAGATAGGGCATCAGTTTTCTCTGGGAATGTGCCTACTGATATGTGACTCAAGCCCAAGTGGTCAGTAGTCATCCCTAAATACGTGTACAAATTCCTCTCTCTCTCTCTCTCTCTCTCTCTCTCTCTCTCTCTCTCTCTCTCTCTCTCTCTCTCTGTGTGTGTGTGTGTGTGTGTGTGTGTGTGTGTGTGTGTGTAAGAGTTCATGAACATGAGAGGGATCATGAGGACACAAGAGGAGTGAGTGGGAGGAGAGAACAGGAGAACAGGGTGTAAATACTGTAAGTGCAGTACTCATATATGTAATTCTTTTAAAATTTTGAATTTAAAAAGTTTTAGGCTAATGTAGGAATTCTCAGTAAAACATTGTAAACTGAGCTCAATTGCTCACCAAAGCTGCAGACTAATTTCTCTAATGAATGTAGATGCAAAATTGTTCAATTCTTAGAAATCTCTTAACCACATTTAGGTAAATACCAGGCTACAAAAATCAACATACGAAAATAAGTAGCTTTTCTATATATCAATAAAAGTTCTGAGAAAGAAATCAAGAAAACAATTCACTCACAATATTCTCCAAAAGTAAAATACAAAGGAATAAACCTAGACACGGGCTTGAAAAATTGTTCTAATTAATTTGTTGAAGAATACAGAAGAAAATGGAAAAGGTCCCATGTTCACACACCAATAGAATCATGAAAATGGCTACATATTACCAAGAGCATCTACAGATTCAATTAATTGGAATACAAAATCAGTTTGAAATGGATCAAAGAGCTTAATATAAGGCCTGGAATACTGAAACTTTAAGGGAAATGTAGAAGAAATACTTTAATGTGTAGATATAAAACAAGGGTTTCTGTAAATGATTCTGTAAGCAAAATCAAGAAATGGAAATGGGATTATATAATATTTAAAAGCTTGTGACAGGGAAAGAAAATAATTAATTGAGAACTTACCACAAAGTGGCAGAAAAATATTTACTTGCTGTATATAAGACAGAAGATTAATATCTAGAGAACATTAAAAAATCTAAATGTCAAATAAATAAATAATCCATAAAATAGATGTCCTAGATAGGGGTTTACTGCTGTGAACAGATACTATGACCAAGGAAACTTCTATAAAGGACAACATCTAATTAGAGCTGGCTTACTGGTTCAGAGGTTCAGTCCATTATCATTAATGCAGCAGGCATGGCAGCATCCAGGCAAGCATGGTGCTGTGGGAGCTGAGGGTGCTACATCTTCATCTGAAGGCTAACAAGAGAAGACTTGCTTCCATGAAGCTAGAATGAGGATCTTAAAGTCACAGTGACACACTTCCTCCTACTGTGGTGGTGGGCTTGTAGACCATCCTCCTAGCCATGTGGAAGCCAATCTTCTGCTTGCCTGTTCTGTAGAACCCTCAGCTCCTCCAATTCCATACCTTCATGCATGCTGCTATGTTTCTCGCCATGATGATAGACTGAATCTCTGTACCTGTAAGCCAGGTCCAATTAAATACTGTCCTTTATAAGTGTTGCATTGGTCATGGTGTCTCTTCACAGCAATAGAAGCCCTAAGAGTCCAAATAGCATAAAGTTTGACTTTCCCTGAGCAGAAAGGAATTCTTTCAGCGCCCGACTTTAAAATTCAAGCTGCTAAAAGTTTTCCAAAAGACTTTATCTTGTCAGTATACCCAGCACATTGAATTTATAAAGTTTTCATAATTGTGATTCAATTTCTTAAAATAAATGTCTCTCACACACATACACACACACACACACACACACACACACACACACACACACATGCATGCGCAAACACACACACATACACACACACACACACACACACACACACACACAGATCCTGTAGGCTATTTTCTTTCTCTGGAAAATCCTAACGTATTCCATCTGATAGATGTGAAATCTAAGACTCACAAACTCAGATTAATATTTCCAGTATCAGCACCTAAGGACCTGCCATCTCTGACATGACAAAACTCCTCAAAATAACATTCCTCTGTCCCAGTACTCCAACTTCATGTAGCATAACTATGGACTGATACTAAATAAAGATGACAACCCAAAAAGGTTGCTCTCAGACTGTCTGTCACTTCTTTTCAGTAATGATTTTTAGAAAACCCCCAGAGACCCTTAGATACAATTGCAAAGAAATTAAAATTTTAATCATAAATCGGACGTTGTGACTGACAGATGGGAAAGATAGCTCACTAACCTATTTCAGGAAAGAAGACTCCAGCAAAAGATACTGGCTGCTGCTATGCAGATTAAAGATTCTGTTCTTTCCAGCTCTCTGATTTGGGAGTCACTTACGAAGTCAAGTGTGCAGGACACTATATAGAATGAAAAGTCACCCAAACTATTCCAACTTCCAACCTTACCTATGTGAAGATCATACAGTTGTATGAATAAAGAGTCAATGATCCCTATGTACTTAAGACCAGAACAGATGAGCTTTGAAGCTCAAGGAAGCCTTAATACTTGGAGAAGTTCCAATATTCCCTGAAATTATCTTTATCTGTGTGTATAAGGTATGTAGGGAGCAAATATTTTAGATAAAGGAGATTCATCTGCATTTTACAAATAAGTAAATATTTGTAAAATATCAAAACAAGATAATGCTCAGTGCCTCACAGCTACTTAACAAAGTGCTTGCTTTGTTGGGAGAACATTGCTTTAGGGACAGGGAGAAAGTCACAAGCTGCCCTTCCCAACTGCAGTTAATAAATCTTCCTATATTCTTATTTCTTGGCAATGCATGGTTTTGGCGTTACTCTCACCAAGATGCTAACTTGTTACATTCACATTTGCTGTAATAATGGAAACCCTACAGTTTCCATATAAGAACATATGAAATATAAATACATGCAGCTATAAATTTAATATCACAAAGTTAAATTGCATATAGAAACTACTATAACTTAGGAAACTAAAAAAGAATACTGAAGACAAAATGGGAGGATTCTAGGAACTCTGAGGGAAAATTCCCATTTTTCAATTCAAGGCTGAAGTAAGCTGTTTGCTTATTTTAGTTACCCATTAAGAAAACTGCATCTGGGCTGGAGAAATGGCTCAGTGATTCACAGAGCACTGACAGCTCTTCCAGAGGTCCTGAGTTCAAATCCCAGCAACCACATGGTGGCTCACAACCATCCATAATGAGATCTGATGCCCTCTTCTGGTGTATCCGAAGAGAACTATAGTGTATTTATATATAATAAATAAATAAATCTGTTTTTTAAAAAAGGAAAGTGCATCCTTTTCATTTTGGCAAGGCAGATGGGCTAGGGGAAAGGGAAGGTAACAAACATTGCTAAGACCCTCACACCTTCAAAGCAGAGTGCATGCAGTCCCTGTGGCAAGCTTCATAAATATGAGATGAAGAATTATATTTTTCGTTTTATAGAATAAGACACTGAGAGGCAATGCGCTCAGTGCTGGTACATAGCAAGTACATAGCAAGGCATGCTCCAGATGACCCTTGTCTGGCTCCAAACCCCATGGAAACTTGTTTTGCTCCCTTGGCTGAAACAGGTTTCCCTAATGGCCATGACCCCCAAGCACAGAAATGCCTACAACCATAGAAAGCTTTGTTTGTAGTAAAATAAGCATCCTTCAGTATTCATGTAGTATTGATTCCAGGACCCCCATGAATACCAAAAAGTAGTAGATGTGTAAGTCTCTTGTATAAAATTGCATAATACTTTTATATGATGTAGACATATTTTCCTATATACTTTAAATCATCTCTAGATGTATATAATACCACTTACAGTGGAAATTCTATGTAAATGACCACCATCCTATATTAGTGAGGGAATAATGGCAAGGAAAGAAAATCTGGACAAGTTCTATAAAGAAACCATCTACACTTCCTATCTTCAGTTGGTTGAACTCACAGCTTCAGTGCTCATGGCTACAGGTGTTGTGCCTTATCCTGGGCCTAGAGGAATAGCTTGAGCCTGGCTCGATTTTTGCGACCCATCCTGGCCATTTCCATTGCAGAGTGACTCAGTATGACCTGTCCTGGTCTTTTCTGCTGCAGAGTGACTCAGCACAACCTACATGACCTGGTTGAACCCTTGCCTGCCCAGCAACTGCTGATGTAGAATAACCTCATAGGCCCCATAGCCCTCGCCATCTGCTCCCTAAAAACAAGAGCCTGATGCATTAAAGTGAGTTCCTGCTTCAACAAGACTCCCAGGCCAGTGTGGTCCTTCTCAAGTCTCCAACACCCACAATCTCGTTCAGTCCTGGAGAAACCCAACGGGGGTGGGCTTCTCTCCTCGCAGCTACCTACCAGCAAAGAGCCAGCATACAGGGAGCTGACTTGAGCTGCAGCCAGAAATCTTTGACTCCCCATTGTTTAAAACCTCATCCCTCCAGTCTCTACTTCTGTGGCTATATGGCATTATCTCTACACAGCAATATCTTCACATGATGGTTTTCATATTAGAAAACCAGCAATTTGTAACTGAGGACAAGTATGGCCTCATCTTAATTACATCAGTAATGACTATATTTCCAAATACAGTCACATTATGATGTACTGGGGACCAGGATTACAGTGCATCTTTTGTGCATAGAAAGGAGATAATATAACATAGATCATATAATGACATATATTAGAATTATGTCAATGCTATATTTCCTAAGTTGATAACAGTGTGTCACTATACAGGAAAAAAAGTTCTTATTTTTATGCCATAAAAGTATTTTCACAAAAAAGTGGCATGACCTTTCCAACTAACTCTGAGAAAATGTCACAAAATCTTAACAATGAGTAAACCTAGTTATAGGTGTCTATCCAAGTACTCATTATAATACTCTTGGACTCCCTATTCATTTGACAACTTTCCAAAGGGTTTTTACAAATCAAGAGATTTTTTTTGTTTTTTTTGGGGGGGTTGTTTGTCTTTTGGCTTTTTCAAGACAGGGTTTCTCTGTGTAGCCCTGACTGTCCTGGAACTCACTCTGTAGACCAGGCTGGCCTCAAACTCAGAAATCCGCCTGCCTCTGCCTCCCAGAGTGCTGGGATTACAGACGTGTGCCACCACCGCCCAGCACAAATCAAGAGATATTTTTAAAAACTAAGAAAGAGACTTGGTTTATACTATACCATAGAAGAGGTTCTATAGTATACACTTGCCTAACCTGTACAATGGCCTGTTTTCCATAGACAATGCAACAAATAAAAGGAAGAAGAATCATTTCAAAAGGCTGTGATGCTCAACCTTCTGTAGAATGAGCATCTTCTGGAAGGTGATTTTTTTTTCTCTTTGCCCAGTTACTATTAGGTACCACTTTGGGGTATCTTCTGTACATATCTCTTCATGGGATATTCCTGAATGCTTCTTTTTCTACTTCTCTTCATTTTCTGTAAAAAAATATCTCCAGCCAGCCTATCATTCATCTTCCTCTACCAATGTTGTCTAAAGCCTGAGAGATGCTGGCCAGCATCCTCTGCTTCTACTAAGCTCACATTAAAAGGGAAAATTAGTGGCGCTATTAGGCATTTGCTTGTGAGTAAAAAAAAATACTTTGAATATTCTCTTCCCAATATACCCTTCACAGTTAAAAAAAAAATAGGGCTGTACATATTGACACATTCTTTAAATCTCAGCACTCACAAGTTAGAAGCAGGTAGACGATCTCTGTGAATTTGAAGCCATCCTGATCTACATAGTTACAGGACAGTCAGAACTATATAAGAAGACTCTGTATCAAAAACAAATAAAAAAATGACAGTAAGGCCCTACTGCTGAAGACAGCACCTATTCAACTTACTGAACATGGACAAGTTTAGCTGCTGGCTAGATAAAGTCTTCAGTCTTTCAGACTAATGGTCATAGAACTAGAAGATACCCTGCATTCTAGCAAAGAAGAAAGGTGATCGCCTCTATCTTCACAGCAGCCCTATTTATAATAACCAGAAGCTGGAAAGAACCCAGATGTCCCTCAACAGAGGAATGGATACAGAAAAATGTAGTATATATACACAATGGAGTACTAATCAGCCATTAAAAACAATGACATCATGAAATTCTTAGGCAAATGGATGAAGCTTGAAAATATTATCCTGAGTGAGGTAACAAAATCACAAAAGAACACAAATGGTATACACTCATTGATATGTAGATATCAGCCTAAAATCTCCAAATACCCAAGATACAACTCACAGACCACATGAAGCTCAAGAAGAAGGAAGACCAAAACGTGGATGCTTTAGTCCTTCTTAGAAGGGGGAACAAAATACTCACTGGAGGAAATATGGGGGGAAAGTGTGGAGCAGAGACTGAAGGAAAGGCCATCCAGAGACTGCCCTACCTGGGGATCCATCCCATATACGGCACCAAACCCAGACACTATAGTGGATGCCAAGAAGTGCTTGCTGACAGGAGCCTGATATAGCTGTGTCCCGAGAAGATCTGCCAGAGTCTGATAAATACAGAGGGGGATGCTCTCAGCCAACCATTGAACTGAGCACAGGGTCCCCAATGGAGGAGCTAGAGAAAGGACCCAAGGAGCTGAAGGGGTTTGCAACCCCATAGGAAGAACAACCATATCAACCAACCAGACCTGCCCCCAGAACTCCCAAGGACTAAACCACCAACCAAAGAGTACACATGGAGGGACCCATGGCTCCAGCTGCATATGTAGCAGAGGATGGATTTACTTGGCATCAGTGGGAGGAATTGCCCATGGTCTTATGAAGGCTTGATGCCGAAGTAGAAGGGAATGTCAGGGCAGTGAGGTGAGAGTGGGAGGGTGGGTGGGTGGGTAGGGGAGCACCATAATAGAAACAGGGATAGGGGGATGGGATAGGGGGTTTCTGGAGGGGAAACCAGGAAAGAGGATAATATTTTTTCTGTAAAAACATTTACATTATTATAATTAGATATTTGAATTATTTACATTTCAAATGGTATCCCCTTTCCTTGTTACTCCACCAAAAACCCCCTATCCCATCTCTGCTCCCCCTGTTTACGCACCCCCCTCAATTTCCTAACTTGCATTCCCCTATTCTGGGGAATCAAACTTTCACAGAACCAATGGCCTCTCCTCCCATTGATTTCTAAAATGGCCATCTCCTGCTACATATGTAGCTGGAGCCATGGGTCCCTCCATGTGTACTCTTTGGTTGGTGGTTTACTCCCTGGAAACTCTGGGGGTACTGGTTGATACATATTATTGTTCCTCCTGCAGGGCTGCAAACATCTTCAGCTCCTTGGGTACTTTCTCTAGCTGTTCCATTGGGGACCCTGTGCTCAGTCTATTGGATGGTTGTGAGCCATGGGTATTTTGATCCATCTTCCAATAAAGATCAAAGTATCCACACTTTGGTCTCCCTTCTTCTTGAGGTTCATGTGGTTTGTAAGTTGTATCTTGGGTATTCTGAGATTTGGGGCTAATATCTACTTATCAGCAAGTGCTTAATGTGTGTGTTCTTTGGGGATTGGGTTACCTCACTCAGGCTGCTATTTTCTAGCTCCATCCATTTGCCTAAGGATTACATGAATTCATATCCATGTGACTCAGGAAGGTAGCTAACAACCCATCGGTGTAGAGAGGACAGTCAACACAGGTGAGACCTTCCCTGCAGCTCAGAGGATCCCATCCAGAACCTTCTGGCAGAAGCCTTCCAGTTTCTGTCTCCAGCTTGGGACCATCTTCTGCCACAGTTGGCCATATCCAAGTGGCACAGGAAGGTAGTTAACCACCCATCAGTACAGAGAAGACAGTCAGCACAGGTGAGGCCTGCCCTGCAGCTCAGAGGATTCCGTCCAGAACACTCTGGCGGAAGCTCTCCAGTTTCTGTCTCTGGCTTAGGACCATCCTGTGCCACAGCACATAATTCTTAAGTGGAACAGGGAGGTAGCTAACCACCCAGGAGTGGGGAGAGGCCTGACAACACAGAACCACCATTGCAGCTCAGAGGATCCCTCTGGAACCTTCTGGCAGAAGCCCTTCAGTTTCTGTCTCCAGCTTGGAACCATCCTCTGCCACAGTGGGCCAAATCCAAGTGGTACAGGAAGGTAGCTGACCACTCATCAGCGCAGAGAAGACAGTCAGCCCAGGTGAGACCTGCCCTGCTGCTCAGAGGAAGCAGCCAGAAACCCCGAGGACACAAGAACCTAAGAGCAGCCTGGGACAGGAGTCTTCTATTTTCTACCCTCACACAGAACTGATCTGGGCCACAGAGCTACATACCCAAAAACAACCACAAATGAGTGGGTCTCACAGGAGTACGTACATACCTGTGTACACAGAGAGAACTGGTCTTCAAGGATACAGAGGAACTCATAACAGACAAGCCACTCTCAGAGACAGCAATACCAGCGAACACCAGAGATACTCAGATGGAAAATGGCAAATGCAAGAACATCATCAGGAGAAACCAAGGAAACATGGCAACACCTGAACCAAGTTCTTCCTCAACAGCAAGTCCTGGATACCCCAACACTCCAGAAAAGCAAGATCTGGATTTAAAATCACATCTCATAATGCTAATAGAGGATTTTAAGAAGGACATAAATAACTCCCTTAAAGAAATACAGGAGAACACGAGTCAACAGGTAGAAGCCCTTAAAATGGAAACACACACAAAAAAAAAATTAAAGAATTACAGGAAAACACAAACAAGTGAAGGAACTGAGCAAAACCATGCAGAATCTAAAAATGGAAGCAGAAAGAACAAAGAAATCACAAAAGAAGACAACTTTGGAGATAGAAAACCTTGGAAAGAAATCAGGAGTCATAGATACAAGCATCAACAACTGAATACAATAGATATAAGAAAGAATCTCAGATGCTGAAGATACCATAGAAAGCATTGACACAACAAAGAATATGCAAAATGCAAAAATCATATAACCCAAAACATCCAGGAAATCCAGGACAAAATGAGAAGACCAAACCTAAGGATTATAAATATAGAAGAAAGTAAAGATCTACAACTTAAAGGGCCAGTAAATATCTTCAACAAAATTATAGAAGAAAACTTCCCTAACCTAAAAAGAAAGATGCCCTTGAACTTACAAGAAGCCTACAGAATTCCAAGTAGACTGGACCAGAACAGAAATTCCTTTGATAATAATCAAAACACCAAATGTACTAAACAAAGAAAGAATATTAAAAGCAGTAAGGGAAAAAGGCCAAGTAACATGTAAAGGAAAACCTATCAGGATTATACCAGACTTCTCACCAGAGACCATGAAAGCAAGAAGATCCTGGATAGATCTCACACAGACACTGAGAGAACACAAATGCCAGCCCAGACTACTATATCCAGCAAATCTCTCAGTCACCATACATGGAGAAACCAAGATATTCTATGATAAACCAAATTTACACAATATCTTTCCACAAATCAAGCCCTACAAAGGATAATAGATGGAAAACGCGAATATAAGGAAGGCAACTACACCCTAGAAAAAGCAAGATAGTAATCTTCTTTCAATAAACACAAAAGAAGATAACTACCAAGCATAAAAATAACATCAAAATGACAGGAAGCAACAATCACTATTCCTTAATATCTCTCAAAAACAATGGACTCAATTCCCAAATAAAAAGACATAGACTAACAGACTGTATATGTAAACAGGATCCAGCATTTTGCTGCATACAGTGTCAAAGACAAACACTACCTCAGAATAAAAGGCTGGAAAACAATTTTACAACCAATGCTTCCAGAAAACAAGCTGGAGTAGCAATTCTAATATCAGATAAAATTGACTTTCAACCAAAGTCTTCAAAAAAAGACATGGAAAGATACTTCATACTTATCAAAGGAAAAATATACCCCCCCAAAAAAATTAGGGAAATGACACCCTTCATACTCATCAAAGGAAAAAAAGAACTCTCAATTCTGAACATCTATGCTCCAAATGCAAGGGCACCCTCATTCATAAAAGAAACCTTACTAAAACTCAAAGCACACATTGCACCTCACGCAAAAAGTGTGGGTGACTTCAACATTCCACTGTCCTCACTGGATGGATCAGGGAAACACAAACTAAACAGAGGCACAGCGAAACTAATTGAAGTTTTGGACCAAATGGATTTAAGACATATATATCTATAGAACATCTCATCCTAAATCAAAAGAATATACCTTCTCAGCACCTCATGGTACCTTCTCCAAAATCGACCATACACAAAACAGACCTTAACAGATATAAGAAGATTGAACTAATCCCATGCCTCCAATCATATGAGTATGGAGTAAGGGTGGTCTTCAATAGCAGCACAAACAACACAAGCCCACATACAAATGGAAGCTGAACAATACTTTAGTCATGGAAGAAATAAGGAAAGAAATTGTCCATTTCCTCCAGATTTCGCACTTGTGTTGAGTATAGGCTTTTGTAGTAGGATCTGATGATTTTTGGATTTCCTCAGTTGCTGTTGTTATGTCTCCCTTTTCATTTCTGAGTTTGCTGACTTGGATACTGTCTCTGTGCCCTCTGGTTAGTTTGGCTAAGGATTTATGTATCTTGGTTTTTTCAAAGAACCAGCTCCTGGTTTTGTTGATTCTTTATATAGTTCTTTTTGTTTCTACTTGATTAGTTTCAGCCTGAGTTTGATTATTTCCTGCTGTCTACTCTTCTTGGGTATATTGGCTTATTTTTGTTCTGGATCCTTCAGCTGTGCTATCAATCTTTTAGTGTATGCTCTTTCCAGTTTCTTTTTGGAGGCTATAAGATTTCCTCTTAGCATTGCTTTCATTGTGTCCCATAAATTTGGGTGTGTTATGCATTCATTTTCATTAAATTCTAAAAAAGTCTTTTATTTCTTTATTTCTTCCTTAACCAAGTTATTGTTGAGTAGAATATTGGTCAGTTTCCATGTGTATGGAGGCTTTCTGTTGTTTTTGTAGTTATTGAAGACCAGCCTTATTCCATGGTTATCTGACAGGGTACATAGAATTTCTTCAATCTTCTTATATCTACTGAGGTCTGTTTTGTGACCAAATATATGATCAGTTTTGGAGATGGTACTGTGAGGTGCTGAGAAAAAGGTATATTCTTTTGTTTTAGGATACAATGTTCTATAGATATTTGTTAAATCCATTTGGTTCATACCTTCTGTTAGTTTCACTGTTTCTCTCTTTAATTTGTGTTTCCCTGTTCTGTCCATTGATGAGAGTAGTGTTGAAGTCTCCCATTGTATGGGGTGCAATGTGTGTTGTGTGCTTTAGTACATTTTCTTTCATGAATGTTGTTGCCCTTGTATTTGGAGCATAGATATTCAGAATTGAGAGTTCTTCTTGGTAGATGTTTCCTTTAATGATTATGACGTGTCCTTCCTTATCTTTTTTGATTACCTTAGGTTGAAAGTCGATTTTATTCAATATTAGAATGGCTATACCAGCTTATTTCTTGGCACCATTTGCTTGGAAAGTTTTTTTCCAGTCTTTTACTCTGAGGTAGTGTCTGTCTTTGTGCCTGAGGTAAGTTTCCTGTATGTAGCAAAATGTTGGGTCCTGCTTCTGTATCCAGTCTGTTAGTCTATGTCTTTTTATTGGAGAATTGAAACCATTGATATTAACAGATATTAAGGAGAAGTCATTGTTGCTTTCTATTATTTTTGTTATTGGGGTGGAGTTATGTTTATGTGGCTCTCTTATTTTTTGTTTGTTAAAAGAAGATTAATTTTTTGCTTTTTTGAGTGTGTCATTTCTGTCCTTTTGTTGGTGTTTTCCATTCATTATCCTTTGAAGGGCTGGATTTGTGAAAAGATATTGTGTAAATTTGTTTTTGTCATGGAATACCTTGGTTTCTCCATCTATTGTAATTGTAGTAGCTGGGTTGGCATTTATGTTCCCTTAGGGTCTGTATGACATCTGCCCAGGATCTTCTGGCTTTCATGGTCTCTGGTGAGAAGTCTGGTGTAATTCTGATAGGCCTGTCTTTATATGTTACTTGACCTTTCTCCCATACTGCTTTTAATATTCTTTCTTTGTTTAGTGCATTTGGTGTTTTAATTATTATATGATGGGAGGAATTTCTGTTCTGGTCCAATCTATTTGGAGTTCTGTGGGCTTCTTGTATGTTCCTGGTCATCTCTTTCTTTAGGTTAGGGAAGTTTTCTTCCATAATATTTGTGAATATATTACTGGCCCTTTAAGTTGGAAATCTTTATTCTCTTCTATATCTATAATCCTTAGGTTTGGTCTTCTCATTTTGTCCTGGATTTCATGGATGTTTGGGGTTAGGAGATTTTTGCATTTTACATTTTCTTTGACTATTGTTGTCAATGCTTTCTATGGTATCTTCTGCATCTGAGATTCTCTCTTCTACCTCTTGTATTCTGTTGGTGATGCTTGCATCCATGACTCCTGACTTATTTCCTAGGTTTCTATGTCCAGAGTTGTTTCCCTTTGTGCTTTCTTTGTTATTTCTACCTCCACTTTTAAATCCTGGATGGTTTTGTTCAATTCCTTCACCTATTTGGTAAATAAATAAAATATCT
Source organism: Apodemus agrarius (assembly GCA_964023405.1). Lineage (NCBI taxonomy): Eukaryota > Metazoa > Chordata > Mammalia > Rodentia > Muridae > Apodemus > Apodemus agrarius. The sequence continues at coordinate 3,462,624 of OZ030010.1, forward strand.
GATTAAAAAAATAGAAAGATGAACACCAACCCATCTACAAACCTCTTGATCTACAATGTTGACCTGCCTGTAAGATACACTGTTGGAATCATAGCTCAAAGCTTGTAGGAGTAACCAAGATCTGATTTGACTTAGTGCCCATTCCATGAAATGGAATTCATACATGAAACTGTTTGGGTATTTGAGAACCTGAAACAAGATATCCTAGGGACCTAGGGTAAAAACAAATGCCACTAGTCTTTTTTTTAAAAAGTAACAATAAAATGAGTCCTTACAACACTCTTCTATGCTCACAGATCAGTTCCTTGCTCAGTCATCTTCAGAAAAGTTTCCTTCTGCAGCAGATCAAAACAGAGACCCACAGCCAGACAATGAGATGAAAATGAGAAACCTTTGAATCCTCAGTCATAAATGTGATGTCTCCACCAAATCCCATGTAAGAAAATTTAGAGAGAATATAAGGACTAGAGAGGATGGAGGGCACCAAGAAAACAAGGCCCTCTAAATCAATATAATTGACACACACATGAAGACTCAGAGATTGAGACAACATGCACAGGCCTGCATGAGTTTACAATGATTGAGATCCTAGAACAGAAAGGAGAAGTAGACAGTCCCCATCTCTAAGCTAGAAGCCATATCCAAGTGATAAACACTTGCAAATGAAAATTAGTTTTCTCAAAAGGATTCTTACTGGGAAAATAATCTACTCTTCAGGGTAGGTTGCATACCCAGAAGTTGATGGCCAATAGAAAACAAGCTTAATGGTATCTTTGGAGGTTCTATGTTTTATAATGTGTGAGAGCATTTATTAACCTTTGGTATATAAAAAGTGTTTTATATAAAATAAAGAATATGTGACTTTCATTTTTCTAAATATTGAAAACATTGGGACTTTCAGAAAATTTTATGTTACATGTACTGGGGGCACACACTGCCTACCTTCTTTAGGTATGGTTTCTTTCATTCCTGTGAAAAGACACTATGGCCAAGGCAACTCTTATAAAGGATAACATTTAATTATAGGTTATAGGTTCAGAGCATTAGTCCAATATCATCATGGCAGGAAGCATGGCAGCATCCAAACAGCATCCATGGTACTGGAGAAGGAACAGAGAGTTCTACATCTTGACCCAAAGGAATTCAGAAGAAAAATCACTTCAGAAAGCCCACCCCCAGAGTGAAAAAAAAAGTCCTCCAACATGGCCATACCTATTCCAACAAGGCCATACCTCTTAATAGTGCCACTCCCCCGGGCCAAGCATATTCAAAATACCACACAGCCTCAATAGTATATTATTTTGTATTTCCCTGAAAACATCCATCCAGATGTAAATTCCCTAGGCAAGTGACCAGGGATTTTTTGTTCAGGAATAACCCCTCAGGTCCTTGCAACCTCCTTGCAATCAAGGAGGTTGCAAGCCTTTCAGTGTATTCTTCACAGAGCCATTCTGGGACTTGAGTGATATCTAGAGATGTATCTCCAAATATGAGATAGACACAAGCCAAAGGGCCCTGATCTTGGAAGCCTTCACCACCAAAATCTTGCCTATTTTTTCCATTCCAACTACAAATGAGTTATCAACATCCTATGTCTGTGTCACAGAGGACTGGAAAAATCATCAAACTGAGGCTAAGTTTGAAGAGAAGAATGAGGAAAGAAAAAGTATCTTTAAGCTGGCTTAGCCAGTAAAAACTTGTTATGTGAGCTTGAAGACCTGATTTTGATTCCCAGAACTCACATAAAAAGTGGGATAGGAAGACATATGTCTGTCACTCAAGCATTCCTATGGTGAGACGGGAGGCAGAGACAGGAATATTCAGCTAAAAGTTTACAGACCAGCTATCCTGGAGTACACTGCACAGCAGAAACAAGAACTCTGCTGTCAAAGCAAGATGAGAAGCAAGAACCATCTCTAAAAATGCTCTCTATTCCTGTCACATGAGTGGTAGCATGTGTATGCCCATATGCCCATATTCTCACACATAGAGGATTAATCAAGCTATTAAGTAATCAATCAAAATGTCAAGGACTGCCTTTGTGTCAGATCTGTAAGAGGGGCTAGTGCATGGGAGCAAGCCAGTAGAGCTATCCGCTAAACATTTGAGATGAGATGTCTTGTCCTATCAAGTTCACATAAGGGAACCTGTTTGAATAGGATCTGGGAGAGTATTACCACAGACCCAGCACCAAGGGACCATGCTGAGTTAGCATCTGTCAGGCTTGTCCCACCTGCTTCTAGGAATCCAACACCAAAAGCACAAGATAAATACACCACTGAGGGGTAAAATTCCCTGGGATGGAGTTTTCCGGTATTCTCACTGATAAATTGACTTATCCAACTCAGCAGAAGTTTAGAGAGTATAAAGAATATATAATTGGAGACTCTAAGTAGCAAATACTAGATTTTGGGCTATGTTATGAGTGTCTGTCTGCTTATTCTGCAAGAGCCATTCGTAGTGTCTTCCTTGAACCTGATCTAGGTGACGTACAGTTCCTTTGAAATCACTTGTGAATAGCTTACACTCTGAGCGAGACTCTGAGGATACGGATGCTAGACTGGTGGCTTGTGGTCATTCTGGCCACATCCTTTCACTCACTACCCATGATTACTGGCTTTTGAGGTCAAGCAATAGGAAAAGAAGTTGATGGGATAGAGAGATAGGAGACATTCTCAGAAAGGATGCCATGGCAACAGTAACCATGGAAAGAAGGGAGAACAAAGGCAAGCAAACAGCAATGAAAAAGTCAAGGGTCCATATCTGGGTAAGTCAGTCTCCTCTAACCTCTGGCCCTTCCATCATCAGCACTAGACCCTCAAACTCTGTGTGAGTGCAGAGGAAACACCTAATAACCAGGAGTGAGCTGAAAAAAGTCTAAAGAAGTACAGATGCAGTTATAAGAATGTGTTGCGGTTTATATTCACATTTATTTAATATCTTAATATTTCCTTCTTAGGGCACAGACTATAAACAAGAATTCTCATGTGAGTGATTGCTTAGGGAGTGTTCTTAGGAAACCAGGTTTAAAAAAAATCGAATGGACTGGGAGTCCATGGACTTGGCAGGAAAGTGGGCTTAGTGAGTGACTATCTTCAGTCTAGTCACATGGGAAGCTCTGAAACAAACATGGTACCACAGAGTCAGCCCTAACTTGAGACAATAGGACTACCTTTGTACCTTCTTATGGGTCATCCATTGGCTGGTATTTGAAGGACAAGTCTCTAGATAAAGTGGAACCTGAAATTTGCCATCAGCTAAAAAAAAATGAGTACAGAAGGAAGCTAAAGCAGGTCAAAGTAAAGCTCCAGTTCATCCACTACAGTCCTTTCCTGCCTAATATACTTCAAATGGCAAAAGATAACAAGGCAGAGTTACCACTATACTAATAAGGAAAAAGGAAAGCAACTAGATCTGTGAAGGTTTTGGTGAAATTGAAACCCTCATTCATTTGTGGGGATGCAAAATGGTAGTCACCTAGGAAAATCACTTAGCAGCTCTTCCTTAAAATGTAAACATAGAATATAGAAAATAAAAATAAAAAAATTTAATGTGGAAATTCTGCTCATTGCACATTCACCTTGAGTACCCATCATCATCATCATCATCATCATCATCATCATCATCATCACCACCACCACCACCACCACCATCATCATCGGTTTTTCAAGACAGGCTTTCTCTGTGTAGCCCTGGCTATCCAGGAACGCACTCTGTAGATCAGGCTGGCCTCAAACTTAGATCTGCCTGCCTCTGCCTCCTGAATACTAGGATTAAAGTACCACCACTACCTGGCATAGCCCTCAGTATTCTTAAGGGATGTATATTTTTGCAGTCTACTTCAATCATTCTGCGCTTCTGAAATGTTTTCATAAGTAGAAGACTTTTTGGATTAGTAGATTAACAGGAGGTAGCAAAGTGACTTGGTTATCACATAACAAACTGCATCATTGACTGACAAAATGTGCCACACTAATATGAACGCCACAATAAGATGCTGTTGGAACTCAGAGATTTTGACCAATGAGATTAACAGATAGATAACGCTTTTTAAAAGAGTAGATTATCTAGATTATCAAAGCTAGGCATTGCAGTGCACACGTCTTATCCCAGTTCAAGGGAGGCAGAGGCAGAAAAACCAGAAGTTCAAAGTCATTCTCTCCTACATATTGAGGTTGAGATCATCAATGGATATATGAGGCACTGTTTCAAAAACTGATAAACAAAAACACATTATAAAACAGTAAGAAATTCCCAACTGTACTATGGCCAATGGCATCTAAAGGAAATGTGGTATGCAGTTGCCATCATGAAAACAACAAAAAAGAGAGTCAAGGTGAAAATTGATAGGAAAAAGCATTGTGATCCATAAACATACCAACTAGAACATGAAGTAGGTTCATTATTGTAATAGGATGGGTGCAACTAGGTGTAGAAGCTGATGGTAGCCAGGATTCACTAAAGTCAGCCAGCACCTTCCCTCCTCCATTTCCTCACCCACAAACAACTTTCTGCTTGTGCTATCATTTCTGCAGAAGCATTTTTTCACTAATTAGTGAGAAAAAAAACAATATCTAGGGGCTCTCATAATGCCATTTAGATAGAGCATAAAAGAAGCATGTCCCCTGTTGAATCAATTTACTCAAAACCAGAACCTTGCCCCTTTGATTCCTAGGATATAAAAATGAGATCAGATTTCTGGATGTTGTTATTTAGTCATAATAACAGTAATTTAAAAAAAAAAAACTCGGCCTTCCAGTTTCCATCTGACCTAGAGTTGATCCTCTACCACAGGGCTCCAATCACAAATAGCTCCAGAAGAGAGCTAGCCTCCCAGGAGTGCAGACAAGCCTGTGAGTGCTGCTCAGAGGGACCCTTCCAGAACCCTCAGAAAACAGAAACCTAGGAGCAGCCTGGGACAAGAGCCCTCTGGTTTCTGTCTGCTCCGAGAGCTTTTCCTGTGCCATAGCACCACATATACAAATACCACCAGGAGAGCTGGTCTCCCAGGAGAGCCAACATACCTTCAAACACAGGTAAGACCACCACTTTTATTCAAATTCCTGGCCCAAAAGGGACTCTCACAGAGCTATCAGGACACAGGAACCAAGGAACAGGTGGGAACAGGATCCTTCTAGTTTTTGTCTGCACCCCAGAACTGAGACCATGTACCACAGTTCTTTATACCTAAATTACTCCCAGAGAGATCTGGTCTTCCAAGGAATACTGACACAGAGGCTTGCAGGAGAGATAAGCAACAGTCAGAGACAGCAAGAACAGCTAACACCAGAGATAACCAAATGGTGAAAGGCAAGGGCAAGAACATAAGCAACAGAAACCAAGGCTAATTGACATCATCAGAACCCAGTTCTCCTACCATAGCGAACACTGGTTACCCCAACACACCAAAAAAGCAAGACTATGATTTATTATAACATTTCATTTTTGTTTGTTTACCACTGTATAGACTGTTGGGAAACATAATGGAGAATGATAAGCACTCTCTATATGTTGTCTGTGGATCCCTGTTAAGTGAAAGTACAGCAGAGCAAAGGGCCAGTCTCATGCTTCATGCCACAGAGACACTGACCAGGGAATAACACCATGCAGGAGATTCAAGGATGAGGAAAAGTGGGCATTCCAGAGAGACAGAGACAGACAGCGAGACAGAGAGAGCACTGAGGTCAGGCAAATTCAGGACTGTGAACAAAAGACAGAGGATGCAGCAGCTGCTAGGCCCAGGACTACAATGCAAGTATGTGGAAAGAGGAGGAATGGACACTGAAGGGGAAGAAGATTCCCTCCTCTGTCAAGTGATTGCTCCACATCATCAGATTGAAGGAATGGGTCTTAGCAAATGACTGCTTTGTCAGTGTACATTTCTAGGTCCAGAACGTAATTTTCCATGTAGAAACTAAACAGAAAAGAATACACTCATCAGAAAAAAAAAAAAAAACTAGCCTAAGAATTTTCTCCAGGGTATTTAAGATTATATTTTGATTTGAATTCCTTGTGTGTGAAAAGGAAAAGCAGTTCTGGTATGCTTACAGGTGTGTGTGTGTGTGTGTGTGTGTGTGTGTGTGTGTGTGTGTTTACCCTACCCAGTATTGTGTCTCTCTGTTTTAAACGAAGGGCTCAGCCTTCTAGGAGGTTCAGGATAATGATTCTAGTTCTGTTTACCTTCCCATTTGACTTCGTGACAGCACTAGAGTATGGGGCCCATCTTGGTTCACTTTGAGTCTCACATGAAGATACTTAACTATAACTTGGCTGTAAGAGGAAGGGACTCCTTGGCCATATTTTGCTATCTCTCTGGCAGACAAATGGTTCAGTTGCTCCGCACATCTCAGCAGCCCATATACCATCATCACACAGATGTCTGGCCAGCTGCACCCCACAGAGAGGGAAAAAATGGGATTTTAACGGAGTTTGAAGTTGAGGCTTCCGGATGAGGATGGAGGGTTTTCACTTGGAAAGAGATGAGGGCATTTATTTTTCAACTTTTTATGCTGGACATTTTTTTAATTAAATCCACTTTTTATTTGTCATAGATTTTAATAATTATACATTACTCTCTTAACATAAAGATAGTGAAATCTTGAGGATAATTTATATAGCCTCTTCTATTCATCGTTCAGGATGAAAGTTTCCAAAGGGCATAAGTATGAGATTTAACACTGGAAAAATACATATAAAACTTGTTTATCCGGCTGCACTTAGGAGCAGGCACAGCACAATAAATAGAGAACTGCCTAATCTTTTTAAAAAGACTGCTACATTTTAACACATCCTTCCTAAAGACACACTATCAGTGACCAATCTGAAGCTCTATAGAGTGGGCAAAGGGAAAGTTACAGTGAAGATCTGGGCCTTGTTTCTGTAGCCTCTTCACATTCATACATCGACAATCTTAGACCGAGGAAGAATGCATATCTTGAATCCAAGACAACAAAAACAAACTTGGTCGAGTAGTTTCTTGGGAACATTCATTCTGATCACAAGCCTGGGTTGCTGGTACTATAAGCAGACAGGGTTTGAAATCTTTCTCATCTCTACTAGTCAAGGCTTCTGGGTATGAAGCCATATTGAAATCAAACCGATTCAGCAGCACCATTAGTCCCCCTCTCAACAAATTATTGCATAATCCATATCTCTCAACAGTGTTCAATAGTTGGAAAAATATCCTTCTTGAATAGCAGTCCACTGTGCAGACATGCACTAACAAGGATTTACACATTACAATATGATGGACATTTTTAAATGAACAAAAGCTGAAAAGAGTTGCATGCTGACTTCATGGACATTCTCTATCAGATCCTATACTTAACATGTTGCTGTATTGCCTTTATCTCATTTCTATTTTTCTATCCATCTTTCTATCATTTATCAATCCATTTTATTTTTGGGTGCATTTCAAAGTACGTTATAGTAGAAGGTGTGCTTTTCCCTTAAACACTTCACTATGTATAACATTAACTGTTTTAAACTGAGTTTTAGAAATCCAAATAACAAGAAAAGCTTGGAATTGATCCAACATATCATTATGGAATGTAAACATTATCCAATCCAACATGGTTGAAGGCAATGATTATAAAAATAAATAAATAAAAGTCCTAGAAGGAAAATATTGAATGTCAATGCAGCTCATGATGCAACTTGTTCTTTCTTTAAAGAGGTTATTTTAAAGTTTATCTTTAGTCATTATATGTACAATCTTAATTAGCTCTGGTTAATGTGGATATTCACTTGCTTTTTTACTTCTTTACATGAAATTTCCATTGTATTTATTTCTACTGTGGTCATTTAGCAGTAGTATATAGACTTTTTTCTCACAAGCATTTGTATGTATATGTATATATATGTATACATTTTTATATATTATATATTTTCATATGTATATATTAGATATTAGATGTCTATTTTATTATAATTCACATATAATATGTTTTACATTTATATATTTTATTTATGCATTATATATTATATATATTTATAAATACAATATATTTATGTATTATATATTATATATGTATTTATATATACAATATATAGAGAGGTTTGTATTATATTATATATGGGGGGAAGAGAGGAAGAGAAACAAAGATAGACTGAGAGAGACATCAATTTACAGATGAATGTTGTAGTTGATATAGTACCAGAACATTAGAGAAAAATTTAAACTATCCCCCTCCCTGTGACTTTCAAATAATATACTTTTCTTATCTTTTGTGCTTACCTTTTTTTCCTCCTTATTGCTTCTCATTCAGCACTATAAACTTTATGGAAAATATCCACTTTCCTCTCCTCCTCTTACTCAAAAATGTGCTCCAAGCTAAATTACTTCATCACGACTTTGATACACAGCCAACACAACCCAGTTTGGGCTTGTAGACCTAATGCAAATGACATGCCATTTTTGTTTCATAAATCCTACCATCAGCATCTCTCAAAGCTGTTGTGAGGCCTAGTCATCACAGGTGCTAGCCTTTCTCAGGGTAGAAACTTCCTCGCATTTCAGTCATGATAATTAGCACAATCGATTCCATGACTGCTTAATAGGAGGCCCTATACTGGACAGTTGAATTGTTTTATCCACTCAGTCCATATCTTGTGGACTGCTTCTTAGGCGATAGGCACCAAACTCAGCTTCAAGTAAACATATGAAGCTGAAAGTCAAGTGCAGGATTATGGGAATGATCAGAATTATATAATGACTTAAATTATAATTGGTATAAGTGTTAATTTTTTCTAACATTAGGTACTTGGAAAGGATTAAACAAAAACTTTATGTAGCTTGGGACGGTAGCACAGGGAGAGGAGTCATCAAGGGCGGCTTCCCTGTGAAAGAATGTCCTGACCCTTGACTCATGAGTAAGGGTGGAAGGAAAAGAGGGGAAGTGTATTCCTGGCAGAGAGAACAAGATGCCCAGAAACATTTGGTTAGAAACATGACTAACATCAGACTAGCCTTCATTGCATATTTGTTATCGGGACATAGAAAGACAGAAACTAGCTAAAATATCCTTTTTGCCAGTGTTAAGGGTTTTTTTTCATTTTTTTATTCTATATTCTTTGTTTACATTCCAAAGGCTTTCCCCTTTCCCAGTTCCCCCCCACCATATGTCCCATAAGTCTCCCCCCCCAACTATTCCCCAATCACCCCACCCCCACCATTACTCTCCTACAAAACTGGATCCAATCTTTTCAGACCCAGGGTCCTCTCCTTTCTTCTTGGGAATTATTTGACTTGCTAAATACTCAAGGCACAATTAGCAAGTGTTAAGGTTTTTATATTTAATGATAAACAGACAATGAAATATTAAGGCAAAGGGTACTGTCAGTAGGACAAAACAGCAACCGACTGATTGGGAAAAGACCTTTACCAATTCTACATCCAATAGAGTGCTAATATCCAACATATACAAAGAACTCAAGAAGCTAGACTCCACAGAACCAAATAACCCTATTAAAAATGGGATACAGAGCTAAACAAAGAATTCTCGACTGAGGAATCTCAAATCCCTGAGAAGCACCTAAAGAAATGTTCAATGTTCTTAGTCATCAGGGAAATGCAAATCAAACAACCTTGAGATTCCACCTCCTCTCCACCCTGCTGTCTCCATGTGGATGTCCCCACCCCCTATCCCACCTAACCTCTAAACTTCCTGGGGCCTCTAGTCTCTTGAGGATTAGGTGCATTATCTCTAAATGAACACAGACCCAGCAGTCCTCTACTGTATGTATGTTGGGGGACCTCATATCAGCTGGTGTATGCTGGTTGTTTGGTGGTTCAGTGAGAGATCTTAGGGGTCCAGATTAATTGAGACTGCTAGTCCTCCTACAGGATCAGCCTTCTCCTCAGCTTCTTTTAGCCTTCCCTAATTCAACAACAGGGGTCAGTTTCTTCTGTCCATTGGTTGGGTGCAAATATCTGCATCTGGCTCTTTCAGCTGCTTGATGGGTCTTCTGTAGTGTGGGTCATGCTAGTTCCCTTTTTGTGAGTGCTCCATATCCTCAGTAATGGTGTCAGGCCTTGGGACCTCCCCTTGAGCTAGATTCTACTTTGGTCCTGTTGCTGGACCTTCTTTTCCTCAGGATCCTATCCATTTCCATCCCTGTAATTCTTTCAGACAGCAACAATCATGGGTCAGAGTTGTGACTGTGGAAAGGTACATACTAAGCAAGAGCATTAAAGTAGTAATAAAATTCTACCAACTAAAAATTCTAGGCCTAGATATATTCATAGTATAATTCTATCAGACTTTCAAAGATCTTCAGCCAAGATCTTCTTAAATTACTTTTTTTAAAGAAAGAAACAGAATGAGTATTCTGAAACTCCTTCTTAGAAGCCAGCATTACACTAATGATAAAACATGTAAAGAAGAAAGAAAGACCTACAAGTCAATATCCTTAATGGACATAGACCTAAAGATGCTTAATTGAAAACTTGCAAATGAATCACAGACATATGTCTAAAAACGTATTCACCATTATCACATTGACTTTATCTCTGCTCTGAGACACAGGGATGATTCAACTAGAAAATAGAAAGGCATTCAATACTTGTAGACTAATAGAATTAATATTGTAGAAATGAATGTTTTATCAAAAGCCATTTACAGATTCAATGCTATCCCAATAAAATTCCCCATCACACACCTTCCATAAATAAAAAATACTATCCTAAAATTTATATAAAATCTTATAAGATCCTATATAGCCAAGACAATCCTGAGCAAAAAATAATAATTCTGGACAGATTACCATTTCAGATCTTAAGCAATATGTCAGACTCCTAGTATTAACAACAACAAAACAGACACATGGACCAGTGGAACAAAATCAAATACTCAAAGAAAAATATACAAAATTATAGCCATTTCATAAATTGCATAGGTGTAGGAAAGTATATTCTGAATAAGACTCCATTTCACCAAGATTTAAGGTCAATAGTTGACAATTAACATTTCATGAAATTAAAATTCTTCTGCACAGATAAAGAAACAATCAACCAAGTGAAGATGGGGAGAAACATATGTATCACAATTGGGGAGAAACATATGTATCAAAATTGGGGAGAAACATATGTATTACACAATTGGGGAGAAACATATGTATCAAAGGGATTGATATCCATAATATGTTAAAAACTCCAAATCAAAGTTGGGAAAAATAGCCCATTTGGAAAATGGTCCAGACACAAAAACAAGAATTCTCCAAAGAAGAAAAAAATAGCTAAGAAATATCTCAAAAATATATTCATTGCTCCTAGCAATTAGGAACTGTTTTATCCATTCTAACCTCAGTAGGTGCTGCAATTACAGATGTGCACTGCTGCATCTGGCTTTTTATGTGGATTCTGTGGATCAAACTGCGGTTGCCAGGCCTGCACATTCAACTGCTTAAGACATCTCCTTCACCCATATATTATTTTGTAATGTCTACAACAATTCCACAAGATGAGAATCATTATCCATGTTTCACAAATGAGAATTTTGAGGTTCAGAAAACACATGCGATTTTCTTTTTTTGAGTGCTTAGCTAGTTAGGACTTGACCCAGCATTTTATGCATGATAAAAAAAAATCATCTCACTCAGAATAGTAGTCTAACTTCTTTTTTTTCCTTTGATTATAATTAAAATTCTTCCTTGGAACTCTCCTGGCTCTCCTTCAAATCCATAGTCTCTTTGTCCACTATTTGTTATTGTATGCATATATATACATATATATGTATATATATATATATATATATATACATATATATGTGTGTGTATATATATATTCCTAAATTGAACCTGCTTAACTGCTAAGCCATCATTTATATAATTGTTTTTAGGGCTAAAAATTCCATGTTGGACAACCAATTGGTGTGATCATATGTGTGCTTTTATGGGAATTAAGGTGGCTATAGGTTCTGAAACTAAAAGGACTAATGGGAAGAGAAGAATGGGTTTCAAGGAAGGGATGAGGATGGCAACGGAACACATTTGACCTGCAAGTGGAAGTGAGAGTCTTGAAGGCAACGGGGCACAGAGGACGGGCAGGCAGATGGAGGGAAGAAGGGAAGGTCCGTCCCTAAAAAGTAAATATAAAAATGACATAAAGAAACCTGTATGTTAATTTTAAAGGTGTTTTTTTCTTGTTTGTGTGAGAGAGAGGTAGCAGGGAGGGGGAGAAGAGAATAGGGATGCCTGCAAAGGCCAAATGAGGGCTGTGGAGTCCCTGCTGCTAGAGCTTCAGACACTGAGCGCCACCCAGCATGGCTGGTTAGCACCGAACTCCAGGTCTTCTAGAAGAGCAGTACGTTCTTAACTGCTAAGCCATTTCTCCAGTACCATATAATAATTTTTAAAAAGAAAAAAATAACTAGTTTAATATCTGCAGTTTATATTCCTGGGAAAATATAAACAAGCATTTCTTAGAGGACAATAAGAAGGTAGAAAGCAAGTGCGTGAGGGATGGGAAAATAAAGTGGATTTTGTTCAAATCACATACCAAAGACAAAAAAATATTTCCAGGCCAGTGATGATCTGACAGCAGGTCACGTGTTGTGCCTTTCTTGTGAATTCATTTTGCAATGTACACAAAAATATGCAGAGAAGAAAACCAATCAAAAGAAACCACAGTGTCTCTAAGGTCATAATTATGCTCTCATGTAATTCATATTTATTGCCTGGTTATGTGATGGAGCAGTTCTCAACTTGAACTTTTTGACAAATTGCAATTACATACTTTCCTAAGATGTTTAGTAAGCTGCACATTGAATTAATTCCTTGCTAAAACCACAATTTTTGCATTTAATCTATTCTCAAACATGATACCAGTATGACATGATTTCCAAATAAAAACATTATCTTGTAATTCTTTGTACTTAGTTTTGTGCTTTACTCAGTTTATTAATTATGTCTGTTTCTCATACCACATCACTGGTTTTTTTCTGAAAATGTATTTATTCAATAAAATTGCTTGTAATGGTCTTCAAATTTGCAGTTCATAGTTAATATGGATGAAATTTTTAGCAATTGATTGATTTCTTAGTATAATATTTTTAGCTGAAGAAATAGTCTCTTTATAGACATTAACTACTAAATCTAGAACAAATTATTCTGACATTATTCCCAATTCTAATTAATTTATTATGAAAGATATAAATATTTGACCTGTTTTACAACTCTAGTGATTAAATGTTGGTCCATGTATGTGGTAGGCATAAATATTTTGAAAACTACTCTCTTTTGTTTCCATTTAAAATTTACTGTATAAGTTACCTATGTTTGTGATGTTTTTGAACAGTTCACAAAATGTAAATACTTCAAAAGGCCTTTTGAAGTTTATACAGTTCTAGTACAGAATAGACATTTTCCAGTTTAAAATGAAAGATGTGGAGCTAGAAAGTTAACTCTGCTTTTAATAGCTCTTTCTACTCTTGCAGAGGAACTTAATTCTGTTTCCAGCACTCACATGGCAGCTCACTACCTGTAGTAACTTAAGTTTTCGAGGATCTGATACCTTCTTCTGTCCTGTGAGGGTTTCTGTACGCACATGATACACATTAATCCACTAAGTCACATGCACATAAATGTAACAAGTAAATGAAAGGTATATCAAGATATAATGTGCAGTTAAAGGCTGTCAAATTTAGCACTTATGCACAGTGTGAGCTCTCATAATCTGGCAAATGAATACATGATAAAGTGCAATAGATTCCTATGTATGAGATTCCTCTGTTTCCTTAACTGCAGTATGCTAAAAACTTTAAAACTCAAAATTTTCTTGATACCCATTTCTTGAGGATGTTCATTAGATATTTCCAAGTGGTTTTTCAGAAAACACAATCTAAATTTAAATGACATGTTTACAGTAATATTTATTACTCTCTAGGACACTTGAATTAATGAATAAAGTACTTCTTTAAAGGCTCAAAAATTCTTAAAGCTCTGAATCACGATTGGAAGCAAAGAAGGGCGCTTACACATCATGCTAAAATTTTATTTTCTCTGATCCACATTAGATTTGTCACATAGATTTTAAATTCACACCTATTCTAAATGTGTAGATGTAAATAGATTTGTAAATGTTGACCTCTCCTGCTTCTACTTCAATTCAGGGTTTATCACAGTGTAAATGCAACAATGAATTATATATGCATCATAACAAATTCCAAGTGTATATCTGATCCATAGAGTTCATAATTTCATGAAAATATTGCACTTGCCAAGGCAATTATAACCCACCTGTAGTGGCTATTCCTGGTTGTCAACTTGACTATATCTGGAATGAACTACAGTTCAGAATTGGAAGGCTCACCTGTGATCCTAATCTGGAAACTCAGAGATACAAGTTTCTGACCTGGATCTTGGTATGGAGATCTTGAAGCATAGTGGCCATGAATTCCAGATTAAGACAAGGAGATCTCTGAGTTCAAGGTCATCTGGGATTAAAGGGGCAGTGGCACATGCCTTTAATCTGGGCCACACCCTCTGATGGAGACCTATATAAGGACATTGGAAGAAGGAAGACTCACTCACTCTTCCTTGCCTGCTTGCCTCGTAGGACTGAGCAACTGCTAGATCCTTGGATTATCCACAGCTGTGGCTGACCATTGTTGGGGAGTTGGACTACAAGCTGTAAGTCATCGATAAATTCCCTAACTATATAGAGGCTACCCATATGTTCTGTGACTTTAGAGAACCCTAATACACTAAACTTATGATTGTATTATAATCACAAAATACATTCACTATGGGATTTTCTAAACTAAATTTACACATTGACATTATCATTTAAAATGTTTTAACTTTATCAAAATTAATTTCCAAATGTTATGTTCTTACTGTATGTTTTGGATAAAAATTTAAACCATTACTGGAACAAACCAGTTTTCTAGTTGAAATATATCACTGATATAAATCAGATATCCTTTGCCTTTGGCAAAAGATCTTTTTCCCTTAATGCACTAAAGCCATTAACAGCTACCACTTCACTCCATATATGCATAGGAAAATATGGAATTGCAAACAAATAAAATTAATTTAGAGGAATGATCATTTGAGGTAATTGAAAAGCCATGCTTCACAAAATACTATGTAAACACCTTCTGCATCTATTTTTTTAATTAGATGCAAGTGTTTGTGAAGGTTTAGATGTTCTACAGTCTACCTGGTCCATGGTATCACTATGACTTGCAGTTGGATAATAATATTGAAAATGCTTTTGAGCAGATTTGACATTCACTGTCTTTTTACTTTGTTTCTTTTGAGAAATAGAAATTCAGTATTTATTCCCAGAACACATATCCTTTTTCTCATTTTCACTGAGAAGTAATCACTATAAAAAGGTGTATTAGCAAGTAAATTGCTTTATGAAATAGAAAACCAAGTAGGTACTTAGAGATGTGTCCCTACAATCAGAGAACTTACACTATTTTCCCCATTTCCCACATGCTATAGTGAACTCATAGTCATTTATATTTCTTCCTGACCATCTGACATGATGACATAGGAATGTATGCATCTCACTTGCTACAGAATGTGCCATAAGGGATGGAATGGCCAATGGCGGCCAATACCAACAAACTGCCTGAGCCTAGGGACAGCAGGGGAAGGAAAGGAAGAGAAAAGTAGGTCTTGACAGTTTTTATAGAGAAAATCCCCACCTAAGTGTCTCTCCCTGGCAAAAGTAAATGCACAAAAAAATCCTAACAATGTTACGGGAATCCAGGGGCTAGATGGATGACTCAGCAGTTTAGAGCACTGTCTGTTCTTCTAGACCAACTGGGCTCAATTTGCTACACCCACATGGCAGCTCACAACTGTTTGGAGCTCAAATTCCAGGGGATTTGGTACCTTCACAGACATAGATGGAGGTGAAACACCAATGAACATAAAAGAACAAGATAAATATTTAGATAAAACATTGCAATCCAAATTCAAGTGAACATTAAGAAGTCTGTCCACATTACGCCGTGGACAGGCCGTGCCCCCCCCAAACTCCATTGTCCCATGACCTCTCCATCCACTTTCATCAGACCTGCTGATCCAGAACCAAACAGGTTCGATTTCTTTCCTGCACCCATTTTCTCTGAAGGCTGAGTCCTCTGGGGAATGTGCAGTTTCTCTGAGTGGCCTGCTGTCCCCCAGACCTCCACTATATGCCCATTTCTCTACTTGCCTTCCCCTACTGAATCCTTTTCCCACCATGTCCCCAGCATACTCAACAGCTGAGAGTCTTGCACCATTCCCTAAGCACCATTGTCCAGGCCAAGGATACACACTAGAGGTCTACAAAACCAGCATCATAAAGGTTAGGCTCCCTCCCAATACCTAAAGCTAAAGGCTATAAAAAGAAGAAAATCAACCAAAGTCTGGGCCATTTGATACCTTCAGAGCACAGCTATACTACTACAGCAAGCCCTGGATATCTTAACACAAAGCACAAGAAAATTACCTTAAATGCAGTCTTATAAAGATGATAGAGGGCTTTAAAGATGAAACAAATAAATCCCTTAAAGAAATACAGGAAAATACAATCAAACAGCTGGTTTTTTTTGTTTTGTTTGGTTTGGTTTGGTTTGGTTTTTTTGTTTTTTTTTTTATTTTCTATATTCTTTGTTTATATTCCAAACGCTTTCCCCTTTCCCAGTTCCCCCTTCACCATATGTCCCATAAGTCCTCTCCCCCCCCCATTGCCCAATCAATCACCCCCTCCCATTTCTCTGTCCTGATACTCCCCTACAATGCTGGATCAAGTCTTTCCAGGACCAGGGCCCTCTCCTTCCTTCTTCTTGGGAAATCTTTTGATTTGCTAATTGTGCCTTGAGTATTCAGAGCTTCTGGGCTAATTAATATCCACTTATCAGTGATTGCATTTCACGTGTATTCTTTTGTGATTGGGTTAGCTCACTTAGGATGATATTTTCCAGTTCTAACCATTTGCCTACAGATTTCATTAATTCATTGTTTTTAATTGCTGAGTAGTATTCCATTGTATAAATATACCACATTTTCTGTGTCCATTCCTCCATTGAGGGACATCTGGGTTCTTACCAGCTTCTGGCTATTATAAATAAGGCTGCTATGAACATAGTGGAACATGTGTCTTTGTTGCATGCAGGGGAATCCTCTGGGTATATGCCCAGGAGTGGTATGACAGGGTCCTCTGGAAGTGTCATGCCCAATTTTCTGAGGAACCACCAGACTGATTTCCAGTACCATCTTGCAATCCCACCAACAGTGGAGGAGTGTTCCTTTTTCTCCACATCCTCGCCAACACCTGCTGTCCCTTGAGTTTTTAATCTTAGCCATTCTGACTGGTGTGAAGTGAAATCTCAGGGTTGTTTTGATTTGCATTTCCCTGATGACTAATGATGTTGAACATCTCTTAAGGTGCTTTTCAGCCATCCGAATTTCTTCAGGTGAAAATTCTTTGTTTAGCTCTGTACCACATTTTTCAATAGGGTTATTTGGTTCTCTGGGGTCTAACTTCTTGAATTCTTTGTGTATATTGGATATTATCCCTCTGTTGGATGTGGAGTTGGTGAAGATCTTTTCCCAATTAGTTGGTTGCTGTTTTGTCCTTCTGACAGTATCCTTTGCCTTACAGTAACTTTGTAATTTTATGAGGTCCCATTTGTCAATTCTTGATCTTAGAGCATAAGCTATTGGTGTTCTGTTCAGGAACTCCCCCCCCCTCCATGCCCATGTCCTCCAGGGTCTTCCCCAGTTTCTTTTCTATTAGTTTCAGTGTGTCTGGTTTTATTTGGAGGTCCTTGATCCACTTGGAGTTGAGCTTAGTACAAGGAGATAAGAGTGGATAAATTCGCATGCTGACCTCCAGTTGAACCAGCACCATTTGTTGAAGAGGCTATCTTTTTTCCACTGCATGGTTGTAGGTCCTTTATCAAAGATCAAGTGACCATAATTCTGTGAGTTCATTACCAGATCTTCAAATCTATTCCATTGATCTACTTGCCTGTCACTGTACCAATATCATACAGTTTTTAACACAATTGCTCTGTAGTACTGCTTGAGGTTGGGGATATTGATTCCCCCAGAAGTTCTTTTATTATTGAGAATAGTTTTAGCTATCCTGTGTTTTTTGTTATTACAGATGAATTTGAGAATTGTTTTTTCTAAATCTATAAAGAATTGATTTGGGATTTTGATGGGGATTGCATTGAAACTGTAGATTGCTTTTGGCAACATGGCCATTTTTACTATATTAATCTTGCCAATCCAAGAGCATGCAATATTTTTCCACCTTCTGAGGTCTTTGATTTCTTTCTTCAAAGATTTGAAGTTGCTGTCATAGAGATCTTTTACTTGTTTGGTTAGAGTCACACCAAGATACTTTATATTTCAAACAACTGTTTGATTGAAGTTGAAGGAAGTAAACAAAACTGTGCAAGACTTGAGAGTGGAAACAGAAGGAATAAAGAAGACACAATCTGAGGAAATCCTGGAGATGGAAAGCCTAGGAAGAATAACAGGAAGAACAGAAGCAAGCATTACCAACAGAATACAGGAGAAGGAAGAAAGGATCTCAGGTATAGAATATACAATAGAAGAAATTGATACATAAGTTCAAAAATGTTATATCTTTAAAAAATCCTGATATAAAATATCCAGGAAATCTGGGATATTGTGAAAAGACATACCCTAAGAATAATAGGAACAGAAGAAGGTGAAGAGTCCCAGTTCCAAGGAACAGAAAATATTTTCAACAACAACAAAAATCACTGAAAAAAACCTTTTGCAGGGATCTAAAGAGATTTCTGTAAATATACAAGAAGCTTATAGAACACCAATTAGACTGGACCAGAAAAGAAAATCCTCTGCCACATAATAATCAAAACACTAAATCTACAGAACAAAAAAAAAAAGAATATTAAAAGCAGCAAGGGGAAAGGGGCAGGTAACACACAAAGGCAGACCTATCAAAATTACATCAGACTTAGCCACAGAAATTCTAAAAGCCACTAGAGCCTGAACAGATATCCAGCAACCTCTACAAAAAACCACAGATGCCAACCTACACTACCATACCCATTAAAACTCTCAATCACCATAGATGGAGAACACAAACTATTCCATGACAAAACCAAGTTTAAACAATATCCATCCACAAATCCAGCCCTACAGAAAATACTAGAAGGAAAACTCCAACAAAATAAAGATAACTACATTGAAGAAAACACAGGATATAAGTAATCCAATACCAAATAAAACAAGGAAACAAACATAAACACACACAAATACCACCAACATCAAAATAGCAGAAAGTAACAATCACTGGTCATTAATAACTCTCAACATCAATGGACTCTATCCCCCAATAAAAAAGGCATGAACTAACAGAATAAATGCAAAAACAGGATTCTTCTACATACAAGAAAAATGGCTCATCCATAAAGATAAACATTACCTCAGAGTAAAAAGGGCTGGACAAAAGTTTTCCAAGCAAATGGACACATGAAGCAAGGTGGAGTAGCCATTCTTATATCTAATAAAATAGACTTTTAACCAAAACTAATCAAAAGAGATGGAAAAGGACACTTCATACTCATCAAAAGAAAAATCTACCAAGATGATATCTTAATTCTGAACATCTATGCCTCAAACGCAAGCACACCCATATTTGTAAAAGAAACACTGCTAAAGCTTAAATCACACAACAAGCTCTACACATTAGTTGTGGGAGAATTCAACACCCCATAGTCACAAGTTGACAGGTCATCCAGGCTAAAACTAAACAGAGAAACAATAAAACTAGCATGTTATGAATCAAATGGACCTAACAGACTGCTATAGAATATTTAACCCAAAAACAAAATAATATACCTTCTTTTCAGCACCTCATGGAATCTTCTCCAAACTGACCAAAGCTGGATTTCAAAACAAGAGAAAAGCCAGAAAGCCTACACACTCATGAAAACCTGTTTACATAGTTTACCTGATCTTGATTTAATTTTGTTAACTACTCAATGGTATCTGGGTCAGAGAAGAAATAAAGAAATTAAAGACTTTCTAGAATTCAATGAAAATAAAGGCACAACATACCTAAATTTATGGAACAAAATACTAGCAGTGCTAAGAGGAAAGTTCATAACATTAAGTGCCTTCATAAAGAAATTCTAAAGTTCTCATACCAGACATTTAAAAGTAAAAATGAAACTCTGAAAAGTCTATGAAAAAAAAAAGATGAAGAAGAAGCAAAACACCAAAGAGGAGTAGAAGGCAGGAAATATTCAAAATCAGGACTGAAATCAATTAAAAACAAAGAACATAATACAAGGAGCTGTTTGGTTTTTCTTTTCTTTTCTTTTCTTTTCTTTTCTTTTTTTTTTGAGAAAATCAACAAGATAGACAAATCCTTAGCCACACTAGGTAAAAGACAGAAAGTATCCAAATAAACAAAATCATAAATGAAAAGGGAGACATAATAACTGACACTGAGGAAATTCAAAGAATCTTACTTCAAAAGTTGGTACTCCACAAAATTGAAAAATCTTAACAAAATGGACGATTCTCTAGACAGATACCACTTACCAAAATTAAATCGAGATCAGGTAAACTATGTAAACAGTCTTATAATCCCTAAGGAAATAGATACAATCACTGTCTCCCAGCCAACCAGAAAAAGCCCAGCACAGATGGTTTTAGCACAGAATTCTACCAGACTTTCAAAGAAGAACTAATGTCAATACTCCTCAAACTAGTCCACAAAGTAGAAACTGAAGGAATATTGCCAAATTCTATGAAGTCACAGTCACCCTGATACCTAAATCACACAAAGACTCAACAAATGAAATTTCAGACCTATTCCAATAAGGCCACACCTCCAAATAATACCACTCCCTGGGCCAAGCATATTCAAACCATGACAATAGCTAAAACAATCCTGATCAATCAAAGAACTTCTGAAGGGATCACCATCCCTGATCTCAAGCTGAACTACAGAGTAATGGTAATAAGAAAAATGCATAGTATTGGTATAAAAACAGATTTATCAATGTAATCGAACTGTAGACCCTAAAATAAACCCACATACCTTTGGATGCTTGATTTTTGACAAAGAAGGCAAAAGCATCCAGTGGAAAAAAGAAAGCATCTTCAACAAATGGTACTGGTCTAACTGGATCTCTGCATGTAGAAGAATACAAATAGATCCGTATCTATCACCCTGCACAAAACTCAAGTGCAAGTGGATCAAAGACCTGGATGTAAAACCAGATACACTAAATGTAATAGCTCAGAGAGTAGGGAATAACCTTGAACTCATTGGCACAGGAAACAACATCCTAAACAGAACAGCAATGGCTTAGGCTCTAAGATCAACAGTTGATATGTAAGACCTCATGAAACTAAAAAGTTTCTGTAAGGCAAAGGACACTATTAATAGGACAAAATGGCAGCCTACAGATTGGGAAAGGATCTTCACCAACCCTACATCTCTCAGAGATTAGCAAAAATTAACAAAGAAATCAAGAAGTTAGACACCAGAAATCCAAATAACCCAATTAAGAAATGGGTACAGAGCTAAACAGAATTCTCAACAGAGGTATCTCAAATGTCTGAGAAGCACTTTTTTAAAATGTTCAACATCCTTAGTTACCAGGAAAATGCAAATCAAAACAATTCTGAGAGTCCACCTTACAGCTGTCAGCATGGCTAAGATCAAAAACTCCAGTGACAGCACATGCTGGTGAAGATGTGGAACATGACAAATATTTCTCCATCTTCCACATGGAGAGGACAATCTTGTACACCCATTTTGGAAATTTGGTAGTTTCTCAGAATACTGGGACAGTTCTATTTTAAGACATAGCTTATATCACTCCTGGGCATATACCCAAAAAGATGCTCCACTATGCCACAGGGACACTTGCTCAACTATGTTCATAGCAGCTTTATTTGTAGTAGCTAGAAACTGGAAACAACCCAGATGTCCCTCAATGGAGGAATGGATACAGAAAACGTGTTACATACACACAATGGAATACTATTCAGCTATGAAAAACAAAGACATCATGAATTTTGCAGGCAAAATGGATGGATCTTGAGAATATCATCCTGAGTGAGATAACCCAGTCCAGAAAGAACAGGCATGCTGTGTATTCACTTATAACTGGATACTAGCCATAAAATACAGGATGCCCATGCATGCTACACTCCACAGACCCAAAGACACTGGGTCTCAAGGGAGAGTGCATGTAAGAATCTTATTCCCCTAGAGTCATGTCTATAGACTCCCTGTATCCTCTCCCACCAGGTCTCTCTCATTCCTCTTCTCCCAACACCTCATCAACATCCCTGTTCTCCTCACCTCCTCTCTTACCCAGTCCTATCTCTCCATCCACTTCAGAAGACTATTTGTTTTCTCCTCCTGAGATCCAACCCCTGACACTTAACAATGCTATGTTATGTTATGCTTGCAGACAGGAACCTAGCATAACTGTCCCCTCAGAGGCTTCATCCAGCAGCAGATAAAGACCCACAGCAAAGATCCAGCAGAGCCAAGGGAGTGTTTTGGGAGAGAGAGGGATAGAAGTGAGCAAGTTGGAGTGGTCAAGGACACCACAAGTAGACCGACAGAGTCAACTAACATGGGACCACGAGGGGGGGCAGGGGGCTGCACAGAGCCTGGGTCACCAACCAGGAAGCATGCAGTATGTGGTATAGAGACTGTTTTCATGGTATGTTGGTGAAGAATGTGGCTGCTTTTTGCCCTTCTCTGAAGAGTCTACCTGAGGCTAACGTAAAGAGATTTATATTAATTGACAAAGATAGTCTCAAAAATGCCTAGCAGGGACTTTCTTCTCTGCTTAAGACTCATGAAGAGCATTTTGAACAAGCATAGCAAACTTAGAAAGGAAAAATATAAAATATATGGTTCAGGTATTAAAGGGGCACTAGGAAGTGAAATGGAGCCCAATTCTGTGTTCTAGGAGATAAAAGATTAAGGGAGTGGGACTTTGGTGCAAGATCCTACCTAGATAAATTTAGATCCAAACTAGGTAGTACACGAATTTAATTGCAGGAGATAAAGCCGAGCAGATCTGAGTTCAAGGACAGCCTTGGCAAGTTCTAGGTGGAGAAAATCTTAAGGCTAGAATTGATGGTACATACCTTTAATCCCAGGAGACGGGCATGCAGATCTTTGAGTTCAAGGTCAATCTACAGAGCAAGATCCAGGACAGCCAAGTTTAGGCAGTGAAGGAGTTGGAAAACAGGAAGCTAGTGACAATGCAATAGAACAAGGGGGCAATGTTCCAAACTCAGCAAGCAGCAGAACTCAGCAGCTTTGACCATGTGACTCTAGCTTTACAGTCCAGAAAAGAAAGGATTACTGGGACAATTGTTGGTTAACTAGAGCTAAGAAATTACTGGTAATTAGTGGTGATCCTGCTATACCATTCCTGAGCATATACCCAGAGGATTCCCCAGCATGTAATAAGGACCCATGCTCATAGCAGCCCTATTTATAATAGCCAGAAGCTGGAAAGAACCCAGATGTCCCTCAATGGAGGAATGGCTACAGAAAATGTGGTATATTTACACTATGGAATACTACTCAGCTATTAAAAAACAATGAATTCATGAAATTGTTAGGCAAATGGGTGGAGCTGGAAAATATCATCCTAAGTGAGGTAACCCAATCACAAAAGAACACTCATGGTATGCACTCACTGATAAGTGGATATTAGCCCAGAACCTTGAAATATCCAAGATACAATTCACATACCAAATGATGCCCAAGAAGAAGGAAGGAGAGGCCCCTGGTCCTGTAAAGGCCCAGTGCAGCAGTGTAGGGGAATACCAGGACAGGGAAACGGGAGGGGGTTGATTGGGGAACAGGGAGGGAAGAGGGCTTATGGGACTTTAGGGGAGGGGAGAATCCTGGAAAGGGGAAATCATTTGAAATGTAAATAATATATCTAATAAAAAAAAGAAAGCAGCATCATTGAGGTGAAATCTGGGAAGTGTTTTCTGATAGCACAAATAAGCTGTGTTCCAGAAATGACCAAGATTGCACTTCATGCTGCAGATGTCCTTAGTAAGGTGTAAGAGTCACACAGGTTGTACTGGTTTTAAAGGCATGAAGGGGTCATGAAGAACAGCTGAGGCTTAGCACTTTGAGAGGCCATGGAAGGCCATGGGTGAAGGGGCAGCTACAATGGGAGTTGATGACCCTGAACTCAAATGCAAAGGAGTTGAGGCTTGGCACCATGAAGAAAGCCTATGAAAGTGAAGCCTAGTTGCAGTGAAGACCTCAGTGTATTGGAGATGCCAGTACCATGGGATGATCACCAAGAACAGCAGCGGCAGTGGAGTGGATCAACCTGAGCTTAGAGTGCTGCAGAGGGCAGAGCTGGAGAAGTGACACCAGCCTTGTGAAGGAACCTAGAAGATCATGTGAGTATCTCAGACATTGAAACAAGAATCTATAACATTGAAATTGCCTTGAAGATCCCAAGATGTTCAAGATGCCAGAGCTGTGAGTTATCTGCTAAGGATCGCTGCTAATAGAGAGTGGATCCAGTCCAAGAGAAGAAGTTTGTGGCAGTCAACAAAGATGAAAAAGGAGTTGGAGATCTGAAGATTGCTTTGACATCAGACATGGAGATTCAGTTTAGAGTTTGCTCAGCTGGTTTCCTGTCTTGCTTTGGGGATTATAACTAAGTGATTGGATGAATCTCAGAAGAGACTTTGAACTTTGGACTTTTTACATTGTTGAGACTGCTATAGACTATGGGGACTTTTGTAGTTAGACTAAATATATTTTTTGTTATGCTACATTTAGGTATGGCCCCCATAGACTCATATGTTTAAACAAGCCTATGAGGACTAGGAAGTGGAGCGTTACGGTTTGTATACCCTTGGTCCAGGGAAGTGGCACGATTAGAAGGTGTGGCCCTGTTGGAGTAGCTGTGTCACTGTGAGTGTGAGCTTTAAGACCCTCTCATCCTAGCTGTCTGGAAGTCAGTATTCTACTAGCGGCCCTCGGGTGACGATGTAGAACTCTCAGCTCTGCCTACACTATGCCTGTGTAGATTCTGCTATGCTCCCACCTTGATGATAATGGACTGAACCTCTGAACCTGTAAGCCAGCCCAATTAAGTGCTGTTCTTTATAAGACTTGCCTTGGTCATGCGTCTGCTCACAGCAGCAAAACCCTAACTAAGACATGTCCCTTTTGGACACGACACATCACAACTCTGCCAGCAAAAGGATTAGTAATCTCTTGAGCCTCTGAATTCCCACCTGCCTGTGTCCCTCTTAGTCCCTGCTTTATTCTAGTCCCAATAGTTCCCTGCCCTGAGTCGAAAACACAATCCAGAGATAACAGGTTTAATGCTGCTCTCTTTAGCTTCCTTCCGATTAGAGCTAAATTTCACACAAAGACTGCTTTTTGTACCTGTTAATTGAAGTCACTGAAGAAAGGCCATTTCAAACAACACCTAACAAAAGAGAGAAAGGAATAAACTGCTCTTGAAAAATCTGTTTTCGTGTTTAAACTTGGAAGGCCTAATGGGCATCAAGAAGAAGGAGACTAATTTAAAAAAAACTCACTAAATTTTCATTAAGTATACAAACAAAGCATAAGGGACATGCTTAAAATAACCACAAGTTAATTCATAAGGCCACATTGATTAAACGCAGAGGTCAGACTTCAAGAAAAAAATTACTTCCAAAGTTGAGTAAATGCGATCCTTCTCTCTTGCCTTTAGTTTTCATGTGGAAAAAGCCACACTGAGTCAGAAGGTTTGGATGAAGAATGTGGTGGCCTCCTTATTCCAATGTTCTGTTAAAAAATACTAAGTCCAAGCTGACTAAAGAGGAAGCTGTGGAAACAGCTCTCTGGTGAATACTTTCTGGATGAAGTCGCACCTCAGAGATTCTGCAGTAAAAAGAGTTAGGCTTCCCACTGGTCAAGAAAGGAGAAACCTTGAAAAACAATGTTCCTGTTTACAGAGGGCAGCAGAAGCCTAAGGGTGCTATAATTAACCAATGTGTACTTTCTCTAGAAAATTCTCAGCAGAGAATTTTCTGCTACAGTTCTCAGCCCTCCAGCTTGTGACACCAATTATTAGGAAAAGTGGCCCTTCTTTGGCATTTGAACTTACATTGTCTGACTTTCAACAGAAGAGCTTTGGGAAAACCCATGACTATGTTGCAGGAGATCTGCGTACTCCTTAATATTGTGATGGCATTCCTGAGCCAGACCATAGACTCAATATAATTATAATTAAAATATGCATTGATCACTGCTAGCAGGACAACAATCTCTGGGCAAAACTTGATATTGCACTGAAAAGAGGAGTGAGGGAGTGGTTTTCAAAAGTGAAACCATGAAAAGACCTTGAGTATATATCTATACAAGCAAGCCAAGAGCTATTTTGCTCTGCTACGATTAGGTAGTCAAGGCAACTTGAATGTCTGCAGAAGCAGGTTACAGAAGCCAAAAAGCACTTAGTCATAACATACCAAGTAGATGGTTATAGCTGTACATTTCTGGGGGTGGGGGGGCTCACTGAGTAGGGGTTACTGGGAACTTGCCTTCCAGGGGCTAGACCCAGAGAAAAATAGTTGGTGGGTACCAAGATAGATGCCAAGTATAAAATGGAGGGTTTTAGCCATCACAAACACTTCGAACAAATCTTCCAGGAAATGGTATATTTCTGAGAAAATGCTCTAAAAGTTCCAACTGATTCTCAGAGGAGACAGTGGCCTTCAAAAAATGTCAAGACCATTAGACTAGCCTTGAAGACGCTCTGTGATCTTCCTGCTTTCGTAATTTCAAGAGCAGTGAGTCATGAACCAGACTGGGCAAGGTCTAAATTTACAGTGCCAGTTGCAGAGGGAATTTATTTACTGTCTACAGATCTAAATCCGTGGTGGCCACTACTGTAGACTGTGTCATTCAGAGTGAATGGACAGTTAAAGAACTGACTTTAGCCGTAAGAGGCCTTGACATCTGCACTACTATGACCTTCCATCTTCTGGAACTCTGTGGTCCAGTGCTAATGAATAAAATGGAACAGTTGAATAAAGGAAAATAGAAGAAAGGACATTGATAGGAGTGGGAGAGAGGGAACAGAAGTAAGGGAAATACAAATTCTTTATGGGAAGGAAGTTATAAAGGGAGGATAGTAGAAACTGACAAGAATAATGAAAAGCAATTATTGAAAATAAAGATAAAGGAAAGAGAAGGATGGGAAATTCTCAGTTAGAAAGGGAAAAAAGTCAAGAGAAGTTGGGGGGATCGGGGTGGGGGTTGCGGGTGATGAACGGTGATGACAAACAGAATGAAAAAATAAAAACATTTTTAAGTTATGTGGTGTTCTTAAATGTAAGGGCATTACCAAAAAATAAGTCCGTGTTAAATATGATGTGACATGATAGATTGTGATATCACTTCCTGTGGTTGTTTGAATAGGCCTGGCCCAAGGAGTGGCAGTATTTGGAAGTGTGACCTTGTTGAAGTGGGTGTAGCCTTGTTGGAGGAAGTGTGTCACTGTGGGGGTGGGCAAAAAGACCCTCCTTCTAATCATATGGGAGCCAGTCTTTTTCTGGAAGCCTTTAGATGAAGATGTAGAACTCACAGCAACTCCTGCACCATGCCTGCCTGGGCACTGCCATGTTCCTGCCTTGAAAGTCTGAGCCTGAAAGCCAGCCCCAATTAAACGTTGTCCTTCTAAGGACAACATTATTAATTGGTCATGGTGTCTGTTCACAGCAGTAAACCCCCAACTAAAACATTTACCTATAATGTGACAAGAAAGCTTACATAGCCTGCCAGAAAACTGTGATCCTTTAGGTAGGCATGGCCCACCTATCGAAGAGGGAAGGGGATATTAGGAGGAGCTTTACTATCTGAGAAAAAAAATTGTTCAAAGCACAAAATGTCTCAGAAGGATCAGACCAAACTATTACACATCTCTGAGTTGTTATCCAACACTCCTAGCTTCCTATGTCCACATAGGCTGCTGGGGGTGTCAGCCTGCTTCACAATCTTCCTGTATAGGGTTACTATTTGGGGGCAGGAGAGTGAGATGAAGTCAGGGCACAGAACAGTCCTGTAAACAAGGACACACTTGCCCACATGCTGGCCCTGATAAGCACATGGCCCCATGGGCCATTGTGAAGGAAGATAGCATTTATCTGTTGTTCTGAAGCTCACTTGTATTCATGTTTCACATGTTAATAGTGTGCACATCACCTTCACAAACATAATGTCTCTTTATATGTACAGCCTGAACATATATAAATGACTGCACCAACAGTGACTCTTCAAAAGGATTCTGGCAGTAAGGACAAGCACCAGGCACTTTCATGTATTTTCTCTGATTCTTAGGGGACTGGAATAGCTATTAGGTTAGAAAACAAGGAACAGATGGGAATCAGGCAGTGGCAGGATTCTGTCCTCAGCATAGCAGATGCTGAGGCCCCAGCTCTCTCTACTACATGACAAGATCTTCCTTCCTCTCCACTACCTACCCAGGATCACATTGGCTTATACTTGATTCTTCTTTGTGCTTTAATTCCTTTCACAGAATAAAAAGAATTTCCCAGGGCTCAAAGAACATTACTAAAACTTCAAGCTGTACATCTAAAATGCAAGATGGGTTTTCAAAGAAGGCAATGTATATTTTATTAGAGAAATGAATAAATTTTTTATCAACAGAAATTTCTTACCTCACTGATTTGATCCTTTAAACCAAAAAGCAGATGGGACCTGTGTCTGAAAACTCCCACATCTGCACACACACACACACACACACACACACACACACACATACACACACACACACACACACACACACACACACACACACACTTTTGGTTTGCTCTGCTCTGGTGCAGGTTTTGAAGGGAGGCAACAAAGCTTCTTCCCACCTTTTCCTTTCCCCATGACAGCCACAGCCAACCTTCCTTGACCAACTCAAACTCCACCTGCATCTGGCGAGTTTACAGATTGCTTCAAAACTTTGTGGTTCAAGGGCTCCATCTTGAGGCACATTCTGTTTCTCTCTGTGCCTCCACCATTAGAAAGACATAACAATGACAGAATGAAGAAATTTGCTGCCTAGCACAGTTGACTTATATTTGCTGTGTTTTCTTGTTCATAATAAAACTTCTCTCTACAGAACAGCAATTTTGGCTTGACTACACATGATGTACTCTGCATTTGATGGCCCCCTCCTAAAAAAATTTTAAGTCAGTTAACAATATCTTCACATGGTAGCAAGTGATACATAGTTTAAGATTTATCCTGAGATATTTCTGCCAGTTTTGGGGAACAGTTTTCAGAAGCCACAGTATTTGGATAGCTGGGTTCCAAAGGAAGATACAATCATCTGAAACCACTCACTTAAAGTCCTCTTTGTGACCTTTCATAGAATCCTCTTTCCAATGGGTCAAGCAGAAATATCGACTAGTACTCAGCCCTTCAACATGTGTCAGGGCATGCTTTGTGGCAGCACAGCCCTGGATCAACTAAATACCCCACTATATCCCAATGGTGCTTCCTTAAGTTGCTCTTTGTACTCTAGTATATCTATGTACTTCCTCAAATAAACAGCCTGCTATAATTCCTTTCTTCCTGACTATACTCTCAATTGCATAGTTCTGAAGCTCTATTCTCTTACCTATAGAACTCTGCATTCATATATGTTGAAGAGCATCTATAGTAAGCCTAGAAATCTGTGATAAATCTTATTGAACAAAAAGACATGCCAGAGCCTGTATAAAAATCCTAGATTTATAGAGAGTAAGAACGACTTCAAACATGTAATCAAATGAACATTGCCAAGTAATAGAAAGTTTGAACATTAAAGTTTGCTGGAAACTGTCAAACTTTAACCAACAAAGTAGAAATGCAGAAAGAAGACTTGAGCAAAAAGAGGAAGGAGAAAGTGGCATTTGAAAATTATATTTCTAGAAATATCAAATTCTCAAACTGATGACTTCAAGCTGAGGGGTAATTTTCAGCTCAGCCCTATAAAGCAAGACCCAGGCAGAAGTGAAAATACCATCAACTAAACAGCAATTCTCAGCACACCACAGGGAACTCTGTTCCCACAAAGAAAAATACAGGAGTAATAGCCTGTCCCCTGGAACAGTGGGGAAGCCATTCAGAAGAGCCTGGAATAAAATACAGCCTGGGAGTCAGCCCAATCTTTGAAAGCCAGAGGAAAAGGCAGATGGATAATAAAAAGAGAGAGAGAGTTCTTAAACTTAAATCAAGAAATCATCTCATTTGCATTTTGATTTTGAAATAATATTTTTAAATATTCATTTATTGGGACCAAAGTAATGTGTAGTTTTAACAATTCCATTTAAAGAACTAGAGTGTAACTCAGTGGTAAAGTCCTTGTTTAATATGTGCAAGGCCTTGAAGGCTCCACCTCTATCATGATACATGGATAGAGAGATGATAGATAGATGGATAGATAGATAGATAGATAGATAACAGATAATCTAAACTTTGATTTATAAAGAAATTCCTTGAAAAGAAAGTTGAACATTTTAAAAGCTCACATTATTTAAAGATATGAAAAAATATTTGTAACCTATTAGTAAATTTAAGCAAATAGAGCCTGGCAATCTATTTAGGAGTGACTTTTAAAAGCAGGAATGAAGAAAGGGAACAAGCAAAATGATGAAAGAGGAAGAGTGGTTCCTATAATGGCTCCCTCTTAGAAGGCAGTTTCTAGTGGGGGGGGTGTTATCCTCCACACTGAGAGCTGCAGAACAGAGATCTTTCAAGTCAGATAAGATTCATGAACACAAGTTCTTCGGAATCTTCAGCCCTCAAAATCCCAACATTATAACCTCAGTTTCAACATAACTGCTCTTAGTCTTCATTGTCCTGCTTTCCATTCTGCCTTTTGTTGAAGCAGTAGACACAAGATACAACCTCTATTATATAAGGCTACATGCATCTGGGTTTCAATGGCGTATTTTCATTAACTCGATTGGGAAAACACCTAGAGGGCATTAGTTAGGCATATCTTTGGGTATGCCGGTTAGGACATTTCTAGAGATGATTAACAGAGCCCAGAAAACACATTGCGAATATGGGTTGCACCATCCCTTGGACAGGAGTCCTGGACATAATAAAAAGGAGGAAAAAAGAAAAATACCTGGGCACAAGCCACTGCCTGCCCTGCTCTGGATAAGAGCAATCTCCCACATTCACTGCTGTCAGCAGCCCCTGCCACCATGCCTTCCCCACCATGATGAGCTACCAATGCAAGGTGTATGCATGAAAGAAAAATCAGCAGATGAGACCCCAAAGGGCCCTTCCCAATCAAACTCTAAGATGCCCAGAAAAACTTGAGCTCTCAAGGCTAAACCATAAATTGGGAAACAAGCTTTCTTCACATTGAATAATACCCCAAAGCATGCAGCCTTTGTGTTTCCTACTTAGAAACAGAGCTGGGATTATAAAGGCTTAAGTTTGCAAAAGTAATATTTCACAGTTTCAGAATTCTCTAGCCACATGAAATACGAAGAAGTTTTTACCCAGAATCTAGCAAATCACAACTATTCTACAATAATCACTGACTGCTAGATCATTAAGAAATTTTGTTTTCCATGCATTTATTAAATTTTTCATCTCTCAAATCGACATTCTTAAGTATGAAGTAGCCAAAAACTTATATTCCATTTCTGGCATGGTGAACTTAAGGCATGTATTAAATATTCCTACTATTGAAATAGAGAAAAGATTTAATTTGAAAATTTTTACAAGAATATTGAAATAGAAAATAAACTTAATGTAAAAAAATCTCTTTGTATTGAATAGTATTGCCATGGTGAGTAGTACTATACTAATAGTAACATAAACTCATTATGTTATAGTTTTCCAAACAAAAACAAAACCAAAAACAGGCAGGGAGACAACTACTGAGTTGGTTATGGACAACTAAGAATGCTACTGTGGGTCCTCTCAGAATCCATGCAGAATAGTACCTTAGAATTATCATTTTGAAGGAGAAACTGAGGTGTTTTCCTATCAACTGCCATTCTCAGGGGGATTGACTCCCTATATCTCTAGGTGGAAAAGGAAAGCTCCCACAGCTTCACAGAAGACCTAAAGCAGGATAGCTGAGAAATGTGGGGTATGGTTTCATTGGGAAGTTGATAGCATGGGTGAGAACTGTACACGAAAGCAAAGGACACCACCCGGGTTTGTATCTGCCCTAAAGCTTTCCAAAATGGTATCCACCTCTTTCACTTACTCTACAAGGTGATGACTATATGCATTCTCTAATTAATGGCTTCAGAAAAAAAAGTTATTGGAATATGTTACATTTGGCACTGTAGTGCCAGGGAAGTGTTAATGAGCCCCAAAATTACAGACAGAAGCCAATCTGATGCAACTCACAGCAGGGTCTTTATTCCATTTGAGCTAGCTCAGCCCACCCAGTATACCACTGTCACACAGGATGGTTTTAGTGGTTGAGGAGCCCCAAATATTGGGCCAAGCCTTTCTAGTAAGCAGCAAACAGAGGGTAAGTGTGCAAGTATCTACTTGGAAAGCTACTGTGGCCTTTAACATACTTGGCTGGTGCTGGGAATCATCACAAACTTAATTTTTGCTCCCTTCTGTATTGGTAGTTGTTAGGCAAGGGGTGGACTTGTAACCTGGGAGTGCAGGTTTGTTGGGAAAATAACCTGGTCAGGCTGGTCTTGTTGAGCATGTAACCTGGCGATGCTGGTCTTGTGGATTAGCCTAGAGACTAGAGCTAGGTTCAGGTTTTATTGGGAGGCAACTTGGAAACTAATGCTAGGTACCAGCCTGTTAGTTTAACAGAGTTCAAACTTAGGTCATGTTCTCCAAAATGAAGTCTGAACGTGACAGATCCAGACTCTCAATACCATTAGACTGGAAGTAGGATTATAAATGATGTTCATCATCTCAGTCTTCTAGCGTGCCTTCCTCATATCCCTTATCCTCAGTCAGAAAATTAGCTGATATAAGTGGTTTGGCAAAAAAAAAAGTAATTTCATATTTTTAACTGTGTCACTTAGACACTCCATCAGTTCATACTGACCACTTTAATTAATTTCTGGTTAATGAAAATTTGCTGTAGGACCCATACATTTGTGGGTTGTACACAAAAGGAAAATAAAAGAGCACATAACAGAATTTCTAAAAAGCATTTTGAAAAATGTACGTGAATTTTGGGATATTATAGCACTGATCTTAATAAGATGACACACATCATAACATATAATTATTGTAGTAAGTTTGGCACTGGATATCAAAAATTTCTAATTCCTGTAAGAAAATGAGTTTCAACAGCTTCTAGTTATCTTGAGTGAAATTAAATTTAAAATTAACAGGATGGGAATTAAATAAATATCCTAATTTAAATCTCCAATTTTGGCTACTTTTTCACTCTAAGACTAAAGTTATCTCTTGCTGGAGGAAAACTCTAGATTACAGTTTTCTAAGTGGCATTACATAGAGCCTACAGAGCTGTGATGCAATCTCCCAATCAAATGGCAACAAATCAAATGTTATAACAGTCAAAAATAGGATAAAATCCAAATACTTCCTCTACAATAAATGCATTGAATCTGGGATAATGAATTCAAACCCAAATAGTGTATAATTGCATTCACAATTCTCCAAGCTCCATTTTTACTGTGAGACACTGATTTTAATAACCCAAAAGCCCAGACAAATCTGTAATCAGATATTTTCGAATTGATGAGTACTATTGATTTCTATTCCCATCATTCCATATAATCATCTAAGCATAGATTCCACTCCTGGAGTGAAAATGATCATGAAGAGGAAGACTTAGCACTGAGAGTTTGTCACAAACATACAGTCCAACCACCCATGGCTAGAGAGCTAGAGAGTTCAAGCTGGCAGACCCAATCAATTTTAATCATATAATATCTATATCTATATCTATATCTATATCTATATCTATCTATCTATCTATCTATCTATCTATCTATCTATATATATATATATATATATATATCCTAGATCACAAAGCAAAATCCTGTCACTCCCCCAGATGATTACATTCTGTACTGAGTTTGTACAGACTTTGTTCTTATCATAATTACCTTAAACTTCAATATAACAATTTTCATACTAATTAGGTATTACAAATAATGTACACTTAGATATAAGATATGCAGAGGTGATATGTAAAGAAATTTTGTACAAAGAACTTGAGTACCTGTGGATTTTGGTGCTGATCCTGAAATCAAACCCCATAGATACCAGACAAGTATAACTCCTGCCATGATTGATACTATTCATTTGTAATAAACAACTTAGAATTGTAGAACTATGTCTCTCAGGCTTTAGCCACTCCAGGTAATGTATGTGACTTTTCTGACTTCTGTGCACATAAGTATACAACTTACCTATTTACTTATTACCTTTCTCAACTCTTAGCTAGATAAGCACCCCATTTATATGCCAACTTTACAGAGATGCAGCATGTGACATCTGGTCTGAAAATGAGATAAAATACTTGAAATAGGTCATATGGCTGCAGTAATGTTAGCTTATCTATAGCCCTAATGACCTTGAGAAACCTTATCAAACTATGCTATACTGTCATACAGATTAGATTTATGAATATAAGTTCAAATTCTGTTCCCTTTACAGAGTAACATTCTTTTTCACGTTTCCCTACTAAAATATTAGATGACATTTCCTCACAACCTACTTCTGTTAGATAGAATTAGTTCCTACTTAAAATGCTAATTAAGAAGTACCAGTAATTGTTTCTTTTTAAAAAATGCTAAGTAATATCTGTCATTCAACATTGCAATTCAGTGAAGATGGGTTTTATTTTAAGAAATTGCATTGATCGCTTAGGCATGTTTTAAAAAAAAAGATGACTTGATCTTACATCACTCTCTGTTCTTAAAAAAAAAAGTCTAGATAGGTTACAGATTTAAATGTGTACTACAAAACAGTAAATCTTACTAAAGGGAAACATTTTGTAATAGGTAAAAACTTCTTAAATAGGATCTGAAAGTACTATGAATGTAAAACAATTAAGTAGTAGTATATCAAAATAAAAGAGCTATATTTATCAAAAGAAACAATAAGCAAATTTAAAGGGCTACTTATGAAGTGGTAAATGACACATTAGTTCAAAATAAATTCATTCTGAACACAACAAAGAAATTCTCCTTTGACAAAAGTAAAGGTGGACACTGTAACAAAATTAACAAAGTAATTTTTCAATTCATTTTTTGAGATTATAAGATAGTTGCATCATTTCCCCATCCCTTTTCCTCTCTCCAAATCTTCCCATATATTCTCTCCTTCCTCTCTTTCAAATTCATGGCCTCTTTTTTATTATTTGCTATTACATTTGTATATGTATACCTACATATTCCTAAATACATAAATACAACCTACTCAATAATGTTAGTTGTATATGTGTTTTCAGGGCTGGCCATTTGGTACGGAATAACTAATTAATGTGTTCTTCCCTGGGGGAAATGATTTCTGCAGCACTCAGCATTCCTTAGTTGCCTGTAGTTCTTTGTGTAGGGTTGAGACCTCGAGGGCTTGTTCATATTAAAATACTTATTGTTGCCCTTGTTTCTGCTCCTGGTTAAGTGGTTATTTTGTTGAGACTTCATGGAAATAGCTTCTGACATTCCTCAACACAGACAACCTTCTGGATCCTCTGTATCTTTTAATCTTTCTTGCTTTCTTCTGCAATGATTCCTGACCCTTAGGTGTGGGAGTTGTATTGTAGCTGTATTCACTTAGACTGAGCTTCTCAACTTTGCATTTTGATTGGTTATGGTTTGGGGTAATGGTCTCTATCTTTGCAAAGAGGGATTTCTCTAATGAGGGGTGAAGACTATACTTATCTGGGGGTATAAGAACAAATACTTATAGATTGTTGTTAGAGAGTATGCTAAAAAGTCTGCTGAAACCACCTGTTAATATCCCATTCTATTTCCATCTATACTTTTTTTCTACATACATACTTCCACTTTTATACTTCCACTTTTAAATATGTATCTGTTCAAGGTGCTGGCAATAAGTGACCATTAAGTTCTAGGTATCAAATAGTGTCTCCATTTTACCCTTTCCAAGGCTCTGAAAACATGTTAAAAGAAGAGGATGGAGAAAATATAAGCATCAGAGATTGGAGAAGGGTGCTTCAAAACAATATCATCTGAACATGATGCTGTCCTTATACTCATGAACTCACTACAACTGTGATTACCTGCACAAGATTTACACGGGGTTGATCCCAGCAGTAGTTCATCATGAATGGGGCGGGGGTGGGGGGTTATCATGATGCCCGCCTTTCACTGAGTGTCTACAAGTCAAAAGAAAAAAAAGAGTTCAAATAGGAAAGGGATTGTTGAAAAGAAGAAAGGAATAATGTAAGGTAATGAGAGCAAGTAATAAGTGATGAAAAAACGTCCAAAATTCGGGGGACCCAGGCTCAATTCCCAGCTCCCACATGGTGGATTATGACGATCTGTGACTCCAGTTCCTATGGATTTGATAGTTTCTTCATGTCTTGATTGGGTCCTCTGGGAGAGTAGGCAGTGCTCCTTACTCTGAGTCTTTTCTCCAGCCCCAAGAATTTATTTTTTATATATAAATTATACAAAAATTTTAAAATACAGGTCTCCTTTGGTGCCAAATAGAATATTGGAAAGCATACCTCTTGGAGGTAATGCCCAGAATGTATAATGAAGATAGTTCTTATAATATAGAAATATCTTCATGGATATATGTTTAATGTATATAACTATAAATGAGTACATATAGTGACAAATTCTTAGTTGTGGAAAAGCAAGTGCATGTTTGCAATATTCTGAACATTTGGGTATCATTACTGTTTCTTGAGCTTATATTACAATAAAAAGTTTCAGAAGTACATACACACACATGTCCCACACAATGACATTTGTAGTATAAATGTATGGAATCTGTCTTGAAAGAATTCCAATCAACTTGATAACAGTGGTAACTTTGATAAGAGAAGAAAAAAAAATATATATATATATATATATCAGGCAAATTTTATAGGAAAAGGAATGTGATGTAATTATTATGCATAGGCAACAAAATGCAAACATACACACATATATATATGACCTAAAAGTGTGTATGTTTATATGTGTTTACTTGAAAAATAAACTACATCTGAAAACAATTTTTATAGAATATATTCTTCATTTACATTTCAAATGTTATACCCTTTCCAGGTTTCCCCCTCCACAAAAACCCCCAACCCATCCTCCCACCTCCTGCCTCCAAGAGTGTGCTCCTCCACCCAACTCCCATGACCGCCACTCGATTTCCCCCTACTGGGGCCTCTATTGAGCCTTCACAGGACCAAGGACCTCTCCTCCCACTGATGCCAGGCAAGGCATTCCTTGGCCACTCTTTTGGCTAGAACCATGTGTACCCCTTGGTTGATGGCTTAGTTCCTGGGAGCCCTGGGGCATCTGGTTGGCCAACATCACTGTTCTTCCCATGGGCTGCAACACCCCTCCCGCAGCTCCTCTAGTCTGCCCTCCTATTCTTCCACTATGAATCCTGCACTCAGTCCAATGGTTGGCTGCTAGTATTTGCCTCTGTATCTGTAAGGCTCTGGCAAGGCCCCTCCAAAAGACACCCATAACAGGCTCCTTTTTGTTATCCATATTAGTTTGGGGGGTTGGTGACTGTATAAAGATGAATCCCCAGGAAGGACAGTCTCTGGGTGGCCTTTCCTTCAGTCTCTGCTCCACACTTTGTCTCCATAGTTGTTCCTGTGATTATTTTGTTCCCTTTCTCAGAGGAACCAAAGCACCCACAATTTAGCCTACCTTCTTCTTGAGATTCCTGTGGTCTGTGAGTTGTAACTTGTTTATTTTGAGCTTTTGGGCTAATATCCACTTATCAGTGAGTGCATACCATGTGTGTTATTTTGTGATTGGGTTACTTCACACAGGATGACACTTTCTAGTTCCATTCATTTGCCTAAGAATTTCATGAATTCATTTTTTTTAAAAGCTGAACAGTACTCCATTTTGTGTGTGTGTGTGTGTGTGTGTGTGTGTGTATCACAATTTCTGTATCCATTCCTCTATTGAAGGACATCTGGGTTCTTTCCAGCTTCTGGTTATAAATAAGGCTGCTATGAACATAGTGGAGCATGTGTCCATATTACATGTTGGAGCATCTTCTGGGTATATGCCCAGGAGTGGTATAGCTGGGTCCTCAGGTAGTATTATGTCCAATTTTCTGAGGAACAACCACAAAACTGATTTCCAAGGTGGTTTTACTAGCTTGCAATCCCACCAGCAATGGAGGAGTGTTCCTCTTTCTCCACATCCTCTCCAGCATCTGCTGTCCCCTGAGTTTATCATCTTAACCATTCTGACTGGTGTGAGGTGGTTGTTTTGATTTGCATTTCCCTGATCACTAAGGATGCTGAACATTTCTTTAGGAGCTTCAGAGCCATTGGAGTTTCCTCAGTTGAAAATTCCGTGTTTAGCTCTGTACCCCATTTTTAATAGGGTTATTAGGCACTCTGGAGTCTAACTTCTTTAGTTCTTTGTATACATTAGATATCAGCCCTCTATTGGATGTAGGATTGGTAAAGATATTTTCCCAGTTTGTTGGTTGCTATTTTGTCCTATTGACCATGTCCTTTGCCTTATAGAAGCTTTACAGTTTTATAAGGTCCCATTTGTCGATTCTTTTTCTTAGAGCATAAGCCATTGGTGCTCTACTCAGGAAATTTTCCCCTGTGCCTATGTATTCAAGGTTCTTCCCCACTTTCTCCTCTATAATCTTCAGTATATCTGGTTTTTTGTGGAGGTCGATCCACTTGGACTTAGTATTGTACAAAGAGATAAGAATGGATCGATTTGCATTCTTCTGCATGATAACCACCAGTTGAACAAGCAACATTTGTTGAAAAGGCTGTCTTTTTTTCCACTGAATGGTTTTAGCTCCTTTGTCAAAGATCAAATGACCATAGGTGTGTGGCTTTATTTCTTGGTCTTCAATTCTTTTCCATTGATCTATCTGCCTGTCACTGTACCAATACCATGCAATTTTTAACTCAATTGTTCTGTAGTACGGCTTGCTGTCAGGGATGCTGATTTCCCAAGAAGTTCTTTTATTTTATGAGAATAGTTTTCACTACTCTTGTTTTTTATTATTCTAAACGAATTAGAGAATTGGTCTTTCTAACTCTATGAAGAATTGATTTGGAGTTTTGATGGGATTGCATTGAATCTGTAGCTTGCTTTTGGCAGGATGACCATTTTTACTATATTAATCCTTCTAATCCATGAGCATGGGAGATTCTTCCATCTTTTGAGATCTTCTTTGATTCCTTTCTTCAGAGGCTTGAAGTTCTTGTCATACAGATCTTTTACTTGCTTGCTTAGAGTCACAACAAGGTTTATCATATTATTTGTGACTATTGTGAAGGGTGTCATTTCCCTAATTTCTTTCTCAGCTCGTTTATCCTTTGAGTATAGGAAGGCTACTGATTTGTTTCACTTAATGTTATATTCAACTACTTTGCTGAAGTTGTTTATCAGCTTTAGGAGTTCTCTGGTGGAATTTTTGGGGTCACTTAAGTATACCATCATGACATTTGCAAATAAAGATACTTTGACTTCTTCCCTTCCAATTTGTACACCTTTGAGTCCTTTTGTTTTCTACTTGCTCTGGCTAGAACTTCAGATACAGAGAGAGTGGGCAAACTTGTCTAGTCCCTGATTTTAATGGGATTGCTTCACGTTTCTCTCCATGTAGTTTGATGTTAGCTACCAGTTTACAGTATATTGCTTTCACTATGTTTAGGTAAGGGCCCTGAATTTCTGATCTCTCCAAGACTTTTACCATGAAGGGACACTGAATTTTCTCAAAAGTCTTTTCAGCATCTAATAAAATGACCATGTGTTTTTTTTCCTTTGAGTTTATGTAGTGGGTTACATTGAGGGATATTCATATATTGAACCATCCCTGCATCTCTGGGATGAAGCCTACTTGATCTTGGAGGATTACAGTTTTGATGCAGTCTTGGATTCAGCTGGCCACAATTTTGTTGAGAATTTTTGCATCAATGTTCATAAGGGAAACTGGTCTGAAGTCCTCGTCCCTTGTTTGGTCTTTGTTTGGTTTAGGTATAAGCGTTATTATGGCTTCATAGAATGAAATGGGTAGTGTTCCTTGAGTTTCTATTTTGTGGAATAGTTTATAGAGTATCAGTATTAGCTCTTCTTTGAAGATCTGATTGAAATTCCCACTGAACCCATCAGGTCCTGGGCTTTTATTTTTGTTGGGAGACTATTAACAACTGCTTCTATTTCCTCAGGACTTATGGAACTATTTAGATGGTTTATCTGATCCTGTTTTAATGTTGGCACCTAGTATGTATCTAGAAAATTGTCCATTTCATCCAGATTTCCCAATTTTCTTGAGTATAAACTCTTGTAGTAGCATCTGATGATTTTTTTGAATTTCCACAGTTTCTGTTGTTATGTCTCCCTTTTCATTTCTGATTTTATTAATTTGGGTAATGGCTCTGAGCTCTCTGGGTTAGTCTGGCTAAGGGTTTATCTATCTTGTTGATTTTCTCAAAGAACCAGTTCCTGGTTTTGTTGATTCTTTATAGGGTTCTTTTTGTTTCTATTTGGTTGACTTTGGCCCTGAGTTTAATTATTTCCTGCCATCTACTCCTCTTGGGTGCATTTGCTTCCTTTTGTTCTAGAGCTTTCAGGTGTATTGTCAAGCTGCTAGTGTAAGCTCTCTCCAATTTCTTTTTGGAGGCACTTAGAGCATATGAGTTTTCTTCTTAGCACTGCTTTCATTGTGTCCCATAAATTTTGGTATAATGTGCCCTCATTTTCATTAAATTCTAAAAAGTCTTTAATTTCTTTCTTTATCTCTTCCTTGACCATGATATCATTGATATCATTGCTCAATGTCCATGTATATGTGTGTTTTCTGTTGTTTTTGTTTGAACTCAAGACCAGCCTAAGGCCATGGTGATCTGATAAGGTGCAAGGAATTATTTCAATATTCCTGTATCTGTTGAGGCCTGTTTTGTGACTAATTATATGGTCAATTTTGGAGAAGGTACCGTGAGGTGCTGAGAAGGTATATTCTTTTACTTGAGGATGGAATGTTCTATATATGTCTGTTAGATCCATTTGATCCATAACTTTAGTTAGTTTGTGTCTCTGCTTAGTTTCTGTTTCCATGATTTGTCCATTGTTGAGCATGGGGTGTTGAAGTCTCCCACTATAATTGTGTGGGGTGCAATGTGTGCTTTTATCTTTAGTAAAGTTTCTTTCATGAATGTGGATGCCCTTCCATTTGGAGCATAGAAGTTCAGAATTGAGAGTT
Source organism: Apodemus agrarius (assembly GCA_964023405.1). Classification (NCBI taxonomy): domain Eukaryota; kingdom Metazoa; phylum Chordata; class Mammalia; order Rodentia; family Muridae; genus Apodemus; species Apodemus agrarius. The sequence goes on from OZ030010.1 coordinate 3,504,013, forward strand.
CATCTTGGTAGATTTTTCCTTTGGTAAGTATGAAGAACCCCGCCTTATCTTTTTTGACAACTTTTGGTTGAATGTCGATTTTATCTGATATAAGTATGGCTACTCCAGCTTTTTTCTTGGGACCATTTGCTTGGAAAATTGTTTTCCAACCGTTAACTCTGAGGTAATGGGTATCTTTGTCGCTGACGTGGGTTTGTATGCAGCAAAATGTTGGGTCCTATTTACATATCCAGTCTGTTAGTCTATGTCTTTTTATTGGGGAATTGAAACCATTGATGTTAAGAGTTATTAAGGAGCCGGGCAGTGGTGGCGCACGCCTTTAATCCCATCAGTTGGGAGGCAGAGGCAGGCAGATTTCTGAGTTCGAGGCCAGCCTTGTCTATAGAGCGAGTTCCAGGACAGCCAGGGCTGCACAGAGAAACCCTGTCTCGAAAAACCAAAAAATAAAAAAAGAGTTATTAAGGAAAGGTGGTTGTTTCTTCCTGTTATTTTCATTGTAAAAGGTGGAATTCGGTTTGTGTGGCTTTCTTCTTTTGGGTTTGTTGAAAAAAGATTACTTTATTGCTTTTTCTAGGGTGTAGTTTCCCACCTTGTGTTGGTGTTTTCCACCCATTATCCTTTGAAGCACTGGGTTTGTGGAAAGATATTGTGTAAATTTGGTCTTGTCATGGAATGTCTTGTTTTCTCCATCCATGGTAATTGAGAGTTTTGCTAGATATAGTAGCCTGGGCTGACATTTATGTTCTCTTAGGGTCTGTATGACATCTGCCCAGGATCTTCTAGCCTTCATAGTTTTTGATGAGAAGTGTGGTGTAATTCTGATAGGTCTGCCTTTATATGTTACGTAACCTTTTTCCCTTACTGCTTTTAATATTCTTTCTTTGTTTAGTGTATGTGGTGTTTTGATTATTATGTGTTGGGAGGAGTTTCTATTCTGGTCCAATCTCTTTGGAGTTCTGTAGGCTTCTTGTATGTTCATGGGCATCTCTTTCTTTAGGATAGAGAAGGTTTTTTCTACAATTTTGTTGAAGATATTTATTGGTCCTTTAAGTTGGGAATCTTCACTCTCTTCTATACCTATAATCCTTAGGTTTGGTCTTCTCATTGTGTCCTGGATTTCCTGGAGGTTTTGGGTTACAAGCTTTTTACATTTTACATTTTCTTTGACTGTTGAGTCAATGTTTTCTATGGTATCTTCAGCACCTGAGATTCTTTGTTCTATCTCTTGCATTTTGTTGTTGATGCTTGCATCTATGAGTTCTGAATTCTTTCCAAGATTTTCTACCTCCAGAGATGTCTCACTTTGTGATTTCTTTTTTCTGTTTTGTTTTGTTTTGTTTTGTTTTGTTTTGTTTTGTTTTGTTTTGTTTTTGAGACAGGGTTTCTCTGTGTAGCTCCGGCTGTCCTGGAACTCACTCGGTAGTCCAGGCTGGCCTCGAACTCAGAAATCCGCCTGCCTCTGCCTCCCAAGTGCTGGGATTAAAGGCGTGCGCCACCACCGCCCGGCACTTTGTGATTTCTTTATTGTTTCTACTTCCACTTTTAGATCCTGGATTTTTTTGTTCAGTTGCTTCACTTAGAGGAGTAGAGGCCAAACATGACCACTTGGATAGGGGGGAAGGGTAATGGGGAGAGAGCAGGAAGACAGTAAGAGAGCAAGAAAAGAGAGTGAGGGAGCAAGAAGCCCCTTTTATAACACGAAAAGGTCCATGAAACAACATGTCACATACAAAGGTAAAGACACCAGAATGACAGGCTTCTTAACAGAAACTCAAAAGGCTGGGAGGTTAAAGAATGAACGATTTTAAGCTATAAAACTCAATAAGCACTGAACCAGTTACTATATCCAGCAAAGCTATCTTTCATAATTAAAAGAGAAAGAAAATTTTCTATGATAAGTACAGACGGAAAGAATTTAGGACCACTAAGCTATTACTACTGAAGACACTGAAAGGAGAAGACAAGAATGTCTATGATGTTAGAGGACTGTATAAGCAACATGAGAACACCAGATGAGTGAGCAAGGTCGTACTAAACAAGAAAATGACAACAAAACAACAAAAATTGATGCATATTTCCCCATAATATCTTTGGATGCTAATAGTCACCATTTTCCAATAAAAAGATAAAGACTAGAAGATTAAATTTGAAGGTGGAAAAAATGAATTCCAAGCAAATCAAACTAGAAAGCAAGTAGGCATGGCTATAATAATGTTTTAAGAAGTGCATTACAAAAGAAACTTAGTAAAAACACATTTTTTGTTGGAATTTTTATTTATTTATTTATTTTTAGATTTATTTATTTATTTGATATATGTGAGTACACTGTAGCTGTCTTCAGACACACCAGAAGAGGGCATCAGATCTTATTACAGATGGTTGTGAGCCACCATGTGGTTGCTGGGAATTGAACTCAGGACCTCTGGAAGAACAATCAGTGCTCTTAACCACTGAGCCATCTCTCCAGCCCCGTAAAAACACATTTTAAAAGGGAATTTTATGTTGGTTGTGGAAACAATCTATTAAGAGAATACAATAATTCTAAACATGTCTACACACCAAACATAAGTATACCTAATTTTATAAAGCAAATCCCACTAGATGAAAGGATACAGATTGATCTTAGAACAATAGTGAGTGAGTTCAATATTCTATTCTCACCAATTCACAAGTCATTCAGACACAAAATCAAAAAAGGAACACCAGAATTAATTTAGACTATAAATCACATGGACTTAACACACATCTATAGAATATTGCACTCAAACCCTGAAGAATACATTTTTTTTCTCAACAGTTCATAAAACTTTCCAAAATTAAGCTATATTTTAAGAAATGGAGCGGAGCAAGCCTTAACACAGGAAATATGAAATGATTTATTGTATTCTATCTCATTATAATGAAACAAAACTAGTAATCAACAGCAGAAGAAACTATAGGAAATATGCATAATTTAGAGGGTGAATAACACATTATTGAATGACAAATGGGTCATTGAAGAAATCAAGAAAGAAAACTAAAGGATTCCTAGAATCAATTGGAAATGTAAGCACATACCAGAACCTGGGAGAATACTGTAAAAGCAGTTCTAAGAGGGAATTTTATGGCTGTAAAGGCCTGCATTTAAATCAGAAAGAATTCATATTAATAGCATAATAATAGATCTCAAAGTATTAGATAACCTAGAACAACCTAAACTCCAAACCACTAGTATCAAAAAAATTAAAGGATGGGATATGAAATATTGAAATGGAAATAAAAATAATATGAAGAATCAATGAAACAAAAATCGGTTCCTGAAAAAGATAAAAAAGAAAAATAAGAAATCATTAGCCACACTAAATAAAAGAGAGAAGAGCCAAATTAAGAAAGTTATAGATGAGAAGGGAGACTTACAATGGATAGCAATAAAATTCACAGTATTATTAGGACATAAGTTGACCATATACACACAATAGATCAGAAAATAAATAATAAATAAAACAATTAAAATTTAATTTTAGACATATGATCTACCAAAATTAAAATAAAGCATATATATACATATATGCATATATACATATATATAAATCAAACAGATATAATAAACAAGTGACTAAAGCAGTAATAAAGTCTCCCAACTAAAATGATAACATTCTGATTAATTCACTGCTGAAGTCTAGCTAACCTTTAAAGAAGACCTAACATCAATGTTTCCCATGCTATTATATAAAATAGAAAGGGTAAGAATGCTACCAAACCTGTTATGAATCTAATATTACCAATATTCAAATTGGATAAAGACAATTTTTTAAAACTACAGAGTAAGCTCTCTGATGAATACAGATAGAAAAGAATGCTCAGTAAAATAATTGCAAACAAAATCATCCATCTTGATCCACTAGCTTCGGTCTAGGAATTCAAAAACATTAACAAACACAAATCAATATATATAAAATACATTACATAAATAGACTCAAGATCCCAAACTACATAATCATCTCAATACAGAAAAGGACTTTGGGAAAATCAAACATTCCTTCAAGATAAAAAAAAACAAACCTGAAGAAATTAGATTTTGGATAAATGTATCTCATTAATAAATGTCATATGTGACCATATATAGCCAATATTATACTAAATACTAAAAAAAAAATCAGCAATGGAACAATTGTGTGTATGTTCTCCACTTTTATTCAATGTAGTACTTACTACAAGTCTTAGCTGCATCAGTAAGACAAGTGTGTCTGGAGAGATAGAAGAGTGGTTAAGAGTTCTTGTTTTGAATTCTTTATATATGTTGGAGTATTAGCCATCTATCAGATTTAGGGTTGGTAAAGATCTTTTCCCAATCTATTGCTTGCCATTTTGTTCTATTGAGAGTGTCCTTTGCCTTACAGAAGCTTTGCCATATTATGAGGTCTCATTTGTCAATTTATCTTACAGCACAAGCTATTGGTGTTCTTTTCAGGAAATTTTCCCCTGCCGCCATGTGTTTGAGGCTCTTCCCCACTTTCTCTTCTGTTAGTTTCAGTATATCTGGTTTTATGTGAAGGTCCTTGATCCACTTGGACATAAGCTTTGTATGAGGAGATAAGAATGGATCGATTTGCATTATTCTACAGGTTGACCACCAGTTGAACCACCACCATTTGTTGAAAACAACTGCCTTTTTCCACTAGATGGTTTTAGCTCCTTTGTCAAGTGGCCATAAGTATGTAGGTTCATTTCTGGTTCTTCAGTTCTATTCCATTGGTGCCTGCTTGTCTCTGTACCAATACCATGCAGTTTTTGTCACTATTGCTCTGGAACACCGCTTGAGGTCAGGGATAGTGATTCCCCCAGAAGTTATTTTAATGTTGAGAATACTTTTCTTTATCCTGGGTTTTTTGTTACTTCAAATGAATTTGCAAAATACTCTTTCTAACTCTATGTAGAATTGAGTTGGAATTTTGACAGGGATTGCATTGAATCTATAGATTGTTTTCTGCAAGATGGCCATTTTTACTATAATAATCCAGCCAATCCACGAGCATGGGAGATTTTTCTATCTTCTGAGATCTTTGTTGATTTCTTTCTTCAGAGACTTGAAGTTCTTGTCATACAGACATTTCACTTGTTTGGTTAGAGTCACAAGAAGGTATTTAGCATTGTTTGTGACTATTGTGAAGGGTGTCATTTCCCTAATTTCTTCCTCCACCTGTTTATCCTTTGAGTAGAGGAAGGCTACTGATTTGTTTGAGTTAATTTTATATGCAGGAACTTTGCTGAAGTTGTTTATCAGCTGTAGGAGCTCTCAGGTGGAAATTTGTGGGGTCACTTAAGTATACTATATATCATCTGCAAGTAGTCATACTTTAGTATATGCACTGCCAAAGAGAGCACAAATAGTGATATTTTGACTTCTTCCTTTCCAATTTGTATCCATTTGACCTCCTATTGTTGTCTAATTGCTCTAGCTAGAATTTCCAGCACTATATTAAATAGACAGGGAGAGAGTGGGCAGCCTTGTCACATGATTTTTGTGGGATTGTTTCATTTCCCTCCATTTAGTTTGATGTTAACTACTAGTTTGCTGTATATTGCTTTTGCTATGTTTAGATATGGGCCTTAAATTCCTGATCTTTCCAAGACTTTTATCATGAAGGGATGTTGAATTTTGTTAAATTCTTTCTCAGCATCTAATATGAGGTGATTCTGTTTTTTTTTCTTTGAGTTTGTTTATATAGTGGATTATGTCGATGGATTTCCATATATTGAACCATATTTGCATCCCTGGCATGAAGCCTACTTGCTCATGATGGATGATTGTTTCGATGTATTCTTGGATTCAGTTTGTTAGAATTTTTATCAAGTATTTTTGCATCGATATTCGTAAGGGAAATTGGTCTGAAGTTCTCTTTATGTGTTGGGTCTTTAGACTCCAGAGAACCAAATAACCCTATTGAAAATGGGTACAGAGCTAAACAAAGAATTCTCAACTGAGGAATACTGAATGGCTGAGAAGTACCTAAAGAAATGTTCCACATCCTTAGTCATCAGGGAAATGCAAATCAAAGCAACCCTGAGATTCCACCTCACACCAGTCAGAATGGTGACATCAGATGCTGGCAAGGATGCAGAGAAAGAGGGAGATTCCTCCATTGTTGGTAAGATTGCAAACTGGTACAACCATGCTGGAAATCAGTTTGGCAGTTTCTCTAAAAATTGGACATAGTACTACCTGAGGACCCAGCTATACCAGGCCTGGCCATATACCCAGAAGATGCTCCAACATATAACAAGGACCCATGCTCCACTAGGTTCATTGCTGCCTTATTTATAATAGCCAGAAGCTGGAAAGAACCCAGATGTCCTTCAACAGAGGAATGGATACAGAAAATGTGATATATTTACACAATGAAGTACTACCCAACTATTAAAAACAATGACTTCATGTCATTCTTAGGCAAATGTACAGAACTATAAAATATCACCCTGAGTGAGGCAACCCAGTCACAAAAGAACATACATGGTATGCACTCATTGATAAGTAGATATTAGCCTAAAATCTCTGAATACCCAAGATAAAATTCACAGACCACATAAAGCTCAAGAAGGAACACCAAAGTGTGGATGCTTCAGCCCTTCTTAGAAGGGGGAACAAAATATTCATGGGAGTAAATATGGGGACAATATGTGGAGCAGAAAGTGAAGGAAAGGCCATGCAAAGATTACCCTGCCTGGGGATCCATCCCATATATAGACACCAAACCCAGACACTATTGTTTATGCCAAGAAGTTCTTGCTGACAGCAGCCGGGTATAGCTGTCTCCTGACAGACTCTGCCAGAGCCTGGAAAATACAGAGGCTGATGCTTATATCCAACCATTGGACTGAGCATGGAGTCCCCAGTTGAGGAGTTAGAGAAAGGACTAAAATTGCTGAGGGGGGTTGCATCCAATAGGAAGAACAACAATATCAATCAACCAGTACCCCCAGAGCTCGCAGAGACAAAACCTGTAAAAACCTCCAAAGAGTACACATGGAGGGACCCATGGCTCCAGCTGCATATATAGCAGAGGATGGCCTTGTTGGAGATCAATGGGAAGAGAGGCCCTTGGTCCTGGAAAGTCTTGATGCCTCAGTGTAGGGAATGCCAGGGCAGGAGGCAGGAGTGGATGGGCAGGTGGGTGAACACCCTCACAAAAGCAGAGGGAGGGAAGATGGGATAGGGGATTTCTGGAGGGGAAACCGGGAAAGGTGATACCATTGGACATGTAAATAAATAAAGTATCCAGTACAAAAAAAAGGAGTACTTGTTCTTGCAAAAGTCCCTGGTTAAATTCTCAGCACCAACATAATGGCTCACAAGTGATGAGGACCTGTCTCAGCTTGGAAGAGGGTCCTGGGGAAAGGGTGTTTGGGAGCAGAATATGAACAACTTGGACTCGGTGATAGATCTAAGCTGGCAGCTCTGTGTTCTGCTCAGAGATAGCTTTCTGTTTGAGATAACTCTTTCTTGCAGACCAAAGCCCAGTCTTTCATTTTGCATAAGCTACTTCCTTAGGAATTGCATATCAATTCAATCATTTACCCCAAGTTTCCTTTTGATTACTATCAGCATTTTATGACCTTAGCCCCTTGACTTTAAAGACAGAGCTACAGGAGTGAAACTGCCAAGTTCCTGCTACTTGGAGGAGCCAGAACTTAGCCCCATTGTTCTATTACTTTATCACCAGCCTTCTGCTTCCCAACTCCTTTACTGCCTAAGCTTAGCTCTCTGGGAACTTGCTCTGTAGACAGATCTTGAACTCAAGAGATCCGCATGGCTCTGGGTCTAAACTTTTCTTCAACTAGAACTTACTCTGCCCCCCAGACTGGCCTTGAACTCAGAAATCTACTTGCCTTTGTCTACTGGGATTAAAAGCATGTGCCACCATGTCTGGGTCTAAGCTTCTCATGAAGACTGTTCCTCAAGAACAAGATCAAGAACCTGTGTCTTCCAGCCTCAAGATCTGGAGCACAAGTGTGCTTTTCATTTCTGGATTGTAGTTTATTCCAGATTAAAAGTTAAAACTATTCCTCGTCCACCTGCAAGTATGAACAACAAGCTTAGCTAGAACTTGCCCTGAGATCGCCACTCTCTAAATCTCTTTATCTCTTTCCTTAGAATCTTTCTGACAAAGCTGGCTCATGAGTAAAGCTGCCTCTCTTCTTTCAGCTCTGTGAAGCCCCCTCATATAATTCATATTATATTGTTATATTTTCCATAGTTAAGAAATCTTGTAAAGAACAGTTCTCACACTGATTTATGTATTCTTCAACTCATGTTTTCAGAGTTCCATTTTGCTAAGGAACATCAGACACATTCTTGCTTCTTGTGGTGGTGATGTTTCTGATTATCATGGAGTAATTAATGTTAGCAGGGAGAACATTCCCAGAAGGAGGCACATAAAGTAAAATATGCATTATTATACAAATAAAACTAAAGAAACATCAATCATATAACCTATCTATACCATTTTGAGCATTTATGTGAAGGAATCATAAGTCAATATGCCTCAAAGATACTTGTATATCTAGATTCAGCACTAACAAGAGTCAAATAATGGAACCAGCCCAAGTGTCTGTCAACAAATGAATAGATTAAATGTGTGTGTGTGTGTGTGTGTGTGTGTGTGTGTGTGTGTGCTTGTGTGTAGTATGTGGAGTTTTATTCAGTTGTAAAGAAGAATGAATATTTATCATTTGTAGGAAAATTGATAAAACTGGAGATCATATTAAGCACAATAATTATTCCAACTCTGAAAGTTAAGTATTGCATGTTTTCTATTATTTGTAGAGTCAAGATTTTATATAAGTATAGAATGTGAGTGGGGAAAGGGATAGAGGGAAGGCATTGAGGAATAAATATGGTAAAAGTACATGATATAATTGAATGAAAATATTTTTGTTTGTTTGGTTTTTAGTAATGATATAGTTCTTACTGTGGTACAAACCCAAAATAAGAACAATTTTTAGACACTGACGTTCATTGTAATAAAGCTGTATTTCAATGTCCCTCATATCACCAAAGGATTTTACCTCCATAGTAGATAAGCTGAGTAGACAGTTCTGCTGCGTCAATTATAGGCACATTTATTTGGATACAGATTTCCTGCTATGAACAAGGCTTTTTGACTTGAGTGATTATTATCACTCTCAGTCCACATGGAACAGGTTACATTCATTTAAGAAATTGCATGTGTGTTAATATGATCTGTCCATGAAGACCATGTACATGACAGTGTCTTGCTGTGTGCCACATAATGGTCTTGAAATCATGCTTCTCCTATCTCAGCCTCTCTATTAGTAGGATTGTTTATTTGGTGTTTTTACACTATAATATGGTTTTCAGAACAGCTTACATATTTCAAAATTACTTACACAGCCAAAAGAAATGTAGACAATTAATTTGGAAGGTGGCTTGTAAAAGAACAACAAAGAGTGTGACTGAATGTTTCGCTTGATATTTATAATTATTGTAACAACTTTGAAGAAGATGACCTTATGTTACTCGTTTTCTGAGATGAATGCTTTTCAAAATCATCACAGCCAATGAACCAGAATGTTACCCTCACCTAATGTCTGTTTCACCCTCCAAGAAGAACCATTGTTTATTGAAACAGTTGATGAATGAATGAAAACATTCTAATAAACCCCATCCGTATGTATAATGATTATATGCTAGTGTAGTGGCTATTCCTGGTTGTCAACTTGACTATATCTGGAATGAACTATAATCCAGAATTGGAAGGCTCACCTGTGATCTTAATCTGGAGGCTGAGATCCAAGTTTCTGACCTGGATCTTGGCATGGACATCTTGAAGCACAGTGACTATGAATTCCAGAAGATTAGGATAAGGAGATCTCCGAGTTCAAGGTCATCTGGGATTAAAGGCATGGTGGCATATCCCTTTAACCTGGGTCATACCCTCTCCTGGATACCTATATAAGGACATTGGAAGAAGGAAGACTCACTCTCACTCTTTCTTGCCTGCTTGCCTCGTAGGACTGAGCAACTGCTAAATCCTTGGACTTCCATCCACAGCTGCTGTTTGACCATGGTTCGGAGTTGGACTACAAGCTGTAAGTCATTAACAAATTCCCTATTTATATAGAGACTACCCATATGTTCTGTGACTCTAAAGAGCCCTAATACAGCTAGTAAATTATTTTAGCATGCTAGTGAGATGCCCCACATGCCTCCTCAGAAACCAAGATTGCACTGCTTTCAACCTTGATTGGAGAAGCTTTTTACTACTATGGGCAGTAGTTAATTCAGAGACTCTCATAACTACTCCACATACTAAGAAAAAGTAACTGCCAGGGCTCAGCCATAAATAAGACATTTATGTATCAATCCCCAAAGGCTCAGGGAATATCACAGAAAAGTGGGTAAAGAAACATGAGTCAGAGAGTGGAGAGTAATGCTGTGAAATGCTTTCTTCTAGTTATGCCATGGTTATTGCTCTCATGAAATCATGGTAGCTGTGGTTCCTTGCAAAGGTTCAAGGCAGTTAAAAGATAGCATGGAATGGGGAGGGGCTCCGGAGACTCTACCCCTGCTTGAGAACTATAGTCACTTGATGTCTGCTGAGGGAAGGAGAGTCACTTTTCTTTAGGAGGTGGCCACTGTTGGATTGTCCATACCCCAATGGATGATTCTACACCCATGCATATGTGGGCAGCACTTGTTGGTCTCAGTGGGTTAAAAAATACAAGAGGACATGCAGTTGTGAGGAAGGATCATTTGATTGGGAGATGGAAGGCATTAGAGGAAGAGAGAAGATATGATCAAAATACATTGTATACATGTATGGAAATTTCAAAGAATAAATAAATAAATAAATAAATAAATAAATAAATAAAACATTAGTGAAAGAAATCTCCGCCTTCTTGATTCCTATATTCTACTTTAGGAAGACCAACAAAATAAAAAACAAAACAAAAAAATTAGTAAGCCAATGCTTACTATGTTAAATTATGATTAGTACAGTGAAAAAACTAGAGTGGAGAGGGATCTAGAAAGTACACAGCTTTGCAAGGAGAAAAAGTGTGATCACAATAAGACTTCAAGAAGATGACTATGGTAGTAAAGCCATATCCAGGTTTTCCTTCCAAGAATTTATGTTTCTGTCTCTGGAAATGATAACATCTTCAGGACGTTTCTCAGATACACAATGCCACTTCACCCAGGGATACTCCTCATGGAAGAGGGGAGCAAAAGGGTGGCAAATATAAACTATTCAGGCAAATGGAGGATAATTCTGGCATGTCCTTTGGCTCTAGATTAGAAACAGTCAAAAATACCATTAAGTCTGTATCCCAGCTTGATTTCTTTCCTGCCTACTTGTAGTTAGTTCCACTTCCTTCCATGCGTCTTAGTCTTAAGAGCATCCTCTGCTAAGCACTCTGTATGCTAAGCATAATTTCCCAGACGACTTCCCATTGAGCTCAACTCACAGCAGTAACTGGAAAGCAAATGCTCCAAGTTGATGAGAACGTGAACTGAGTCACACATGAATCTGAAGAAGAACCAGTCAGAGGGCATAGTCAGTGCAAAGGCCCTGAGACACAGTTGTGTCTACAGTACTCAAGGAACTGTAAGAAGACCAGTGAGGTATGAGTAGAGTGAATTCCAAAGGCACCCCACTAAATAAGGCCTTTCATGTTTACTTAAAATGAAATGGAAAATCATGGAAGAGTTTTGGATGGATGTGTAATGTGATCTGACGCAAAAGTCTGAGACATCCATGGCTTCTGGCCACTATGTGGAGGACTCACTATAGAAGGCAATATGGGCGTAAGTGATCATTTAAGAATTTCAGGAGTAAATGAAGATGGCTTGGACAACATGGGTAGAGAGAAGTGACTAGTCAGATTCTGTCCTGGAGACATTCTAATGATAAAGTATGTTTTAGAGTGTTTCACATGTTAAGTGGAAATGATATGAAAAATATCTAAGTTAATATTTAAGCTTTGTTAAATTGGAGTCATCTTTACTCATTTTAGTGGAGACAATTAGTACTGAGTTGGTACTAAGACCTCACATCTAGGTGTTCAGGAGACAGCATGGTATTTAAAGCCTTCATATTGGATGAAGTCACTAAAGGGATAAGAAAAGACATGGAAGAGAAGAGGCTCAAGAACATTCCAATGTCATGCTTCTGGGGGAAGAGGAAAACCCATGATAAACACTGAAAAAGAGCAAGTACTAAGGATAGAAGACTGCAAAGTATGGTATTCTGGAAACCACATATAACTAGCCCATCTTGTGACCCATCCCATGAGCAAGCACCAATCCCTGAGACTATTAATGATACTCTGTTATGCTTGTAGACAGGAGCCTAGCATGGCTGTCCTCTGAGAGGCTGTACCTAGCTGGCTCAGACATATGCAGAGACCCAAAAGCCAAACAGTGGGTGAGCTTGGGGACTCTTATGGAAGAATAGGAGAAAGGATTGCAGCCCTTAAGGAAATAGGAACTCCACGGGAAGACTGACAGAATCAACTAACCTGGATTGAACTGCCCTTTCTTGATTCATGTCTGATGTCTGCCAAGGGGGCTGGACTGCAGCTACTCATTCATGTTTGGTGTTTGCTAGTGGACTGGACTGAGAACAACAAAGATTGGAATCACCCTAAAGGACTATTTCTAAATAGGTCCACCTTCCCTGTTTTCTAATAACCTTTCTTTTTCACTACCTCTGGTGGGTGGTGGGCTAGAGGAGAGGTTGAACCCTTATTAAAGTAGGTTGAGGCAAAGTATATGCTTACAGAAACCCAAGGGAGGAGCTTGAATCAGAAACCACTGAAGGAGTAGTACTTATTATCTTGTTCCTCCACCACCCCCATCCCCTGCCTTAGCCAGCTTTCTTATACAAAACCCATTTGCGGAAAGGTAGCACTGCCTACAGTGGACTAGGACCTGCTACCTCTGGTAGTAGTAAAGACCGCACTTCACAAATATGTTCACAAAGCAATTCATCAGTTGTGTCTTCTCGAATGGGTCAAGTAGACAACTGAGATTCACCATCACACTATTCTTCTGCAAAGCTTATCCTCCCATTTCTCTCCCTGTTTTCATGATATATTATTGCATGTCCATTACAGATACTATAAGCAAACACTTGTGACATTCGACATTAGTGGCTATATTTCTCAATATCTCCTCTTTGTTTGTTAGTACAGTGACCTGCATTCTAATCTGCTTTACTACAGCTCTAGTTTACACTTGCTGCCCCAGAATAAATCCTGTCAATACTTTCATGGCTTTCAAATGATTACATGGATTTGGTGATGAACCATATGGCCACAATATTAATTAGTATTTTGACAATCAAATCTGAGTCTTACTCATTCATACAATCTCAGTATGTCACAGCACTACATGTAGAATGATTGATTAATAATTATGCAACAATAAGCTATAGAATCAAGTGCTTCTGTTAAGAAATGTGTGGTTTCCTTTTGCTCTCTTATCAAAAAAAAAAAAGAAAAAGAAAAAGAAAGAAAAAGAAAACCTAAGGAAGAAAGAGCCACCCGTCAGTATCCCTCCCCGTTCAGCTCATAGATGTGAATAATGGAGCCCCAAACCAGACTTAAGGATCAGAACCCTCATTTTAACTGTGGGGATTTTGTTGGTTAATTGCTTAGTTTGGGGAGTTCTGATTTGGGGTTTGAGGTTTTGGGGTCTTGGGGGTTTGCATTTTGTGTTCTGTGTTTGGGGGTTGGGTTTGGGGTTTTGTTTGGGGGTTTAAGGTTGGGTTTTGTTTGGAGGTTTGGAGTTAAGTTTGGAGTTTTTGTTTGGGGGGTTGGGGTTTGTTTGGGAGTTTGGGGTTGTGTTTGGGGGTTAGGGTTGGAGTTTGATTTGTTTGGGGGGCTTGGGATTAGGGTTGGGGTTTTGTTTGTTGGGGGGAGTTGGGGTTTTGTTTGTTTGGGGGTCAGGGTTGGGGTTTTGCTTGTTTGGGGGGTTAGGGTTGGAGTTGGGGTTTGTTTGGGTGTTTAGAGCTGGGTTTGGGGTTTTGTTTGTTTGAGGGGTTGGAATTGGGGTTTTGTTTGGTGGATTAGGGCTAGGGCTGGGGTTTTATTTGTTTTGGGGGTTGGAGTTGAGGTTTTGGGAAGCTGTGATCGGGGTTGGAGTTTTTATTTTAGGGATTAGGGTTGGAGTTGTGTTTGTGGGTGGGGGTGGGGGTGAGGGTGGGGGTTTTGTTTGTTTTGGGGCTTGGGCTTGATTTGGGTTTTTGTTTGTTTTGTTTTCTGAGATAGAATTTAATGAATACATGATGGAGATCTCTAAAATATTTAATCATCCAACTGGAAGATGAGATTCCTCTGGTGCCCTTGGACCAGGAATCGGGAGTCAAAAGTATCTGTTCCCAATTGAACCCTAAGAAGTCCCCACAGTAGTTTCTAACACTATCCTTTTTATATTCACAAATATCTAGAGGCAAGAAACTTTGTTTCTCTGTCTGTACATCTGAAGATGAGGAGGCTGGGACAAGGTCATATCACAAATACTGTGAGACCAAAGTCTCACATTCACAAATGACCCAGACAACTCTAAATGATACAGATAACATCGGTATCTTTACTGATTTCAACCTCTAAGTCAAGACCCTATGGACATGACTAGAATGATTAAAGCACTATTTCAAGGGACTTGAAATTCTTTGAAACTGTTATAATATAAATGTTCAGTTTTGAAAAGACCTACTGTGCCTGACATAAGCCCTTATTACAATTGTTTCAATGTGAGTGAACATAAAATCACTTCTTAAAACAAAGTTATGTGATAAACTGATATTTTGATCCATGTGTTTAAAAAAATACAATTAAGAGCTGAGCATGGTGGTGGCACATGTTTACAGCCTCAGCAGTCAAGAGAAAAACACAGGAGGATTCAGAATTTAAGGTCATCTTCAGCAATGTAGTGAGTTTGAGCCAGCCTGGACTACATGAGACTCTGCCTCAAATACAAATTAAAATCAAGATTCTGATGCCTAGGTCTGGGCTGGAAAGTCCAGAGTATCCATTTCTAATGACATCCAGGCAATTGGTAATGCTGCTAGACCAGGTACAACCTTGGAGAAAATCTCAGTTACTACATTGTGATCCCGCGAAACAAAATAATCTGTGGGAAAATAAAGAGAAAAGCAAGCATATACAGATGTTCAAGGCAAAACAGTCCTTTGAACAGAGTTTTAGCCTATACCTAGTTTAGTTTTATGTCCTGTTTTCTTTCTGGAGCTACCCTCTTGGTGAGGGCCCTTGTTTCCTAGATACCCTGTACCCAGCTGGGAAAAGATGCTTTGTTCAGAGGCATATACTTTTCTTCCTCTCTTAGCTCTTGCGTGTTACTCACAGGTCTCTTTAGCCCTCAAAATGTGTCCCAATTTAGCATCAGCTGCAAATTTAATTATTGCTTTGTGTAACCCTTCTGCATAGCACGGAGGACAACATTAATTAAAGGCAGAGACAAACCTATTCTGCCTATTGCTCCTGTCCTGTCTGCCATTACTGGCTTGAATTCTTGGAAGTTCTTAGCTGATTCCAAACTCTAAATAAAATTCTACTCGCATCAGATGCAAATTTTTTTTATTCTTTACATCAACAAAAGATCCAGGATTTAAGAGAGAGACGCTACCCTAATTTATCCCAAGGTACTTATGCTGGTAATTCTTTACTGTTTACAGGCTTGTTGAGTAGCCTGGATAAGGCAAACATTTGCATCAAATGACCAAGCCATAAAAACACCCACTTTTTGCCTCCTACTACAACCTAGCTGTATCTTCCACTACCATAGCCACGCTCGTGCTTGCCAGTCATAGCTCTAGAGCCAAAGAATCTCTCGAAAGCTGATCTTGGTTGTTAGTTGGCTCCAAATTAGAAGTAGATGGAATACTGTACAGTGTAGGGATCTATTAAGAGCAAGATTTCCGAGATGACTGAACACCAAAGGCTCTGCCAATTCCTTCGTATGTTACTTTTACTGGAAAAAAAATCCTCTGTATATCACTTCTCCAACCCAAATCACTTTGTCACACGATTCACCTTTAAACCTATTCAAATTCATCAAGGTGACCTTCTTTGAAGATTTTCACCAGAAGAATGGCTACACCCTGACTAATCCAATCCCCAAATCCCTCTCTAAAAGCACTGATATCCAAAGCTCTTTAAATGGCATTCAGGTGTCAGTATTTCAGACTCCTCAGACAATTCCAGTGTGCATCCAAGATGGAGAATTATTCAATTTGATTTCAATTTGTTTTGCCTGTTCAAGTTGATTTGTCTAAATTAATTCATCTGAGCCCTTATCTGAGGTGATGCTCTTCGCTGAGAGTCTAGAGAATTTATTTGAGAAAGAGAGCAATTTTCACTTACATAGCACTCCTCGGAGAAGGACAAGAATTATGGGAGGCAATTTTAGACTAGAGAAAAGGAGAGAAATGGATGTAGCAGGACAAGAAGGGAAGGTATTAAAGGAGTTTCAGGCCTGCATTTTTTTTTACTTTGTCATTGGTATTTATTTATTCATTCATTTATTCATGTATTCATTCATTCATTCATTTATTAATACAGTATAACACTATGTAGTAGAGCTGATCTAGATGTCCACATGTAGATTATTAGTCTGGCCTTAGACAGACCCAACTGCCTCTGCTTCAGAGGAATGAGATTAAAAGTCTGTGTCACCATGCAAAAGTGCTAGAAATTATTAATACTGAGCTGTCATCAAGCTTAGAAGTTCTTTCACTGGTCAGTGTTTCAAACGTCCTCTGTCTGGCCAGTCACGGGTCCACAGAGACGCTCTGCCTCATCCTTAACAACCAAGTCTACATTTCCGTGTAATTCAAACACACTCTCTCAGGCCTGCATTTTTAATGCTTGAGTCATCTTACTATCTAGATATATTGCTTGCTTTTCAAGTTACTGTGATCAGAAACAACTAAGGGATGAAAGGCTTATCCCGAAGTGTAGTTTAAGAAGGGCTGGGATCTATCATGGAGACGGGGGCATGGCAAGAAGAGCTTTAGGCAGTTGGTCACATTGTATCTATCCACAGCCAGGAAGCAGAGAGCTGACAGGAATTGGGACTAGGTTATAAATTCTACAGGCTTTTCCCCAGCGACCGACTTTCTCCTGTAAGGTTCTCCCTCCCAAAGGTCTTACAGCCTTTCACTAGCTGGGGACCAAGTAGGCAGCACACATGAACATTGTTGGGGGCACCACATATTTGTTCACACTGATGAAATGAGTGAAGCTTCTCACTCTAACTTCAGCTCTTATTTGTCACAGGTAGGATGACATTTACTGTATTTAGTTTGGTAAGTAAAAGATTGGCTAATAATTTAATAGGCTACTGTGGTATGAATAATTGTATTCTCCACAAATTTCATGTTGAAACTCAATCCAAGGGCTGGGGTTATAGCTCAGTTGAACATCCCCTGCTTAGCATATCTGTGGCTCAACCCTCAGTGCCACAAATCAATAATAATGATAATGACAAAAAACAACATTGATGATGAAAGAAAAAAAAAACACTTAATTCCCAAACTTCAATATTAAGAGATGATTAGACCTTGGGTGCTGTTAATCATAGATGATACTTTTTAAAGGGTTTGATGCCACAAGTTACTCTTTCTATTCCTTCTGCTATGGAAGGCTCAGAACTCTTTCCTCTCAGAAGATGCCACAGGTGCCATATCAGAAGTGCAGACTTGGTAAGTCCTTGAGCTTAGACTTTCCACCTTCTAGAACTATTACAAATGCACGCACTTCCGGTCATGCGCAGTCCGCACGCCACTTCTGACAAGACTCCGTTGAGAACAGATGATGTTTCTTCCTGCTCACATTGGAAATTAACTTCACAAGCAAGTTTGTGATGAAGCATGGTCAGGGAAGTTCAGGAAGAAAGAGCTACCATTTAGAGAAAAATCAGCTTGGACCTCACCCTGTTCTGTTGAGTGGGCTTGTTAAGTTGGCAGGATGAGCTCTGGAGCCCGGTGATGGTGATCTTGTTCATGGCTCTAAGGCCTAATAAGAATAAGGGCCACTGGTCTTTAGCCTGTTTCCTGCCTTAGTCCTGTGATCTCACTTTTGGCCGCTGGGAGGTAGTAGAGTGCTTCAGGCATCAGGTGATGTCATTTTTGTATATGGCTACTTACAGGTGTTATGCCATTTCCGCGCTTTGCAGAAATCAGGATTTGCCCACAGTATTCTGGGGATTGTAATATGGATGTGATAAGGGGTAGTCGACACTTGTGGGTAGTGCAGATTTCTAGCCTGGGCTGAATAAAGCTGTGTTTGCTGTGCCTCTCCTCTGAGGGTGGACACACACGCACACACACACACACACACACACACACACACACATAAGAAAGAAAAAGAAAAAGAAATGCATGACCATTGTGTATACATTCTCTAGTGTCGATTAGTTTTGCTATAATTGCACAAATAAACTAAGGCCTAGAAGTAACAATGGACTTGCAATCCTGAGACACTGCTTTTGAGGAAATTTTCATCATTACGCCAAAACCTTAACTTCAAACTGATAAACGTTCTTCCCTTCCAGCCACCTTTTCCCGAAGCTCATGAGCACCAAACTAATCATGTTGTTGCTGGAAGTCAGTTATCCCTCAGACTTCCTGTTGAACCCTGATCCCTGCTCTCGGGAATATTACTTGGAAAGAGGATTGAGGAAGGAAATGTGACTGAGCCAACATATTTACAAGCCAGCTGAAACAATAGCCCAGGTGTGGACCCTAACTTCAAAGACAAAGCTAATTTCTGCACGCAATCAGCTGCGGCCTTTCTGTTTAAAGATAACTCTGCCTTTCAAAGCATTTCCCTTGGGAGATCCTAACAACAACAAGACTGTCTCTAAGGCTCCATCAGCACTGCTTGCTTAGGTTCCTGTTATGGATTGAATTATGTGCCTTAAAAATTCATAAGTTCAAGCCCTAACCTCACATTGCCTCCATTGCCTCAGGAAAAAAAAAAAAGATCTTATTTGGAAATAGAGCTGAGGTAGATGTCATTAGTCAAGATGGTTCCTACTCTGAAATGACTGCTGTCCTTATAAAAAGAGGGGGGATTCTAGATAAGCACACACAAGAATTCTGGGCTAACATGATGGTGGTGATTGGGCTGGTGCTTCTATCAGCCTAGAAATGCTCAAGATTGCCCCAAACCATGAGAATTAGGATAGAAGCACGGAACAAGATTGTAAATGAAAAATAAACAAGAGCAATGGGGTGACCTCCAACATGCATTTTCTAGCAGAGTGTGATAGTAGAGAAATGTTATGATGCTACATTATGGCATCTATTGCAAGCTAGTCCTGTTTCTAAGACTCGCAGATCTATGGAAAGAGATTGGTCTTAAATGATTATCTGTGCTCAAATCCCTTGCTTATTCTTCTGAGGGTCACTTAAAAACAAAGATTTATTTTATCTTTAATCAAATGTGTGTGTGTGTGTGTGTGTGTGTGTGTGTGTCTGAGAGAGAGAGAGAGAGAGAGAGAGAGAGAGAGAGAGAGAGAGAGAGAGAGGATGCCCCATGTGGACACCCACAGATGCCAGGAGTGTAGGATCCCATCTGCCATGGGTGCTGGGAATCCAATTTAGGTCCTCTGTAGAGTATTATGCACTCCTAACCACTGAGCCATCTCTCCAGCTCCCCGAGGTTTACTTTTGATCCTGTTTTCTTCAGCCCTGTACCACACTAGTTACTGCACTTGCTAATGTGTTTATGTATTTACAGGTTATATAGCTTAGCAACTGGGAGCCCAGCCTCAAGTGTCTTAAGTATCCCTGAGGACAAGTTACTTAATTTCTGTGTATCTCAGTTTCTTCGTGTCTGGATGAGAATAAGAGTAATAATACCTTTTTTCCAAAAGCTCAGGTAAGACTTGAGTTAATGTATATGGTACATCTGTAAGAGCACTATGCAAATGTGATTATTAAGAACAAGAAGATATTTCTAATTTCACTCAACCTTGCACATCTAATGCCATGAACAATGCTTAGTAAATAGCAACTGCTTTCAAGGTCCCAAGGGATTAATACTTTCATCTACTAAGGTCTCTGGGTAGAAAGTCCACCGTGACTGGTCCATCATTCAAGAGCTTAGAAAACTGCATCATTAACATACTTCACCAATCCTTCCAGAGATGAACACTCAGAAGCTCCCCTCCTTTGAGCCTTTGCTCTAAAGCACACATCATTTGACCTTACAAAGGGTTGCCTGCTCGCCTACCCAAAAAGGCTTGCAGTTTAAATTGAGCAAGTAACCAAGACTACAAATTCATATTTAGTTTATCTTAATTTGAGAAAAAAAGGTTAGAATTTTTGACTTACCATTTTTTCATATGTTTATAAAAATTTCAAGAGTGTCCTTTTGAACTTGCCATTTATTTTTAAACGTCCATTCAAATTGTCCTAAGTACTCCTTAATATTTCTTCAAAAAGTTTTCTATCTAAGATATATACATTCAATTATTTTCCCTGAGAGGTGATAGCTAAGCCTATGTAACTAGATGAATGAGAAAAACAGATGCATTATCTGTTAAAAAGGAAGTACAATTTTAAGAAAAATGGCTCCTTTCATCAAAGCTCCAATATCTTTTCTCTGAAAAGAGGCCTGTGGGACCATGTTGGAACACACTGGCTGACACAAGTGATAGAAGTCTTTTTCAGAGCTGTGACCTTGAAAAGCCTGCCTGGGAGGAAATGGCCTGTTGCTGCATAACTTGAAGCTAAATTAGTGATGTACTAATGATGTTCATGAAACATTTCCTGTCTCTTGGGGGCTGGAAAGATAGCTCTGAGGTTAAGAGCAAGTACTCCTCTTACAGAGTTGTTTCTTCCACTGACATTGGATGGTTCACAACTGCTTATATCTCCAGCTCCGGGGGTTCTGACACCTTTGTCCTCTGAGGCCCTTTGAACTCATATGTTCATATCACCCCCACCCATATACTTAAAAATAATAAATATAATTGTTTAAAAAACACTCCCTATCTCATCATCTGTGAAAGTCATATGCAACACAGATTGATGCAGCATTTACTAACATACATACACACACACACACACACACACACACACACACACACAGAGAGAGAGAGAGAGAGAGAGAGAGAGAGAGAACACAATATCAACCCTTTTAAATTATATAGCAAAAATATATAATGGATGACCACAAAAAATGTAAATCACAATAAATAAGGACAGAGTTTTATGTCTTTCTGTGCTTGGGATGCTCTTTGCCATGATGTCACATCTACTGTCGACTAATTCCTCCCCAAAACTACTCTTAGGTCTCAGTGAGCCCTTCTTCTACTATTACTCTGCCAGGACTCTGAGCTGCTGGAGCCAAGTCCCTATGTGAATTCACAGCATTATCCAGCTGACTGCACAATTTGCTCAGTACCTGGGGCAAAATGCTGGCAGCTGCAGAGAGCAGGAGCACAGTGATAAATTAAAGAAAGACAGGGGTCCAGTATGACAGGAAGATTGCTGAACCCTCTGACTGCTCCAGGGAAAAGGGGTTAAATAGGAGGGGTTGGAGAAACTGTCATAGAGTTGGAATAGGAATTACTAAAACCCTGAAAATAGGGCTGGGTTTGCATTTAACTTCAGGCTACAAAGTAGATCTATTATTATAAGTCTACATTTTTGTTTCTCAGGGAAGAGTGAACCAGATATGCATGTCCTGTTACCTTTGGCATCATCTTGGTCTCTTGAACCATAGAACTACTAGATGATAAACAAACTAGCTGGAATTAGCATCCTCAGGACATCCAATGATAGAGGGGTTATAGTCTGAGGAAAAGAATAGTGACATCCTGCATAAGTGGAGCCACAAGATTGGGGGCTTAGGATGTGGGAATTAAACTAATATTTAAGAAATATTAAGAAAAGCGTAGCATTCTTCTAGCCATGAAACACATCACAATAAGAGCATAAAATAGCATTTCCTCCCCATTTTACAGAGAAGACACTTAAGATTCCACTAGAACCATTTAGCCACAGGTTGGGACCTTAAGAAAGAACTGAGAAGACCTTAATGCTCTGTAATGTGTGGCATCTACACATGGAGCATCTCATTCCTAAATAACAAACCTGTGACAGATATAGGGCCATTGACCTGGGCAGGAAATTCTATGCTTTTCTATTATATATTAATACTATCTCCGCCCATATTTGACATTGCTATTAAACTTGTGTCAATAAAGATATCAATATCATTCAATGGAGGAGGATGAGATCTTAAAAATGACACTGGAACAAATGTGTATATAAAAAAGAAATAAAGTTGAGGACTGGCAAGATGGTTTAGTGGGTAAAAATGTACTTTCTGCTAAGCTGGCAATGTAAGTTCTATGCTTGGGGCACACATGACAAAAGAATAGAACTGACTTACATAACTTCCTCTGACTTACACACCCATATCACGTGCACACATACACAGTAAATAAATACATTTTTAAAGAAAACAAAGATGAATCCGTTAATCATTGTATATACCAAAATGCTATAATCATGGGCCTAAAATGTATCAGATCGTACTATAAAATTCTTAGAAGAAAACAAGGGGATACATTTCCATTACCTTGGATTAGACAAGGCTTTCTTCTATATGACAGTTGCAGAGAAAGTAAAAAGAAAAAAATAAGTTGGACACTTTATAAAAATATAAAACTCTTGCAGTTCAATGAATATTATCAAAAAAGGAGGTAAGTCCCCTAGAATTGGAAAATTGTCTATATACTCTGAAACTAATAGAAAAGAAAGTGGGGAAGAGCCTCAAGCATATGGGCACAGGGGAAAATTTCCTGGACAGAACACCAATAGCTTATGCTCTAAGATCAAATATTGACAAATGGGACCTCATAAAATTACAAAATTTTGTAAGGCAAAGGACACTGTCAAAGTGACAAACTGTCACTGACAACAGACTGGGAAAAGATCTTTACCAATCCTACATCCTATAGAGGACTAACAATATCCAATACATACAAAGAACTCCAGAAGTTAGACTCCACAGAACCAAATAACCCTATTTAGAAATGGGGAACAGAGCTAAACAGAGAATTCTCAACTGAGAAAATTCAAAGGGCTGAGAAGAACCTAAAGAAATGTTCAACATCTTTAGTTATCAGGGAAATGCAAATCAAAACAACCCTGAAATCACACCTCACACCAGTCAGAATGGCTAAGATCAAAAACTCCTGTGACAGGAGTTGCTGGAGAGGATGTGGAGAAAGAGGAACACTCCTCCACTGCTGGTAGGATTGCAAGCTGGTACAACCACTCTGGAAATCAGTTTGGCAGTCCCTCTGAAAACTGGACATAGTACTACTGGAGGACCCTGCTATACCACTCCTGGGTATATACCCATGAGATTCTCCAACATGTAATAAGGACACATGCTCCACTATGTTCATAGCAGCCTTATTTATAATAGCCAGAAGCTGTAAAGAACTCAGATGTCCCTCAATGGAGGAATGGATACAGAAAGTGTGGTACATTTACACAATGGAATACTATTCAGGTATTGAAAACAATAAATTCATGAAATTCTTAGGCAAATGAATGAAACTAGAAACTATCATCCTGAGTGAGGTAACCCAGTGACAAAAGAACACACGTGGTATTCACTCACTGATAAGTGGAGCCCGGAGGCTCAGAATACCCAAGATACAATTCACAGATGAAACAAAACTCAAGAAGGAAGAACAAAGTATGGATACTCTTGTCCTTCTTAGAAGGGGGAACATAATATCCACAGGAGGAGATACAAACACAAAGTGTGGAGCAGAGACTGAAGGAAGGCCATCCAGAGACTGCCCCACCTGGAGATCCATCCCATATAAGTTATCAAACCCAGACACTATTGTGGATGCCAACAAGTGCTTGCTGACAGGAGCCGGATATAGCTCTCTCCTGAGAGGCTCTGCCAGAGCCTGACAAATACAGAGGGGGACACTCTGAGCCAACCATTGAACTGAGCACAGGGTCCCCAATGAAGGAACTAGAGAAAGGACCCAAGGAGCTGAAGGGGTTTCCAGCACCATAGGAGGAACAACAATATGAACCATCAGTACCCCCAGAGCTCCCAGGGACTAAACCACCAACCAAAGAGTACACATGGAGGGACCCATGGCTCCAGCTGCATATGGAGCTGAGGGTAGCCTTGTTGGACATCAAAGGGAGAAGAGTCCCTTGATCCTAAGAAGGCTGGATACCCAAGTATAGGGGAATGCCAGGATAGGGAAGTGGGAGTGGGTGGGTTGGTGAGCAGGGGGAGAGGAAATGGATTAGGGGGGCTTTGGAGGGAAAACCAGGAAAGGGGACAGCATTTGAAATGTAAATAAAGAAAATATCTAATAAAAAAAGAAATATTGTCTATAAGTCTTATACATTTTGAGAGACTTATTACTAGAAAATTTAAAGAGAGAAACAATTACAAGTCAATAACCCAATCAGTAAAATGCAAGATGCATTGGATATGAATAAAGGTATACAAATAACCAAAGATCAAATAAATAATAACTATTAGGGGAATTCAAATCAAAACTACAATGAGATTCCATTTTATACTACAATGGCTAATATATAAGAGATCATGAGAAGTATTATTTGAGGAGAAGATGGAGAACTAAAATCATTGTGCACCTATGAGATTTTCAAATAAGCTCACAGATAAATGCCATTTTGAAAAACAGCTTTATCATTCTTCAACGACTTACCATGTGACCCAGAAATTTCACTCTTAGCTATATGGCCAAGAGAAATATAAAACAAGCATTCACATACAAATTGATACAGAGATATAGAGATAGTGGTAGTATTATTTATAATAGCCAGAAAGTATAAACAACTCAGAAGTCCATAACTGAGAAATGAGTAAAAAAACCATCATATCTTTTAAATAGACTACTTTTTGGCCATCAAGAATGAAATATAGTTAAAACCTGAATGAATTTGAAAGCACTGTTTAAAAGAAGTTATTCCTATACCTGGTGATACAGACCTATATTTCTAGCTACTAAGGAGTCTGAGGCAGCAGGATCAGAAGTTCAAAGAAAGCTTGAGTTACAAAGTGAATTCAAGGAAAACCTGAACAACTTAGTTTGAGCCTGTCTCAATATTTAAAACTTTCAAAACAAAGAGCTGTGGATATGTAGATCAGTGGTAGTGTGGTTGCTTGAGAGAGAGAGAGAGAGAGAGAGAGAGAGAGAGAGAGAGAGAGAGAGAGAGAGAGAGAGAGAGGAAGAAGGAGGAAGAGGAGGAAGAGGTAGAAGAAAGGAAGGGAAAATGAAGGGAAAAGAAAGAGAAAATTATGTAATTTCATTTATACGAAATATTCAGAGTTGAGAAATCCACAGAGACAAAAAGTAGATTGGTTGTTTTTAGAAGGATGGGGGAGTAAGTACAGAAAACAACAAGCATGGGATTTATTTCATAGGTGTTAAAAATGTTCCGGAATTAGATAGTAGCGATGGTTGCACAATTCCAGATTGCTTTACAAGCAGAACAAAACAAAAAACACTAGGTTATTGCCAGTAAGATGACTCAGTGGGTAAAAGCATTTAACATATAAGCCTCACAACTTGAGCTTAATCCTGGGAATAATAGTGAAAAGTGAGAAGTGATGCAAAAAGATGTCTGTCCTCTGACCTCTATGTAAGAACATGTGGGCCATTGCTTGAATGTGCATACACACACAAATGCACTCTTAAATGTGCATACACAGGCACACACATGCATGCAAGCATGCATACCATATATACACAATATAAAGTAAATTAAGAACATGTTTAAAGAAACACTGAATTGTATAATTCAGACAAACACATTTTTGATTTTATGATGTACAAAGAATAACTAGCTGGGCAGTTGTGGCCTGTGCTTTTAATCCCAGCACTCTAGAGGCAAAGGTAGTTAGATCTCTGAATTCAAGGTCAGCCTGGTCTACAGAGTAAACTCCAATATAGCCAGGGGCTACAAAGAGAAACCCTGTCTTGGGGTTCAATGGAATAAGGAAGCATTTTGTTACTAGAATCTATAGTAACAAAAACCAAATTTGGGCTATAAAAACAGGTTTCACAGTTATTCATAGATACAAGTATTTTTTTCTCCAGTATTTGTCTGTCTGTACTAGTTAGCACTTCCTAACTGAGAGAAAAAAATTAGATAATGTATTTAAAAGGAAGAATACTCTCTGTTTACTTATGGTTTCAGAGGATTCAGTCCTGACCATCTGGCCCTGTTGCTTTGGATGGTGTGGCAAAATAGTCTGTTCCTGTTAAGGTAACAAGGAAGTAAAGGGGAAATCACATTCTAACAAAGATCTGAGAGTCTCAAAATAAACCTGCAGCTTTAATAAAACACAACTTGGGTGTTTTTTTTTTCTTTTAAAGTAAAAAATGTTATTGTCTTTTTGTATCCTCCTTTCTCCCTCCTTTATGTAGTTTGTAAAAACCAACAAGGGGTTAGTATATGTCTTGGCAGAGGGTAAAACAAATAGTTGAATGTGGAGATTGTTAATAGTTACACAAATGGAATGGAGAGGAGAGGAGTCTTTTAGAAAATAACATAGTCAGTTGGTTTTTACATAGCCTTTCTAGGGCTTCTGGCTTCCTGGATTTACCCTGTATCTACAGCCCTGTCTAAACAGGACACCTGAATAAGGCTCACAAAAGCAAACAGAGATGAAGGATGTCTGTAGTGAACACTGTTAGTATCCGCTGGCTAGTGCAGTAAGTACAAATACCAGATAAGGTGGTGTTAGCTGATAAAAACCCACAGCTGTCCCTTTCTCTAAAGGACTGACCTCCCACAGTTAGGGAAGGGGAAGGACTTAAGGTGTGTAGGGTTGATAAGAGATCCTAAGTGAGTTAACCCAATCACAAAAGAATACACATGAAATGCAATCACTGATAAGTGGATATTAATGAGTCCAAAAGCCCTAAATACTCAAGGCACAATTAGCAAATCAAAAGATTCCCAAGAAGGAAGGAAGGAAAGGACCTTGGTCCTGAAAAGACTGGATCCAGATTTGTAGGAGAGTATCAGAACAGAGAAATGAGGGGAGGGGGTGATTGGGGAATGGGTGGAGGGAAGAGGGCTTATGGGACATATGGTGAGGGGGGAACTGGAAAGGGGAAAGCCTTTGGAATGTAAACAAAGAATATAGAAAATAAAGAAAAAAAGAAAAAAAAAGAGATGACAATGGCAAAGAGTGAGTAGGAGCGAAGTACTTTATATGCATATGTGAAAGCATCACAATGAAAGCAGTAATTTAAAAAACAAATGCTTTCAGCAAAATGAACTCTGGTAATGTTTCCTTCCCCAGAAAAGTCAAACTTAGCCAGTGGTTAATGGGATGAGAATGGAATGACTAGATGGCTAAGGATGTACTTCAGTGAAAGAGCAACTATCCAGCATGGACAGAGCCCTGGGTTCCATGTCTAGCACTGAAAATGAAAGAATGAACAGTCTGGGAGCTCCAAAAATCCACTTTTCCTTGAAGGTAGGAATAAGTTTGTGATATAATTTCATCGCAGAAGCTTTTTCATAGGCTAGGACTAATGCTAGCCTTCTGCTTCCACTGGTCTCCTCAGCCCAACAAATTACTCACACAGGAATCTAGACTTTCGGACTTTTCTAGAGAAATCAATATGATATTATGAAATAGACACTTGGTCTTCATCTCATATGTTGACACAAAGACCCTGAAATTCTAAGAATAATGAAATGGCTTTTTCTTTGCTGGTGATTAACCTTGATTGCCTTTGACCATGGCTAGCAGTCACTGGTAGCTTCTGAATGGCAGTTAGTCATAGAAAAAAAAAACAATAATAAACAAACAAAAGAGAGCAAAGATTAGAAAATTGAGATTTTTAGTGAAAAGGAGCTAAAATTTATTGCTAATGGCCAGTGATTTAATCAATCATGCTTATGTAAAGCTTTTATATAAAACTTCAAGGAGACTGGGACAGATGGAGGGAGACTTCTAGATAGCTGAACTCATAGAGGTTCCTAGAAAGTGGTGTGTGGGAGTTTCATGCCCTTCCCATACATTATCCTATGAATCTTTTCAGTTACATAATTTATAACATCTTTTAAAATAAACCTGCAAATGTAAGTCCCTCGAGTCTTATTAGCATCTCGAACAAGTAAAAGCAGAGAAGATTGTCATAAGTACCCTGATTTAAAAATTAGTCAGTCAGAAGCATTGGCCAAACAACCTGGGACACTTAGAGTTGGCAAACTGTGGGATGTCACACTATTTGCAGATGAAGTTTAAGAAGTTAATTGAATAATGTTAGCCACTGTGAGATGTGACTATCAATATTTCTTCAGAGAGGGCATGGCTAAAGGTTCTCCTTTCTACCATCTTAATAGCACAAATTAAGTAGGACCAGAGGTGTATCTCTCCGTCAGTTTAACCTTTTAAGCATAATGCTCAAAAAGTAGATACACAATCTTTCTCTCTCGATCATAAATTGAGCATGTACAGTATATTAGTTATTTCTCTAATTTCTATAACCATATACCTGAAAAAAACTTAAGGGATGATTGATTTTAGCTTGCACTTTGAAAATTCATCATGGTGGGGATGACACCATGATAGGAGAATAAGGCAGCTAGTTATAATGCTTCTGCAGTCAGGAAACAGAATGGACAGGAAATAGAGTCAGTTTATAAAACCTGAAGATCTACCAGAAGTGACACACTTCCTCCAGCAAAGCTTCACCTTCTAAATGTTCTAGAGCTTTCCAATAAGTGCCAATAGATATGTACAAAATACTGTGTGTCCACATGCAGCATACATAGCAGCTGCCGCTTTCAGACTAGCTCTTCTCCACCATCCCTGCAGCTTTTCTGAGAGGACATTCCATATTCTTGGCATTTCCAACATCCTCTGGTCATCCAGGGGTGAGAGAGGAAGGCTGTAAGAGAGGATCTGCTTGGAACATCTGTATAGTCCTCTAGGAATAGGAGCAAAGAGGAAGGAGAGGCCACAGCAGGTGGGCTGCTACAAAGCTGGAGATAAGGCTAGGGAATTGAAACTAGAGGATATGAAGGAAAGCGGAAGATCACTTAGCTGATTTCCTGGCCAATGTGGCCAGTGTGGCCAGTGTATTTCCAGGAAGAAAATTTATTGCTATTTTTGACTATGGATTTAAAATCCTGAGTACTACCCCTGTCAAATAAATTAGTCCATTACCTTTTAATAAAACATCACTTAATTTCTCAGAGCATGGGGTAGAATGAAGCCAGTTTCTTGCCATTATATAAGGTCTCTAGACTAATTCCCAACAGAATCCTTTTTTTCTCTCTGAAATCTCATGAGTTAGATGATCTTCCATTGTCTGCATTTCTGTCACCATTCTGCTCTTTTAAATACCCACCACAATGGTCCATTTATTCCTAATTACAGTACAGCTCTAAACTCTTCCATATTCCCCACACAAACCAAAGCCTTACAAACCAAGTGGTCAAGATTATCAGAGCAGCAACCCCATTCCTGTCACCTCAACCTTTGTTAGGCAGAGTTCTCTAGAGGAACAGAACTGATAGAAGGTATGTACATATTATAAACGAGGATAACTAGACTGGATTACAACAGATGGCAAATCCGTAGTCCAAAAATGTCATTCTTGCACAGTGAAAATACTGAGTACACGGTCCTAGCTGCTCAATTCATGATGCTGAATATCTCAACGGTTCAAATCTGGTATTGAAGACTGGAAAGTTTCCTGAAGTGTCAGTAGTATTCAGCTCACATTGGAACGCTAAAAAGCTGCAGTTTGATGGTAGCAAAATAAATAAATAAATAAATAAATAAATAAATATTTAAAAATTGAGATACTTACCTATGAAAAGGGAAAGCAAGTAAGCAAACAAGCAATGCTGTTTTTTCTCAGACCTCTCTCTAGCTGAGCCGCCCATCAAAAGGTACCACAGGCTCTAAGGTAGTCTTTCATTTAAATCTTCCTGGAAAGCCTTCACAGACTGCACAGACATGTGCCTCCGGTGATTCTAGATCTTGTCAACTGGATGATCAAGATTAATCATCAAAAGTCTACCCCTGTTCCTGGCACCATTCCTTTTCTATGACCAGATACCTAACATGAGGCAATTTAAAGGACGAAGGGTTATTTGCGCTTATGGTTTCAAGAGATACAGTCAGTAAACCACGGTGGGGGAAGGCGTGTCATCTACAATACAAGGTAGGTGGTTACATTGCAGGTGCATCTGGAATTTTTTTAAAAAGATGGGAAGTGGGAAAGGGAGTGAAATCTCAAGGCTTCCCTCAAGTGACCAACTTCTTCCGGTGAGACTTTAACTCCAAAATGTTCCACAGCTTTCCAGTACAGTGATACTAGTTGTAAAGGAAGTGTTCCAGTACTGACCCTATGGGAGACATTTCTCATTCAAACTTCAACGCTCAGTAAGGATCATTTTTTAAAAAAAATCTTCTAGAGTGTGTCTGCTTCTAAAATGGCTATTAGTATATATAGACTCAAAGTCTCCATGCTCACTTTATTCAAGGAAGGCACTACTTTTAAAATAACTCCAGAGTTCTCCTTAACTGTAGCAGGTAATCTTTCTCTATTCTTTTTATATTCTGGTAGTCTTTATTGGTTTTGTACTCATAAGAGTAGTGTCCATTGTGTTAACTTACTAATAAGAGATGGTCAGATAACACATTCTCCTTAAAGATTCCCGGCTTTGTTTCCTGACTTCTAGTAAGAAAGGCAGCTGACAAAAGGGGCCTCATCCAGGGACAATCCTCCAAAACTGATATAAATGAGTCAGAGCAGATTAAGGTGCTTCTCGAGACCTTGACTCGATGCTCCTGAACTATTACTATGTTCTGGGAGAATTTTTTATTCAAAATTTCCCCAGAATGACAGATGTTGTTGAGCCTGTGTATCAACTAATAGTCCTCCAGAAATCTGAATGAATGCTAATGAAAAGTACACTAGGTTCGGCCACAGGTCTCAGAATTTATGTTGGCCATTAGGTCTAGGAAACTGGAAGGTGAACTCAGTGCAGGCTTTGGTAAGATGGTTAAGAGATTAAAAGAAGACTTGACCCAGAAGGAAAGGTTAGTCAAGGAGCCCTTTATGATCCTATACAAGGCGTCAGAGAAAATCTGAGAGATTGAAATATATCTTTCTTGGTGGCAGCAATTCAAAATTTGGGAGGCTGGAATGCATTTCCACTCTACAGGTCTGGGAATGGTAAAGGAGCTCTAGTGGAAACTGAGGCCTCTGATTGGACAGTTGTTTGCTTAATATATATATATATATATATATATATATATATATATATATATACTTTGAATTTGTGGTCTACTGCTGGTATCTAGGCATCTGAAGTTATGATGATTGAGGGGTTTCTAGCTGTTGATATCCGGTCTTGTCTTTGTTGGCTAGATGCCCCATTCTTTGGCTGCTGGTGCCCACTCTGGACCCCTAGGCAAGTGTGGTGGTTATAGGGTCCCTGGTAGAGAGTTCTTCTGCAAGTCAGTGGGTGACAAAAACGAATAGAGATGGGCTAGGAGGAAAGACTGAGAGGGGATTCGGGAAGGAGATGAAGGGATCCTGCCTACACAGACAGGAAGGATCCCTAGGGATTTGGGGATATGCTGGGAGGAATGACCACTACAAGGAGGTTGCTGAGGAACAGAATCTGTCTTCAATGACAGTGTTGGAAGGTCTAGGGTCTGAAGCAGGAGTTGAAGCCAGAGCCCCCAGTGAATAGAGTTAGGTAGAGGAGGGGATCCCCCAAGCAGGCTACTGCAAGACTGAACAGCATAATGGCAGGCAGGAAGGATAGTGAAAATCAGCTACCTGAGAATCTTAGCCTGGTGTGGCTACAGGGAGTCTCTGGTCTAAAGTGTTATTACATATGTTTTAGTGACACAAAGGAATAGAGGTGGGCTAGAAAGGAAGGCTAAGAGGGCCAGCAGGAAAGAGCTAAGGGGCATTGACGCGGAGAGCTGTAGTCCCCAGGTATGGTGGTTGGAATGAAACTGGCCTCCAATAGGCTCAATATTTAAAGGTGTAGTCAACAGTTGGTAGGCCTTTGAGAATGCTTAGAAGATGTGGGATTCTTGGAGTGGGTGTGTCTTGCTGTGATATCTTGGCAATGACTGTGACTGCTTTTTGCCCTTGCCCTAACAATCCACAGAAGGCTGAATTGAAGAATTTTGGATTAATGGCATTTATGTAAGAGATTGCCGGAGAGCCTCGTATTGATTCTGTCATGTGGTTATTAGTGTATATACTCTGGCAAATCTACAATGAAAATGAGTAAATAGATCAACAAAAAGTGCAAAATGTACCGCTTGAGGTGAGAAGGAGCACCAAAAGGTGAAACTGAGCTGAGTCTAGGGCTCCAGAGGATAAAAGTTGAAAGAAAAGCCTGATTCTACAAGGAATAGCATAACAGGAGTGGTGATCTCGGGGCAAGACGTCACCCAGCTAAGTGTTCAACTTCTAAAAAGGAATGAAAAGATTTCTAACACGCCAACTGAATTAGGTAACTCTAAGATGGAAGAGCAGCGTGGTCTGCCCACAAGAAACTCCTAGCTCCCTTACATCCTTCTCGGGGCTTAAAGTCAGGATTTCTGACTTTTCTGCTGGGCCTCCAACTCGTACCTTATAGAACTGTTTTGTCTTATGTCTCTTTGCCTCATGTTTTGGGCATACTAAGGTTTCTGCCTCTCCAAACCTGGAAAATTCTGCTGTGTGTGTTTTTCATGGCTAAGAGGTTAACCATTTCACGTTGTCAACTCCCATCTGCAGGCATACAGTTTATGTAGAACTGTCCACTTTCCTGGCCAGTATTTAATAACACTTGATTCAAATTTGCCTAAAAATTTCTGGTATTCTTACTCTCACCTTCTGTAATTAACAACAGTTTTTAAGGTAACTCCTAATTTTGCAGAGCCTTTTAAAACCATACCAACAACCAGATAGAGAGACAGAGAGAGAAAGACAGACAGACAAATACACAGACAGACAGATATAACCAGTTTGTTATATTAATGACTGGGGTCAGTCTTAGAGAAGTTCAGATATCTTTTGGGCATGAATAATTCTGAAAATTTGTTTTATACTGTTGTATTCTACTTTGAATGTGGCTCTGGAATTTGATTTTGGCCCATATCCTCCAGACCCAGGCATATCTGTTTAAAAGTTTCCTCCAAAGTTTTTGTCCTGGGTCAGGCTAGCCTCTTGACTCAGTGACAGGTAGAAGAGCAAAACAGAACAGCACAGAAAAATACACATTGCTTTGTACTTGAGAATAAATAAAAGTAAACTATTGTCATAGAGTTTACAGTAGCAACCTTCTAAACACTGCTCCATTGTAGGGGAAAGGGGGAAGAGGAAAAACCTTGTCTCCCTAGAACTCGTGGTTCTGGCAGGGCAGACACGGGAAACTGCCACGTGATCCCATGTGCCATTGTGGGACAGGTATCTGGGCAGAGTGAGGCCACCAGACCACTCAAGGGGATGAGGAAAGCACAGTCACAGAGGCCAGGGGCAACAGGTTTTCTAGCTCTCAGGCATTGCTGGATACCTGAGAAGAGCTGAGAATGTGTCCCAGGGGGAGCTCGATCAGCCCCAAGGCTGAAGGAGAAAGGGGCGGTGGGGAAGGCATGCTGGGATGGTATCCCGTGCAGGCAAGTCCTTGGTCTGGTCTGCAGGTGGTTTGGGTTGGTGGCCGCCATGGCTGGACCACTGAAAGGCTTTTCCCGAAGGAGATTAGCTCTGTATGGGGAAGGCCTATCCCATTGTTCCAGCACAGTGAGTCCAGATGAGAAGAGGCACCGCATTGGTTTTAGCAGTTCTTGTAGAGAAGTAGGGAGAGGGAGAAGGTAGAGAATAGAAGCTGGCCATGGCCATGTGGAGAGAGAGGGAAGGGAGTGGAGATCGGGAGCAGGGGACAAGAGACAGAACTAGAGAGCGGGGAAAGAGAAAGAAGAGATAGGGGGCAAACAGCCCCTCTTATAGTGAGCTGGGCTCCCTGGCTATTGCCAGGTAACTGTGGGATGGGACAAACTGGCTGTAGCCAGGTGATTGTGTGGGTGGAGTCCAGCCAGAATACTAGGGGCTTGGGGCATGGCCCTACGTGACTGATGGCCACAGAATTATGTAATTCTGTGGTGTCAGGAGCCTTGTGTCTGGGAGCATGGGCAAACAGACCTTCCATCCCTCATGGATTAAGTCCACTGGGTCACCGGTGTCTAAACCTAGCTCAACCAGAACACAGACTGTCTTTCACGGTCGACACTCTATTACCCTTTCCTTGGTTTTTATTACTATCTTTAAAGCTTTTGTTGAATGTTAACTTTCTGTGTTTTAGGATTTGTAAATGCATTGGATAAGAACATATCAGAAGTTTTTAGGCAAATTTGAAGCAAGCGTTATTAAATACTGGCCAGAATGGTCCTGGCCAGGTCCATACCCAGGATTCCCAGAGTATGGTGCTGAATTATATTAGTCAGGAGCTTATAAAAGCAAAACCTACAAGGCTACATAGTTCCCACCTTTGTCCAATCAGGGGGACGTATACATCCTGACCTATATTTCCTGCCTACTTACCTCTCACCTATGTGTAATTAAGCACATATCCTGTGCAGTTGGGGAAAGGAAGCTTGTTTACAGAAGCAAATTTAAAACCATTTGGCTTGTTATCTTACATGAACTGGCCCCAGCATTCCAGGAAGGTATTTGTCCTTGCATAAGTTGGGCTTGGAAGTTAAAAAGCACTTTTGTTTTATAGATCTCTTAAACACAGTAATTTAAACATAAAACAGACCTTTGGATGTCTAACGGGGCTCAGAGCCTCCAGAGGCTGGGAGGGTGTAGCAAGAGGTCAGCTGGAGCTTTTTAAGTTCATGTCTGAGGGACCTCTTTTCACAGACCTGACATTTCGGATTGTAATATATTCCAGGAGTTAGCCATCACACTGTAACAAAAAAAAATGGATTAATAGCCAAAAAAATATGCATAGACAATCTTAGTTTGATATAGCATACCGTATATGTAACCGGGATTCAACTGTTTAGAAAACGCATGTGTACTTGATTGTCTCACCTTGAAGCACAGTGTGACTTGCTGCCATCTTGGCACCTGCATTCAGATTGGGATAAATAACAAAACCGTAGCTTTCAGCAAATCTTGGCAGCTACATGACTCGACCACAATCTTTACTAACGTTAAATAAAGAGATTTCATGTAACTTCATTGCCATTGTGACCACGTGGTATATCAACTAAGGCAGTACCCACAAAACAGCTAGACTCACTGAGCCCCCTGCTTCTCATTGTGTGTCCCTTTTATTAGACTAAGGAGGCAACACCAGGGTTCCAAGATGGTTTGTGTTAAAACTGAGTCAGATTTAAAAAACATTATGCAAAAGTACATTGTAAAAGGATCAGAAAGATATGGTTCCCAGTTTGTCTCTAGACTGTGTTTAAGGTTGAAAGTTTATTTTGACACTAATGGATCTTTAATTTAAGAATTGTAATTTTAAGGTTCAAAGTTATGCAGATAAGATTATAAAAATCCTAATCATATAAAAGAGCTACTAACTTATTGTAAACTTTTAAAGATAATTAAGACATACAAGTTAATGGGCGGTCATGCTCAGTATGAAAGTAATTCATTTATAGAGACAAACTTAGAAGGAAAGATCAGTTTATATCTCCCATGATATAGCCTTCTGAATATGCTGTCAAAATTAAGCCTAAAGCAAGCAAAGCAAAACAAGTCTAAAGTAAACTTGAAGTTCATTTAATATAAAAGAATATTCAAAGTCAGGTATGGAAAAATTGGCTATACAAAGATTGAATGCTTGAGTAAAATGGGTTAAATTTCCTATACACTCACATGTCCGGAAACCTGCCCAGCTCAAGTCATTTCCTTGGATGAAGCGTAAGTTCCCTTGGATGGAGCACCATCCTATCATAGTAAGTCGCATGCTAGCCTCATTGTAGGATAAGGAGTCATAGCAAATAAGACTTGTCAGAAGTCTGCTGCTTCTGACTCTACCTGCTTAAGCCTTACCAGCTCTGGACATGTGTCATGTTTCCTCATGTGTCCCATTCTCTTGTCCAGTAGAGAACCTCTGAGTTTTTACCCACATCCTAAACATCTCAAAGAACAAAAAAAGCAAATAGCAATTATTCTGCCTTGCTTGAATGTCTCTCTAATGGACATATGAGGATGCTTTGAACAGGGCAACCTTGTACCTAAGTCTATCACCATACAGGTACGTGTCCTGCATGCTAGTTTAACTGGTCATGCCCTTTAGTCCGGCATTCAAATCTTCCTCTTCAAAATAAGCTAATTCCAGCATCTTTACCCTAACTATCCATGTTACCTCATTAAAGGACGATGCCAGATACTCAGTCATCAAACTCACAGCTGTGGAAAGTTATTCAGAATATCCAAATAGTATCAATAGCAGTGGAAATTTGCTTACTGCTGTCAGTATTTGGTGACCTAAGATTTGTTCATTGACAAAAAGAGTGAAGAGTTGGCTTTAGCCTTGTATGTTAACTCATCTATGATATACACTATTTATTACAGATTTGATATGATTGTTTTCACCTTTCATATGTTAGTTGAGTATATGGAATGAAACCTTCCATATTTGTAAAAGGCTCATTTAAAATAGCAATTTTAGAAAGCCTTTAAAATGAATCATTTATTCTTGGCATTTATTCTGGACAAGGCAGACATTCTCTCTCTGAGTATACTTTCTAAATTGGAAATTGAAAATAATTTCTTTTTGGGAAATAAAACTTACAGTTAAATTGTTTCTTGGAATATAGGTATAATTGATGTCAACAAAAATATGTATTAAGTCATGTGTTCATATTCTAGATATGGTCATTTAAGGTAAAAAAAATCACCTTATCAAGTTGTTTCTAAGCAACAACTGTGTTTTACTTGAGAGACTCTTTTTGTTCTTAAATAAGGCTGGTATTGTTATTGTTTGAATCAAATATACAAAGTTAATCATATGTGAAAGCAAGGAGTACCACTTGGACACGTTCTGTGCAGAATCATTCCTTGGATGCTGTCATTAACTGACTTCTCTCAGCCTCCATCTGCTTGTTCCTTATGCAGGAGTCTGATGTCTGATATAAACAAGCATCTAACTACAGTTACCTCATCCTTCTATAGATCTCTGGTCATGGTCCAGCCAGTTGTAACTCATGTTAACCTTGATGTAGAAGTTTTCCTTGTGCATGTTTGTCTCTTAATGCTCCCCACAAAGTGTACAGTTACTACACCCTTGTTTATGTTCTGGATCCTTGCCAACTGTTCAGCATTACTCTGGCCCCAAGTGATGGGTTATAAAAGAGAAAAAGGGGTATTAGGGAGTGTGGCACGGCAGCGTCGGGGAAGGGGGGTGCCTAGGCGGGCCCATGCCAAAGCACCTCTTCCCCCTGAGGGACCACGCACACACAAACATGGTATAGAATAGAGTTTATTTAGGGAAGAAGATGGGAGTTAGTGGAGGCAGAGAGGGGCAGAGAGAGAGAGAGAGAGAGAGAGAGAGAGAGAGAGAGAGAGAGAGTAGAGAGGAGTAGAGGCCAGCCATGACCACGTGGAGAGAGGGAGGAGGGGAGAGCCCAAGAGGGGCAGAGAGGTGAGAGTGCAAAGAGGTAAGGGCTAAGAGAGAGTGATGAGAGAGAGAGAGGAGGGGCAAGCAGCCCCTTTTATAGTGGGCCAGGTTTATGGGGCGGGGCGTAACTGGCTATTGCCAGGTAACTGTGGGGTGGAGCTTGGACAGAATACCAACACCAAGGATGGACCCTCTTCTGAGGCACTCTAACTGCTGCCCCTCTTATTACTCTTCTTTCAGCCTTGAGCAGTTACCGAGAGATCAAGGCTCCTAAACCCCTAAAAGCAGTTCAAGTAACCTCTAAAAGAGGACTAATGGACCACGGGCCATCCAGTTCATCCCTCTGCTTGCCACTCTGCACATTGTTTGAGAGGCCCGGGACTAAAACATCTAGCCTGAAGCCTCCTTTGCTTCAATTAGCCTCCCTGTCTCAGCAGCACAGATCAGCTTAACATCCTTCAGGAGCAGCTGGACTCCCCTTGGCTGCTGCAGTGCTCCAAGACTAGAAAGGACTAGATCTCCTGCTAAGGATGGGATTTGAGCCCTTCTCCACAAACAGTTTTACTTCCACATATCAATAAATCCTAAAGGGTTTGAAATGGGACCTACAGAGAGGGGCCAGACAAAAAGTCCTTCTGGTTCTTCCCAGTCTGCTTCCTCCCCTTGATTATCCTTTCCTCTTTATTATCCTCATATCTCCGTTGTTACCCTGTCTTTTAAATGTTTTACTTACTGAACTTTATTGTATACCCGAACAAAATGTTCTATACAAGCTCTCCTAATACCTGTCACCCTATATCAATAACATTTGTTCCTGATACATCTCCAAAAAGACCTTTGAGATGCTGTGGAGAGACTCGGGTTAAAAGGGACCTTCATCCCCTTCACCCTAGGCCAGATACAGTTCTTTACAGTAGTCCTCTACTTTCTGCTGTTCCCTGTCTGTGATGTCCCGCAGCTCCCTGCTACTTCTGCTGACTCATTTTGGTGCAACAGTCCTGGCAAGGAAGCAGTCACTGTCACCATGAATCAAGCCTATGTCCACTTCCTCTCACAAGCCCACTCTGTCTCTCTCCTGGTTCTGCTCTCCCCTCCCCCAACCTTCACAGAAAACCTCTCAGTTCTACTCTGTAAACAAATCATCTGCCTAAGGCCCTTGAATAACTATTTTCCACGTTTCTTCAGGAATACTGAATGGTATTAGAACTGTCGCCTCCTACAAAGACCCTCCTCAGCAGAAAACAGTTCTAACAAGCCTGCCTTGTATTTTTACATCCTCTCAGAGTTAGTTTCCTACTAAAGGACTACACTTCCCAGCTTCCTTTGCAGGCTACAGAAGTCATTTCCATTCCTATAAGGGGCCACATCACAACTTCCCTGTAGGCATTTTGGTTGTCCACACTTGGGTGACAAAATGACCGTTCACCATGAATAAACATTGTCATGCCCAAGCTGACACCAAGCTTCTCTTTATTTTCAACTTCCCTTTCTCTATAGCTGTCTTTAAACAATAGATATAACCTCTTTGGAGGAGGTATGTCAGTGGGGGTGGGCTCAGTCTCCCCCTCTTGTTGCCTGTAACTTTCAGGTCAGATGTGAGTTCTCTGCTCCAGTACCATGCCTGCCTGCCCAGTGCCATACTCCCTGCCATGATAATCATGGACTGACCCTCTGAAACTGTAAGCAAGTCCTCAGCTAAATGACTTCTTTAATAAGCTATATTGTTCTTGAACCCTTGTCACAGCAATAGAACAGTAACTAAGACTCTGTATACTAGTAAGTTAGATAACTTAGGTTAAAAATGGAAAAAACTAGAAAGATACAAACTACCAAAGTAGACTTAAATATGAAGATGCCTTAAGAAACCATACTAGTAAAAAAAATAAAGAAACCATACTAGTTCATAAGTTAATTAAAATAGTATTTTAAAGACATTTTAATTGAAGTACCCCACAGTAGTAGACAATGCTGCTTCTAGATGACATGAACTACTAACAAAAATCTCAGTACTAGACAAAGGTTACATTTATATGAGATATTGGCAAGAGACTCCAGAAGCTCACCAACCAATATAGGTTTATTTCCTGTTGCTGACCATAACTAGATTTCAAGACATTGTTGGGGAAGAATCCACCTATTTTGGTTACAGGACAAAGAAAAATCAATCTTGATCTGGTCAAGACTGTGATTATGGTATGTAAGATGAATAAATATTTTCTCCCCCTAACCCAAGTTGCTTTTCATTAGTCTTTTATCATAGTGACAGAAAATAACTAGGACACACTAATATCTAGTAAGAAGGTTGAATTTGTCATCAAGAGCTTCCCTACAAAGAAAAGCCCAGGATCATATGGTTTCACTGTAGAATTCTATCAAACATTTTTAGAATAATTAAAATTAATAGTTCTCAAACACTTCTGACAAAGTGAGTGTCTTAGTCAGGGTTTCTATTCCTGCACAAACATCATGACCAAGAAGCAAGTTGGGGAGGGAAGGGTTTATTGAGCTGATACTTCCACACAGCTGTTTATTACCAAAGGAAGTCAGGACTGGAACTCAAGCAGGTCAGGAAGCAGGAGCTGATGCAGAGGCCATGGAGGGATGTTCCTTACTGGCTTGCTTCTCCTGGCTTGCTCAGCCTGCTCTCTTATAGAACCCAAGAATACCAGCCCAGAGATGGCACCACCCACAAGGGGCCCTCCTTCACTTGATCACTAATTGAGAAAATGCCCCACAGCTGGATCTCATGGAGGCACTTCCCCAAGTGAAGCTCCTTTTCCTATGATAACTCCAGCCTGTGTCAAGTTGACACACCAAACTAGCCAGTACAGTGAGAGAGCACTTTTTAACTTATTAGCCCAATATCAGAGCCATAAAAGGCACTATAAGAAAAAATACAGTGCAGACATAACATCTCTTATGAATATCAATGTAAAAATCTCAACAAAAGACCAAACCAATCTAACAATATATGAAAATAATTCTTCACTGTAACTAAATAGGAGTAATACCAAAAGTCAGGTTTATTTGGTATATGAATATCAATTTATATAATAAGTCATATTAATAACAAAAATATGTCATCATCTCAGTAAACAAACAGCACTTGATAAAAATTCAACACCCTTTCATGAATACAAAAACTTGGCAAACTAGAAATAGAGAATACTTTCCTTAATCAAATACAAGGTGTCTATAAAAGCCTGTGGCTAACATTCTATTTGATAGGAAAAGAAAGAATACAACACAAGAAACAAGATGAGGATGTTGTCTCTAGATACTTCCAAGAAACACTATACTCAGGGTTGTAGCCAGGGAGGGAACATGAGAAAGAAGAAAATACCATTTACCCTGAAAGAGCAAAAGTAAAAGATATTTGTAAAAAAGTATCTTTATATAGATAACATATCTGATGCCAAACCCTAGGGAATCCATTAAGGAAAGGCATAACTAATAAATAAGATCAGCTGGTTCATAGGATGCAAGATCAGTATACAAAAATCAATTGCACTTTTCTGCATTTGAAATGAACACTGATTTGAAATCAAGAAAATAATTTCACTTAAAATACCAACAAAGGAAAAATGTTTAGGGATGAATTTAACAAAAATTGTAAAACGCATATTGTACACTGTTGAAAGAAATTAAAGAAAACTAAATAAATGACAAAATATCCGATTGCATGGAAAAATAGAATATTGTTATGGTGTACATAGCCCTCAAATTGATCACTATGTTTAATACAACTCCTATTAGAATCTAGCTGGCCTCCTTTAGAAATTAACAAACTAAAAATTTGTGTTGGATTGCTATAGAATAGCCAAAACTGTCTTGAAAAAAAAGTTGTAGCCCTCAAATATGCAGGGGTGGGTGTGGCTCCCCCTTCTCAGACAGGAGGGGAAGAGAGACAAAGGGAGGGGCTGTGTGAAGGGGGAACTGGGAGAAGAGGGTTGGAATCAGGATGTAAAGAGATGACTTAATAAATTAATGGGAGAAAAGATTGTGTGACAAGATGACAACAATAACAACAAAATAGATGAACTTCACTATCTAGAGAAGATACCTAACAAATGGTTCCTAACCATGCTGTACATTGAGATGTTTAGAAGTCATTAGAGCTTCCATGGTGAAAAGGCCAGCCTACAGATGGAGAGGCTGTATTCCTGTGTTCCTCTAGCAGGGTCTGTTCTTTTCAAGTGGTTAATATCACTGGGAGACTTTTTCATGAGAATTAGTCTGAATGGGCCTTCTACAACCCTGATTTTAGCTTCTTGTCTACTAGAGACTTCTGATTTATCATGAGCTAACTTTTAGCTCTCCTGTCTGATTTGAGTCACATGATCAGCAACCCCTTTGCACCCTGAAGTAGGCTTTGTCAGTTTACACAGATTTTCACAGCCTCTGAACCCCTACTTGAACTTTCCTTTGCCTCTTCCAGTCCCTCCCAGTCCTCTGTCCCATCTGGTGCATGTGGCACAATGAGGAAGCCTGATCAGGGAAGCATTCCTGAAATGAGTCACCTACCCAATTATTTGACCTAAAATCAATATCTCTTCAGCAAAATAGTCTACATGAGATGCAGAAAGTTAACACTGCAGCTCCACAGGCAGGGTCAGAGTGGTACAAATTTGACCTCCAATTGCTTGTTCCATTCTACTTCAGAGCATGAAATATATTACATGATTATGCAGGTAGCTCACAAGTGAAAGAGTATATGCATTCTAACAAAGTATGCTGAAAAGTAAATTTAGATTAAATGAAGCTGATTTACCCACTTACACTATTATAAAATCAGAAATTCATACTGTAGGAGTTAGAAAAAAATTGGTCTTGGATATAAGACAGTTATTCTTAATAAAGCAGCAGTGCCTATAATGAGACATATTCAAAGAGAAAACAATAACTCTCTGATAAAATATTAACAACAACACATTTGTTCTGACTACATGTCCTATTATCTTAAAACCGCTGTGAGAAGAGCTATAAGACAGTGCCAAATTCTAGAAGCCAGATTGGTTCACATGTGGTTTCTAAGAGGTAATCAACTGTGAAACCTCTATACTTACCAACCTTAATATGCAAAATACTTCTGACTCCATGTCCAAAGAAATCTGTTTATTTTTCTCTGCTCTGTATTTCAATGGGGAAGGAAAGAAGGGTTTTTGTATCATTGAAACTCTGGCTTTTTTATAATGGCGAATGATCTGACAGTATTAAACATGCATTCATGGGCTAAAGCATGTGGTAAAATCAAGTATCTGTTGTCCCTTTGAAAAATGACTATAGTTCACAAATACACAGAAATCCTTTTCAGTTTCCTTTGTTGCCAGACACTGGCAAGGAAGATGAGTTGTCATCCATCACCACTCTAGATTATTGCATTTTTGTAGCAGAGAACTGTTCTCAGAACCCATGTCTCTACCTGAAGTAGAGAAAGGAAAAGTAGATTAGTCTGGCAGTCACATGTCTGAAGAAAATAGGAATAAGCATATTAATAATACATATTCCATTTTGACTTTTGTTCTAAATACTTGGGCTACAAACAAGTAGACAATCAAATGGACAATGAGGAGTAGAGGTTGGGAGAGAACAGTGTACACCATGCACACAATGACTATGTGCCAGTGTGTGAGACTGCAAATAATTCAGTATGACTGGAAAGTGAAGGTGGAAAACACGAGTCAAGCCAAGAAGAAATGTAAGCCAGGCCTTTCCATCAGCCCTAATTCCTAATACCCAGTAGGTATTAGCCCTAACCTACTTCACTCCAGATAGTAAATACCAAACCAAGACCATGGACCTACTTGATTTGGGTTTCAAATAGGATTTATAAGTAGCATACATAATATCAAGATAATTTTGAATTTCAGATCAACAGAGAGTAATATTTTTTGTGGTGGTTGGAGAGAGTACTGATATCAAAGTTAGGGTCTGATGTGCCAAAGCACAGAGCTGCATATCCAGTCAACTAAAAGTTAGTCGTACTAGTTTAATATTTGAAACAAACCTATGCTTTTTAAAAGCATCATTGTTCACCTAAAACTGAGGCTTAACAAGACGTCTTGTATTATTGTTTGTTAAATTTGGTGATATTTAGCCAATATCTAGGTCCTGCTAGAGTTAATATTGACATTTTCAAATATTTATCTTTTTCCCTTATATTAAATTATATTAGAGAAGTTATTTAAGGAATTTCTTTTTC
This sequence comes from Apodemus agrarius, assembly GCA_964023405.1. Lineage (NCBI taxonomy): Eukaryota > Metazoa > Chordata > Mammalia > Rodentia > Muridae > Apodemus > Apodemus agrarius. The sequence continues at coordinate 3,547,894 of OZ030010.1, forward strand.
TCCCTGACTTCAGGTCCCACAGCAAAAGCTTTCAAAATTGATAACTTATACTTTATTAAACAGAATATAAATTAATAAATACACACAACCTTGGAGCTAAGTGCATTTACTAGCATTTCAGGGTCAAAAATAAAGACTATCTCTGTGGAAAGAAAAAGTCCAATTCCTGAGGGAATTTCTAAGCTATTGGTGGCCCCAATGGAGAAGAAAACAGTAGAGAGAGCAAGACAGAAATATTTTAAAAATAAAAGAACAACTTTCTGCATTAGTCTCACTCAGCCAGAGAGGAATGTTCAGCTCCTGAAGATTTAAGAGTGTCAACTAAATATGACACCAGTTCATTATCTGAAGGTTTCAGTCAAATTAAATCATATTATTTACCTAAAATGGATCTTAATTACCCTCACACTTTGTTTTGGATTTTTAGTCTTCCTTCTTTCCTTCCTTCCTTCCTTCCTTCCTTCCTTCCTTCCTTCCTTCCTTCCATTTCTTTATTCCTTCCTTCCTTCCTTCCTTCCTTCCTTCCTTCCTTCCTTCCTTTCCTGATCTTTCCCCCCTCATCCCTCCCTTCCTGCTTGCTTGTTTGCTTGCTTACCATTTTTCAAAAATAGTTATAAATGAATTTGTGCTTTTACTCTGGCATGAAATCCAGGATATAAGTATTGCCAAGGGAAAAACAAGAGGGGATGACAAAGGAAGATAATTTGTATCAGTCCCAAAAGAAACAATGAGGGCTGATGGCTCTGGGTCTCAAACATCTTGGGGTTTCCAAGTCAACTTCAATGTTACAGCTTCTTGTTCCAATGTCTGGGATTCACCCATGAGCTTCAGGGCTCCTCCAGCGGGCTGGTGTCACTTCTCCAGCTCTGCCCTCTGTAGCACTCTAAGCTCAGGTTGATCTACTCCACTGCTGCTGCTGTTCTCAGTGATCATCCGATGGTACTGCCATTTCCAATACACTGGGGTCTTCCACTGCAACTAGGCTTCACCAATAGCCTTCCATGGCCTTTCACAGTGCCAAGCATCACATGGTCTTCATGACGCCTTCATGCCTTCAAAACCAGTACCACCTGGGTGATTCTTACACATTACTAAATGCAGCTGCAGCATGAGGTACAATCTTGGCTATCTCTGGAATACAGCTTCTTTGTGCTCTCAGAAAACACTTTCCAGAAGGTTTTCACCTCAGTGATGCTGGACTCTTCTTAATCACCACTAATTTCTTAGCTCCAGCTAACTACCATCTATTGTCCCAGTAGTCTCTTCTATTTTTCACTGTAAAGCCAGAGCCACATGGCCAAAGCTGCCTTGTTATGCTGCTTGCTGGGGCTGAAACATGGCCCCCTCCACTATGCTATTACCACCTCTCTGTTTTCCAGTTCCCTCTTGTCTTAGTCAGGGTTTCTATTCCTGCACAAACATCATGACCAAGAAGCAAGTTGGGGAGGAAAGGTTTTATTGAGCTTACACTTCCACACTGCTGTTCATCACCAAAGGAACTCAAGCAGGTCAGGAAGCAGGAGCTGATGCAGAGGCCATGGAGGGATGTTCCTTACTGGCTTGTTCAGCCTGCTCTCTTATAGAACCCAAGAATACCAGCCCAGAGTTGGTACCACCCACAAGGGGCCCTCCCTGACTTGATCACTAATTGAGAAAATGCCCCACAGCTGGATCTCATGGAGGCACTTCCCCAACTGAAGTTCCCTTTCCTATGATAACTCCAGCCTGTATCGAGTTGACACACAAAACCAGCCAGTATACCTCCCTACCTAAGCTTGGCTGTCCTGGAATTTGCTCTGTAGATTGACCTTGAACTCAAGAGATCTGCTTACCTGTCTCCTGGGATTAAAGTGGTGTAACACTAAACCTGGATCTAAATTTAGCTAGGTAGTATCTTGCCCCAAAGTCCCACTCTTTTAATCTTTTATCTTCTAGTACACAGGTTTCGGATCCATTTCACTTCCGGGTGCTCCTTTAATACTTGAACCATACATTTTATATATTTCCTTTCTAAGCTTGCTACACTTATTCAAAATGCTCTTCATGAGACTTAACCAGAGAACAAAGTCTCTGCTGGGCTTTTTTGAGACTTCCTTTATCAATGCAATTAACATAAATCTCTTTAACTTAGCCTCACGTAGACTCTTCAGACAAGGGCAAAAAGCAGCCACATTCTTCACCAAAATACCACAAACACCATCTCTATGCCACATTCTGAAGTTCTTCTCCTCTGACAGGTCTACATAGTTCAGATCACTCATAGCAACAAAGTCTTCTTTCCATATTCCTACTTAGGATGGTCCATTAAGCCCCATTTAAAGCATTCTACTGCTTTCCAAATCCAAAGTCCCCAAATCTACATCCTTCCAAACAAAAGCATAGTCAGACTTATTAAAGCAATACTGCACTCCTGGTAACATCTTCTTAGTTAGGGTTTTACTGCTATGAAGAGGCTTCATGACCAAGGTAACTCCTATAAGGACAACATTTAATTGGGGCTGGCTTACAGATTCAGAGTTTCAGTCCATTATTATTAAGACAGAAGCATGGCAGCATCCAGGCAGGCATGGTGCAGGAGGAGCTGAGAGTTCTACATCCTCATCTGAGGGCTGCTAGTGGAAGACTGAGTTCCAGACAGCTAGGGTAAGAGTCTTAAGCCCATGCCACAGTGACATACCTACTCCAACAAGTAATAATACCACTCTCTGGGCTAAGCATATACAAACCATCACAATTGGAAAGGACTCCCTCTGTAACCTTCCAAAAAATAAGGAATTCAGAAGCTATCAAGCCAGAAATCTGTGATGGAAAAAAGATAGTAAACAGCATGATGGCCACTGTGTGACAGGCTGGGATAATATTGTTAATCCAACAGACCCCAAGGCTGAGGTCTGGGAAAATTCTTGAACACATCTCTGACAGGTGCTAAAACACATGAGACTGGAAATTACCTGTGATTCACAACTCTGAGAAGAAGGGCAAGTAGAAGCCACAGCACATAAACAATGTTGAGGACTGCTGTTTGTACTTTCTGCTGGCTCAAGAGGGGTGCCCTGACCAGGAGTAGATCATGTACTCAGGTCATGTAGGTGAAAACTTAATCAAATAAAGGCTAGGGCCTATGATTGGGCAATGGAAGTAAAAGGCAGAGCTGAAAGTTTAGAAAGGGAGAGGAGGAGGAAGAGGACAAGATGGAGGACAGAGGGAGAGCAAAATGGAGGAAGAAGAGGTTGAAGATTGAAAAGATGGAACAGTTATTTGGTTTTCTGGGATCTAACTTCTTGAGTTCTTTGTATATAGTAGATATTAGCCCTCTGTCAGATGTAGGGTTGGTGAAGATCTTTTCCCAATTTGTTGGTTGTTGACTTGTCCTTTTGAAGGTGGCCTTTGCCTTACAGAAGCTTTGCAATTTTATGAGGTCCCATTTGTCAATTTTTGATCTTAGAGCATAAGCTATTGGTGTTCTGTTCAGGAAATTTCCCCCTGTGCCCATGTCCTCAAGGGTCTTCGCCAGTTTCTTTTCTAATAGTTTTAGTGTGTCTGGTTTTATGTGGAGGTTCTTGATCCACTTGGAGTTGAGCTTAGTACAAGGAGATAAGAATGGATCAATTCGCATTCTTCTGCATTCTGACCTCCAATTGAACCAGCACCATTTGTTGAAAAGGCTATCTTTTTCCACTGGATGTTTTCAGCTCCTTTGTCGAAGATCAATTGGCCATAGGTATGTGGGTTCATTTCTGGGTCTTCAATCCTATTCCATTGATCCACCTGCCTGTCACTGTAACCCTATTAAAAAATGGGGTACAGAGCTAAACAAAGAATTTTCACCTGAAGAACTTTGGATGGCTGAGAAGCACCTTAAGCAATGTTCAACATCATTAGTCATTAGGGAAATGCAAATCAAAACAACCCTGAGATTTCACCTCACACCAGTCAGGATGGCTAAGATTAAAAACTCAGGAAACAGCAGGTGTTGGTGAGGATGTGGAGAAAGAGGAACACTCCTCTACTTCTGGTGGGAATGCAAGCTGGTACAACCATTCTGGAAATCAGTCTGGTGCTTCCTCAGAAAACTGGACAAGATACTTCCGGAAGACCCAGCCATACCACTCCTGGGATATACCCAGAAGATTCCCCAGCATGCAATAAGGATACATGTTCCACTATGTTCATAGCAGCCCTACTTATAATTGCCAGAAGCTGGAAAGGATGCAGATGTCCCTCAACGGAGGAATGGATACAAAAAATGTGGTACTATTCATCCACTAGAAACAATGAATTCATGAAATTCTTAGACAAATGGATGGAGCTGGAGAACATCATCCTAAGTGAGGTAACCCAGTCTCAAGAGAACACTCATGGTATGCACTCACTGTAAAGCCAATATTAGCCTAGAAACTTGGAATACCCAAGACACAATCCACATATTAAATGATGTCCATGAAGAAGGAAGGAGTGGCCCCTGGTTCTGGAAAGGCACAGTGCAGCAGTGTAGGGGAATACCAGAACAGGGAGGTGGGAAGTGGGGAAGAAGGGGAGGGAAGAGGGCTTATAGGACTCCCGGAGAGCAGGGAGCCAGGAAAGGGGAAATCATTTGAAGCATAAATAAAGAGTATATCGAATAAAAAAAAGAAAGAAAGAAAAGATGGAAGAGATCCATGTGGCCTGCAGGGGAAACAAGTAGCTAGGGATTTTGTAGCTGGGCAATAGAGTAGTGTAGTGACATATTTGCCCAAACTAGGTGTCCAGCTTGTATTATTATTAACTGAGTTCTGTGTTCTTTGCATGGGCATTTTGGGGTTGGAGATTTACGGTTACAAATCTGATTGGTATGGTATAAGTCTTTAGTGTTTTGATATCATGGGTCTAAGGGGAGCTTAGTGAGCCTGAGCTGGTGTTCTGCAGGCCAGCACCAGGGGATGAATAGCCTGAGAAATGTGAGTGGTAGCTTCAGGCATTTCAGGTTAAACTGGTTTGGTTAGTTTAAGAAGCTAGCTGCAGGAACCAGGGCCAGATCCTACATAGAGCTAGCCATGGGGGTGGGCAAAGCCACATGCTACAGAACAAGCCTGATTACAGGGACATGTTGGATACACCTAGAGATGTACAGTCCAAAATCTGCCTCAATGACAGTATCTATATTTATCATTTGGCTGTGCTGAGCATAGGTATCTGAGACGTAGGGTACAGCACCATCTCTGACAACTTTGTCACCAAAGGTCACAAAAGATTTTAACAAGACAGAGGACATCACAAATGCCACAGACCAGCCAAGAAGGACAAAAAGCAGAGGACATAGAGTATGAGTAGGATGAAGATGATAAAGAGAAGGACAAAGAATGTACCATTGATCAAGCCAAGAAGCAGCTGTAGATGACATGCTGGCTGCTTCCAGAGCTGAAGCCTCACTTGCTGTATTTTATGAGACTCTAGAAATTTTAGGGCTTTTATCCAGGGGAGTTGAGATTTGGTGCAAATTGTAGTGACCTGCCCCCATACACAAAATCATTCAAATGGATTCATTGCCTTTGATTTGCTTTTGTCCTCACTGTTAGGAATCAGGCTTTGTGCAGCCCTGAGTTTCTCTAGATTGTACAACAATAAAGATTTTAGGGCTGTGTCCTACCTAAGAGGTTCCATTTTACAAGCAGCTGGCTTTTTTGAGGGAGAAGTTCCTGGGTATATTCAGAACCTACACCATCTATTAGGTAACCCTCTTCGAGCATAAACTGACAAACAACTTATTTCTGGGAATGGAAGTGGCCCCACTCTATTCATTTATTAGGTGAATTAAAACTGTGTGGCACATGTGCATTTAATTAAAACACTATAAGGAAAACCAGGCTACAGTTTTGAACGTATCAGACATGCCAGACCAAGGAAAAGATGGAACTCCTTCACCTAGAGCTCATAAAGTGACGGACACCTAACACTGTGTTGGCATGGCTCCCACATCAACCCATCATCTGATACCCGGTATGTACAGGAAGAACTGAGGATCTCTTTTCTGTTTCTGGAGATTCTGCTTGGCTATGTCCACTGCTGTTGACACTGACTCCTGGTCCCCTTGCCTATTTACCTATCTGCCTCTCTGGACATGGATATTATCAGCCTTTTCCTGCCCCTCACCCATTTCCTACTTCTGAGCAGTTCAACCTTTCACCTGGCTCCAGCAGCTCCAGCAGTGGCCCCCTCAAGGTACTGTTGGGTTCATTATCCCTACAAACTCCTTCCCAGTCCACCCATGAAACCTCTCCTACTTTTCTGCAGCATCCTTAACTCATGTCCATACTATGCATGCATGTGGATGTATTTCCTGTGCTGTGATGGGCTAATGTTAGTAATTAAGATGGCAATAATGAACCAGTATTTGCCTCAGCCTAGCTACTAGGGTAGTTGGATTATGTGACAAATTGCTGTCACAGAAACCTCTAAACATTGTATATTTGTTGTTATTCAATAAATTATGACAGTATAAAAAGACAAAATCCTATTTACCTATGGTTCAAAAATTGAAGCAAACATTCACCTATGCTTCTCTCTCTCTCTCTCTCTCTCTCTCTCTCTCTCTCTCTCTCTCTCTCACACACACACACACACACACACACACGCACACACACACAGTGCTTTCTCCTCCTCTTCTCATCCTCTTCTCATCTTCCCCTCTTCCTCCCCCTCTTCCTTTCTTTCCCTCTTCTTCCCTCCTACAGCTCCTCTACTCTTCCTTCTATCCCTACTCATTCCAGTCCTCCTTCATTCCTTCTTTTCTTCCTTCTCACCCTCTGTCTTATGATTTTTATTGCTGTGAAGAGGCATCATGACCAAGGCAACTCTTATAAAGGAAAACACTTAATTGGGTTTAGCTTATAGTTCAGAATTTTGGTCCATAACAGCATGGTGCGAAGCATGGTAGTATCCAGGCAGCATGGTGCTGGGACAGCTCAGAGTTCTGCAAGGCAGCAGGCAGCAGGAACACAATAGGACACATCCTCAAAGAAGGCCACACCTATTCAAAAAAGAAAAACCTGCCACAACCCAAATAGTGCCACTCCCTCTGGGCTATGGGAGCTATTATTATTCAAACCACCACACCTTACTTTCCTTTTGCTGTTTTCCCTACTTTTCCCCTTCCATTCTCCCTCTTTCCTCCTCTCTATCCCTCCTCATTCCCCCTCCATTTTCCCATTTTCTCATCCTACCCCTCCTCTCCAGCCTCTCCTCCTCCATCCCTTCATTCCCTCTCCTCCTTCTTCTCCCACTTGTCCTGATTCCAACTTTCTTCTGTCTCTTCTTCCCCTTCCTTAACTTCCTCCTCCAGCGTTCCTTTTCCTCCCTGCCTTGCCCCTTCTCATCCTTCTAGACTTCTCTCCTTGCTCTCTCCTTACTCTTTCCATTCTTCAGTCACTTGTTTACCTTTTACCCCTTCTCCCCTTTCCCTCCCTGCTCTTTCCTTTCTATTCCTCTTTCCATACTCCTCCCCCTCTTTGCCTCCTGCTCCCCTTTCTGTTCTTCCCCATCTTATCTTCCTCTCTTCTTTTTCCTCCTCCCCAACTCTTTCTTTTTCTCCAATCTTTCTACTTCCCCTCTTCCTTCTGCTCTTCCTCCTTGCCTTCTCTCCCCAGCCTTGCCCCTTCTTGTCTTCCTTTTCTTCTTTCCCTCCTACACCATTTATTCCAGCCTCCATTATCTTCTTGCTCTATCCCCCCTTATTTTCTTCTTCTTGCCCTTTCCTTATCCTCTTCCTCCTTCCTCTCCTTGTCTTTTCTCTTTTCCTCCCTCTTCTTCTCTTCTTACCCCTTCTCTCTTTATCCTCCCTCTCTTCCTCCTCCAACTCCTCCCCCTCCTCTTCTTGTCCCCTCTTGTCTCCTCCTTTCTCCTTGCTCCCTTCCTCTTCCTACCCCCTTCCACCTCTTCTCTTCCTACTCACTACTCCTCCTCCCTCTCCTCTCCTCCTTTCTCCCTTCCTCCTTGTCCATCTCTTCTTTTTTCTTCCTCCCCTCCTCCAAGTCTTCCCCCTTCTCTTTCCCCTCTCTACACCATGCCTCTTCTCTCCCCCCTCTCTAGCTCCCTCACCTCCCCTTCTACCTTTTTTCTTTATCAATCATTCCTCTTCTTCCTCCTCTCCTTCTTTCTCCTCCTCTTTTTCCTCCTTCTTCTTTGATGTAGAGAGTGAACCCGTGGTCTTCTTAGCTATACCTATAGCCTTTTTATATTTTAAAAAGATCTTTATTTTTAATTATGTGTATATATGTGTTTTGTGTATATCTATTATGTGGAAGTTTTGACACTAGAAATGAGGGCATTTTATCAAATAAATATGACTGCATCATAGAAACTCATAATACAGAAGGATTAGAAGTACTCCCATTCAAACAATGTCAAAGAGCAACAAAAAAAATTTTAGTGAATATTTATTTGCTTTTGAAAGATGTTACATGGTGGTAAAGAAACATTTAATAGTTTTGTTCTGCTCACAAAGATAATCAAAAGGAAACATTAAGCCCTGTTATACAATTTTTACCAACATCAATTCCACAATGCAAACAGCAAACAGAAATATTTCCTGCTCCAGGACTGACAGAATGCTCAGTTGATCCTCAAAGGGCTTTGCAACAGTATTCAGCAGACGCTTCTTTGTAATTGGTGACATTAAACAGAGAAGTAGAGTTGTCAGAAAGATATTCAAGAAAATCATGCATATAGCTAGACACTAAGAGAAGGCTCTGCCTATTAAGGGGTGAATGGGCCAATGCAGTCCCAATTTTCACAAATAATCGCAGGAGGTGTGGCGCCCCATAAAGCTGAGACATTGGGATATTAGGATATGCCCTGTGAATTTCGGCATACTGGGGCCTTTCAAAGTGGCAGAGCAGCTGGGTACTCAGCATCCTGTTGAAATAATCTCTTATTCCAACTACAACTTCATCAACCGAATATTCTCTATTATCAGCAAGCCCCTGTGACTTCACAAAAGTCACATATTCTGCAAGAATGGTATCTACAGTCTTCTCAGCAGGTAGTTGGAATAACAGCTTTTGTTTGTTGACCAAGTCCCAGTCCTCAACAAGACGAGACTTGAGCTCATCAGGAACCCTCAACTCAACTCCCATTTTTATCTTCACCGTTGAAGACACATTACGGTGAGGGACCTGGGCTACTCGGTTGGTATCACTGCCAATAGTGTTTTCTGGCGGACTCTGCATGTTCTTTGGCTCTGTCGACTTCACCATGGATCCTGAAGAGGGTTTTTCTTCAGGGAAGCCTATCTCCATGGAGGGATGACCTTTCTCCACAGAACTCATATTGTCTTCCGTACTCTCTTCTTCAGCTGTGCTGCTTTCCGGGGAAGAATGAGCACTCTCCTCTGAAAGATCTTTCTCAGAGGGGCAAACCTGCTCTTCCATGCTACCTTCGTCAACAGACAGGTGTTTCGCTGTTGGACTTTTCTTAGCATGATGACCTCTCTCCATGGAGTGGACTCTTTCTGGAGAACAAATTCGCTTCGCACAGACAACTTTCTCTGCAGGTAGATGTTTTTTAGGTGAGCAGCCTTTCATAGAGGCAGAAAGATGCCTCTCTTCAGGGTGGCTTTTCTTTGGAGACTGACCTCTCCCAGTGTAGTTATTTTTCCCTGCAGAGGGTCCTCCCTCTGCATTATTACCCTTCTCTGCTGAGAGCCCTGCTTCTGCAGGTTGGCTTTTCTTCCCAGGCTGACCTCTGCCTTTAGGGTGATCTTTTCCTGTGGCCAGTCCCTTCCCTGCACGGTTACCCCTTTCTGCTGAGCAACCATCCTTTTCAGGGCGGCTTTTCTTTGGAGGCTGACCTCGGCCAATGGGTTGATCTTTCCCTGATGATGGCCCTCTTTTTGCAGATTTACTCCTTCCAATGGAGAGAGATTTCTCTTCAGGGTGACTATATTTGCAACAACCCCTCCCTGCAGGGTGCTCTTTCCCTGTAGAGGGCCCTCTCTCTGCTGAGTGACGCTCCTCTGCAGGGTGGTTTTTCTTCAGAGGGCGACTTCTGCCTGAGGGGCCATCTTTCCCTGCAGAGGGTTCCTTTGATGTACTGAGACTACCCTTGCCAGAGCCACACTTCTCTGCAGGGACATTTTTATTGGGGCGACTTCTTCCTCCAGCGGTATCTTTCTCTGTAGAATGCCCTCTTGATGTACTGAGGCTACCCTTGCCAGAGCGACCCTTCTCCGCAGGAACATTTTTGTTGGGGGGACTTCTTCCTGCAGAGCAATCTTTCTCTGTAGAATGCCCTCTTGATGTACTGGGGCTACGCTTGCCAGAGTGATTCTTCTCTGTAGGGCCGCTTTTGTTGGGGCGCCCTCTCCCCCCAGAGGGATCTTTCTGTTTAGGGAGTCCACTCAATTCATAGGTACCACCCTCAACTGACTGACCCTCGTCTGCAGGGCCGCTTTTGCTGGAACAACTTACAGGGCAATCTTTGCCTGCAGAGGGTTGTCCTGATGCACATATACCACTCTCGACAGAGTGACCCTCCTCTGTAGGGCTGATTCTGGTATGGTGACCCCTTCCTACAGGGCAATTATTCTCTGCAGAGGGTACTTCTCTTGCACAGATACCACTCTCTTCTGCAGGGAGGATTTTGTTGTGGTGACCTTTGCCTGCAGGGAAATCCTTTCCTGCAAAGCGTTCTCTTGGTGTACAAACACAACTGTCTATTGAGTGACTCTCCTCTTCAGGGCCACTTTCATCGGGACAACTTCTTCCTCCAGAGTGATTTTGCCTTGCAGAAGGTCTTCTTGGTGTACAGATACCACACTTGAGTGAGTACCACTGCCCTGCAAGGCTGCTTTTGTTAAGGCAACATCTTCGTGCTGGGTGCTCGCTCTCTGTAGAGGGCCCTCTGGAGGCATAAATATCATTTTCATCTGAGCTGCCCTCCTCTTCAGGGCCGCTTTTGTTGGGGGGACCTCTTTCCACAGGAAAATCTTCTGTAGAGGTTCCTTTAGATGCACAGATAGGATTCTTGACCAAGCGATGGCCTTTATTGGGGCGCCTTCTTCCTGGTGGGCACTCTTTCCCTGCAGAGGGTACTTTTGGTGCACAGATCCCACATTTGACTGAGCACCACCGCTCTGCAGAGCCACTTTTGTTGGAGCAGCTCCTTGCAGGACGCTCTCTCCCTACAGAAGGTCGTCTTGATGCACAGACACCCCCCTTGGGTGAGCGACCTTCTGCTGCAGGTCCTCTTTTATTGGGGCGACCTCTCCTTCTAGAGCAATCTCTCCCTCCAGAAGGCACTCCTGTTGCACAGATACCACACTTGATTGAGCACCACTGCTCTGCAGGGCTGCTTCTGTTGGAGAGACGTCTTACAGGGCGCTCTCTTCTTGTAGAGGGTCCTTTGGATGTACTGTGGCCACCCTCAACTGACCGACTCCCCTCTGCATGGCCCCTTTTGCTGGTGGAGCGACTTCTTCCCCTGGAGCAAGCTTTCCCTCCAGAGGGTGTTCTTGATGTACTGCTATGACCCTTCACTGAGCGACCCTTTGCTGCCCTATGAATTTTATTGTGATGCCCTTTTCCGGAAGGGCGATTTCTTCCTGCTGAGCGTCCTCTTGATGTACTTGAGTGACTCTTCGCTCCAGGGCTGTTTTTGGTGGAATGACTTCTTGAGGAGCGATCTTTCTCTCTAGAAGTTCTTCTAGAGCGGCTTTTCTCTGAGCGGTTCTTCTCTGCCCGATGACTTTTTTTGGCAGGCCGACCTCTCCCTGAAGGGCAATCTTTCTCTGTAGAGCGTCTTCTATCTGTAGCACTGCCTCTCTCTATCTGGTGATATCTCTCTGCAGAGCAAAGTGTCTTGGCTGAGCATCCTTTCTTTGCAGGGTGTCGGTCCTCATTTGAGGGACTCTTCTTAGTAGAAAGGCCTTTTTCTCTAGGTTGACTTCTCTTGGTAGGGCGCCCTCTCTCCATGGCAGGAGCATAGGGACTTCTCCCTGTACTGGACTGAGCTTTTTCTGTAGGCCGTCGTTTCTTGATAGGACGGCCTCTATCTGCACGATGATCTTTGTCTGAAGAGCCACGCTTTACAGATGAATGACGCTTCTCCGGAAAGTGAGGACTCTTCCTAGAGCGGCGCACCTCAGAATGGCTCCTCCCAGTAGAAGAACTTTTCTGGGCCTTTCGACCTTTTTCAGTTGGAGAGTAATTCTTGGCAGAGGATCTCTTCTCCCTACTGAGGCGTTTTTCAGCATAAGGATGCTTCTCCGCTAACAGAAGCTTTTCAGCTGAGAATCTTTTAATGGTAGTGTTCTCAGCGGAAGAACGCTTCTTGGTAGAAGGATTTTTCTCAGTGAAGTAAATTTTCTCCACTCTACAGGTTTTCTCCGCGGAGTAACCTTTATCCACTGAGCAAATTTTCTTCAAAGAGCGGCCCCGCCGTCTTCTTGGACTAGTTGGTGGAAGATTCCTCGGCTCTGTTGACTTGTGTGGTGAGGATACACTTCTCGCCTTTCGGGCCCGCCTCTTACTTGGACTAGTTTGTTGAAGACTCCTCGGCTCTGTTGACTTGTGAGGTGAGGATAAACTTCTCGCCTTTCGGACCCGCCTCTTACTTGGCTTCAGCTTCACGAAGTCATCTTCTTCAGCAAACTGCTGACCACAAAGACAATGAACTTTCCTTCTGGAGGAACTCATTTATGGAATCTTCTTCCTTTATCTTCAAAGAACTAATGAATTCCCAGATTTTCTGGGACTAGCTGGGGAAAACATGAACTGGGAACAGAACCCAGAAGTTTGTAGTCCAAACAACTACATTCAGGATCAAATCCCTAGATTTTCTACTAAATTCAGATCTTTTGAAAGAGTGTGGAGGAGCAGCAGTGAAGAGCTTCCTGCTGCTTGTCCAACCACCAGGACAATGGCTGGTTTCTCTGGCAACAATCTTAAACAAACGTCATCTTTGGGGCGGGCTTATGACCATCAACCAATCAGTAGTCTTATGTAAATTTATTGTGTTCCATAGCCAAATGATTGGGCCACCACTCTGATGTCATTATTATGGCGCATGAGGAGGGAGGGCTTTCCTCTCTTCTCCTCCCCTCTCCCCTCCCCTTCCCTTTCCTCTTCTCCTCCCCTCTCCCCTCCCCTTCCTTTTCCTCTCCCCTCCCCTCTCCTCTCCCCTTTCCTGGACTCTTTCTCCTCTCCTTTCTCTTCCCCTCCCCTCCCCTCCTCTTCCCTTTCCTCTCCTCTCCTTCCCTTTCCTTTCCCCTTTCCTTTCCCCTCTTTTCCTTTCCCCTCTTTTCCTTTCCCCTCTTAGGGTTAGACTCTTAGGAAGTTATCCCAATAATGAACATTTAATCATCTAAGAATGGAGAACAAAATATATGAAGCAAAAAGTCACAGAAATACAAAAGGCAATTCAAAGTACTAGTTGGATAATTCAATAGCTACTTTCAGTAATGGATAGAACATGTGGTGGTTTGATTAGGTATGGCCCACATAGACTCCTGTCTGAAGGTTTGGCCTATAGGGAGTGGTACTGCTAGGGGGTGTGACCTTGTGGGAGTGGATGTGGCCTCCTGGAGGAAGTGTATCACTGTGTGGGTGCAATGGAGATCTCCTATGGTCAAGCTGTAGCCAGTGTGGCACATAGTCTCCTTCTGCCTGTGGATCAAGATGTAGATCCACATCTCAGTTCCTTCTGTACTACCATGTCTGCTTGAATGCCGCCATGTTTTCCGCCATGATCATAATGGACTAAACCTCTGAATCTGTAAGCTAGCTTCAGTTAAATGTTGTCTTTTTAAGAGTTACCATGGTCATGGTGTCTCTTCACAGCAATAAAACTCTAAAAGAGAACACTAAAAAGAAGACAACAATAAGGGAAAGGACTTTAGTAACACTAGGAAGCAAATAATTCAAGAAATAAATCTACACAATTCACCCAATAATAGCAGAGTAGACATTATTCTCAACTGCATCTAGAAAATTCTCCATGTTAGATCATGCACTGTCGAGAAGAAAAAAAAGAGGATTGAAATAGCATTAAATATGTTCTTTAACCACAATGTCATGAAGTTGGAAATCTGTGAAAATTAAATAGTATATTAATGTATAAAGGAAGAAACAAAAAAGGGCAATTAAAAAGTACTGTGAGCTGGGCAGTGGTGGTGCAAGCCTGTAATCCCAGCACTTGGGAGGCAGAGGCAGGTGGATTTCTGAGTTCGATGCCAGCCTGGTCTACGAAGTGAGTTCCAGGACAGCCAGGGCTACACAGAGAAACCCTGTCTCGAAAAAAACAAAAAACAAAACAAAACAAAAAAGTACTGTGAAGATTTTTCACAAGTTTGATGTCTGAATGCAGGTGTTGTGAAAGCCATTGCTAATTCAAAGCAAAAATGGGAAAGTAAAAGACATGGTAGAATTGACAAACTAACCATGGAAAAGTTTGGGAAGGAGGTAGCTGAGATGGGAAAAGGCTCCTTCAAGTATGCCTGGGTCTTGGACAAACTGAAAGTTGAGCGTGAGCGTGGTATCACTATTAAGATCTCCCTGTGGAAATTTGAGACCAACAAATATACTATGTGACTGTCATTGATGCCTCAGGACACAGAGACTTCATCAAAAACATGATTACAGTCACATCTCACACTGACTACACTGTCCTGATTGTTGCTGCTGGTGTTGGTGAATTTGGAGCTGGTATCTCCAAGAACGGGCAGACCAGCAAGCATGCTCTTCTGGCTTACACCCTGGATATGAAATAGCTAATTGTTGGGGTCAACAAAATGGATTCCAGCTGGGCGGTGGTGGCACACGCCTGTAATCCCAGCACTCTGGAGGCAGAGACAGGTGGATTTCTGAGTTCGAGGCCAGCTTGGTCTACAGAGTGAGTTCCAGGACAGTCAGGGCTATACAGAGAAACCCTATCTCAAAAAAAAAAAAAAAAAAAAAAAAAGGTTCCATCGAGCAACCACACAGTCAGAAGAGATACAAGGAAATCGTTAAGGAAGTCAGCACCCACATTAAGAACATTGGCTACAACCCTGACACAGTAGCATTTGTGCCAATTTCTGGTTGGAATGGTGACAACATGCTGGAGCCAAGTGCTACTATGCCATGGTTCAAGGGATGTAAAGTCACCTGCAAAGGTGACAGTGCCAATGGCACCACACTGCTGGAAGCTTTGGACTGTATCCTGCCACCAACTTGTTCAACTGACAAGCCTCTGCAAGTGCCCCCTCCAAGATGACTATAAAAGTAGTGGCATGGGCACTGTCCTGTGGGCAGAGTGGAGACTGGTGTTCTCAAACCTGGCATGGTGGTTCCCGTTACTCCAGTCAATGTAACAACTGAAGTCAAGTCTGTTGAAATGCACCATGAAGCTTTGAGTGAAGTTCTTCCTGGGGACAATATGGGCTTCAGTGTAAAGAATGTGTCAGTCAAAGATGTTAGAAGAGGCAATGTTGCTGCTGACAGCAAAAATGAACCACCAATGGAAGCAGCTGGCTTCACTGCTCAGATGATTATCCTGAGACATCCAGGCCAAATTAGTGCTGGCTGTGCTCCTGTTCTGGATTGTCACACAGCCCACATAGCATGTGAGTTGGCTGAATTTAAAGAAAAGATCAATTATTGTTCTGGTAAGAAGCTGGAAGATGGCCCCAAATTCTTGACGTCTGATGGTGCTGCCATTGTTGACATGGGCTCTGGCAAGCCCATGTGTGTTGAGAGTTTCTCTGACTATCCTCCACTTGGTCATTTTGCTGTTCAGAACATGAGGTATACAGTTGCTGTGGGTGTCATAAAAGCTGTGGACAAGAAGGCTGCTGGAGCTGGCAAAGTCACCAAGTCTGCCTAGAAAGCTCAGAAGGCTAAATGAATATTATCCCTACCACTTGCCTCCCCAGTCTTAATCAGTGGTGGAAGAATGGTCTCAGAACTGTTTGTCTCAATTGGCCATTTAAGTTTAATAGTAAAAGTCTGCTTAATGATATAACCATGTATTGTAAAATCTTCAGAAGGAAAGAATGTTTTGTGGACCTTTTGTGTGTGTGTGTGTGTGTGTGTGTGTGTGTGTGTGTGTGTCTCGGATTTGAGTTATTAGTTTTCAAAATCAGTACTTTTTAATGGAAACAACTTGACCAAAACTCTGTCACAGAAGTTTGAAACCCATTAAAACAAGTTTAATGAGAACAAAAAAAAAAGTACTGTGGAAAGACCACAGCTGGTGGAGAAGGCCTACCATCCCAGTCATTTGGAGAGCTGAAGCAGGAGAACTGAAAGTTCAACTACAGAGAAAATACTTTAGAAATAAAAGAAATGCAAATTAAGACAAAATATATGAATATCTATAAGACATTAATTAGTTCTTAGGGGAAATTTTTAACTGTTAAAAACAAACCAAAAAAAGGGGGGGCTCTAGAGATGTCTCAGCAAGAATTAGTCTTTTAAGGACCTAGTTTGGTCCCTACAACCCATATCCAGTTGTAGTTCACAACCATCTGCAACTCTAGATTTAAAGGATACAATACCTTCTTCTTAGCTCTTTGAATACCCAAACACACATGCTTATACATACACAGATAGCACAGAGACATTTTTTAAAGGTATCAACTCAATAATCTGACCTTTCCTCTCAAGTCCCTGGAAAAAGAAGAAAGTAAACAAGCAAAAAACACTAAAATGATGGAGATTTAAATGGAAACTAATGATATAGAATAGAAAAACAGTAGATCAAACTGATCATTCCATTTTCATAATGATGAGAAGCATGGTGCCAGGTTGGCAGGCCTAAAGGTTACAGACAGGCAGAGAGAATGACCCTGGCCCTGGTATTGGCTTTTAAACAAGACCACAACCTTCTAATCCTTCCCAGATATCTCCACTAAGAACCAAACATTCAAACTGATGAGCCTATGGGGACCATTCTCATTAAAATAACCACAGAATGAAGAATATTTTGATGAGGTTAAGCAAGAAATTTTACTAAGAGAAGTAGAGAATGTTCCAGTTACAATAATTGGAAATAATCCATGAGCTGGAATAGTGGCATGGTCTGAGGCCACCTCCCACATTTAACTCCTAGCTCCCTTACATCTTTCTCAAGGCTTAAAGCCAGGATGTCTGTCTTTTCTGCTGGGCCTCCAAACATGTATCTTCATAAGACTCTTTTGCCTTATGTTTTGGGCTTACTTATGTTTCTGCCTCTCTAATCCTGGAAAATTCTGCTGTGTCTTTCATGGTTAAGAGGTAAAAGCATTTCAGGTCATCAGCTCCCATCTGCAGGCACACACAAACTGGCTATGGATATTGGTTTTCATCCTGTTTATAGATCATTGGTTTCCATCCTACAGAGGTTCAGATGCCTTTTGAGCATGAATACTACTGAAACATTGTTTTATGCTGCTCTAGTCTGCTGAGAAGGCAGATCTGGAGTTGGATTTTGGCCCATCTACTCCAGACCCAGGCATGTCTGTCTAAAGGTTTCCTCCAAAGTCTCTGTCCTGGGTTAGGCTGGCCACCTGACTCAGTGACAGAGAAAGAGAGCAAAACATAACAACAGAGACAAAGACACTTTGTGCTTAAAAATAGCTAAAATGTATCCATTCCTCCTTTGAGGGACATCTGGGCTCCTTCCAACTTCTGGCTATTATAAATAAGGCTGCTATGAACATAGTGGAGCATGTGTCTTTATTGCATGCAGGGGAATCCTCTGGGTATATGCCCAGGAGTGGTATGACAGGGTCCTCTGGAAGTGTCATACCCAATTTTCTGAGGAACCGCCAGACTGATTTCCAGAGTGGTTGTACCATCTTGCATCCCACCAACAGTGGAGGAGTGTTCCTCTCTCTCCACATCCTCGCCAGCACCTGTTGTCTCCTGAGTTTTTAATATTAGCCATTCTGACTGGTGTCAGGTGAAATCTCAGGGTTGTTTTGATTTGCATTTCCCTGATGACTAATGATGTTGAACATCTCTTAAGGTGCTTCTCAGCCATCCAAATTTCTTCAGGTGAAAAGTCTTTGTTTAGCTCTGTACCCCATTAAATAATGAATTCATGCAATTGGTAGGCAAATGGTTGGATCTGGAAAATATCACCCTAAGTGAGTTAACCCAATCACAAAAGAATACACATGAAATGCAATCACTGATAAGTGGATATTAATGAGCCCAGAAGCTCTGAATACTCAAGGCACAATTAGTAAATAAAAAGATTCCCAAGAAGAAGGAAGGAGAGGACCCTGGGTCCGAAAAGACTGGATCCAGTTTTGTAGGAGAGTACCAGAACAGAGAAATGGGGGGGGGATTGGGGAATGGGCAGGGGAAAGAGGACTTATGGGACATATGGTGAGGGGGGAACTGGGAAAGGGGAAAGCCTTTGGAATGTAAACAAAGAATATAGAAAATTAAAAAAAACCCTAAATTGTAAACTTTTCACAGAGGGAACATATGCTGTGTATGTACCTTGGACTCAACTTTTGATGACAAAAAGAATATGTGCCTGATGCACTCACCTTGGAGCTCCATGTAGCTTGCTGCCATCTTGGCTGATGACCTAGGCTCCCTTCGGTGTATATAACAACCACGAGTCTTGCCATGTGAATCACCCACCATGTCTACTAATGTTAAAGAAAGGGCATGCCATGTGACTTCACCACCATTGTGGCAAAGGCAAACATGCAATATAAGTAAATGTAGGTACTACCCACTGAGCCCTCTGCTTATTATTGTATCTCCCTTTTATTAGACTAAGGAGGTTAATACCAAGATTCCAAGATGGTTTGTTTTGAAACTGAGTCATATAAAAAAAAAATACCTGGATCTTGTCTGCAGCTTCCCATCCAGCCGGTAGCAGGTCAGCCATACTTAGCCAGCCTGCCAGGTGCTGAGACCCTGCCGGCGGAACCATGTACCAGAGACAGCCCGAGTTTAAGACCTCCAGGGACTCAGGTCTGGGACAGGAACTGCGCACAGCCTAGCTGTTTGGAGTACAGCGGCCGTGCCTGCCCTCTGCGCTCGCAGGCCAGACCCGAACCCCCTGCAGGCAGCGCCATCTTGTCTGCAGCTTCCCATCCAGCCGGTAGCAGGTCAGCCAGACCTAGCCAACCTGCCAGGTGCTGAGACCCTGCCAGCGGAACCAGGTACCAGAGACAGCCCGAGTTTAAGACCTCCAGGGACTCAGGTCTGGGGCAGGAACTGCGCACAGCCTAGCGGTTTGGAGTACAGCGGCCGTGCCTGCGCTCTGCGCTCGCAGACCAGACCCCAAACCCCCTGCAGGCAGCGCCATCTTGTCTACAGCTTCCCATCCAGCCGGTAGCAGGTCAGCCAGACCTAGCTAGCTTGCCAGGTGCTCAGACCCTGCCCACGGAACCAGGATAAGCAACAATTCTTGTTTATTAAGAAGAGTGAGGACCAGCTATAGCGGCAGGCCTCCATATTGCAACCAGGACACAGCTGGAAAGGTGCAGATAGAGACTCCGCCTGGGGCTAGAGCAGGGAGAGCTGCTAAGCTCTCGCCCACAGACGGGCCCAGGCGCCTAGGCTCTGCAGCACGTCCCTGCGAGCTTAGGCCGTGCACCGAGGCAGCCGGAACCACCCAGCTCCCCAGGACCCCGGACCAGCGATAGCGGCAGGCCTCCATACTGCAACCAGAACACAGCTGGAAAGGCACAGGTAGACAGATTCCATCAGGGGCTACCACGTGGGGGGATCTGCTAGGCTCTCCCTACTAGGCAGGCCCAGCAGCGCCTGCCTAGGCTCTGCTGCACTCCCCCACACTTCCTGGAGACCTCAGGCCTTGCACAAAGTCAGCGGGTGGCAGCCAGCTCGTGATCCCGTTGAGCAGCAATCACACATAACCACCAGTAGAGAAACAACAGGTAAGCCCAGCCTCACAGGAGATTCAAACACCAGCCAGTGACAACAAGGTCAACTAACACCAGAAATAACCAGATGGCAAAAGGTAAACGAAGAAATGTCACTAACAGAAATCAAGACAACATGACAGCATCTGAACCCAGTTCGCCAACAACAGGAAGCCCTGGATACCCCCAAAACACCAGAAAAACAAGACTTGGATATAAAAATCACTGGTCAGGATGCTGGTAGCTGAACACATAGAAAAATCTCGTAAAGAAATAGAAGAGAAAATGGATCAAAAGTTAGAAGCCTTTACAAGGCAAATACAAAAATCACTTCAAGAAATGCAGGAGAAGATGGATCAAAAAGAAGAAGACAATAAGGAGGAAAGACAAAAATCACTTAAAGAAATACAGAAGAACGTGGGCCAACAAGTAGAAGCTATGAAAGAGGAAACACAAAAATCTATTAAAGAAATACATGAAAACACAATCAAGCAAGCGAAAGATCTGAGCACATCCATCCAGGCACTAAAAACAGAAGTAGAAACAACTAAGAAATCGCAGAGGGAGACAACATTGGAGATAGAAAACCTTGGGAAGAAATCAGGAGCCATAGATGCAAATATCAACAATAGAATACAAGAGATAGAAGACAGAATATCAGAAGCCGAAGATACCATAGGAACCATTGATTCAACAGTCAAAGAAAATACTAAATACAAAAAGGCTGTAACCCAAAACATCCAGGAAATCCAGGACACAATGAGAAGACCAAACCTAAGGATTATAGGTATAGACGAGAATGAAGATGTACAAGTTAAAGGGCCAGCAAATATCTTCTACAAAATTATGGAAGAAAACTTCCCCAACCTAAAGAGAGAGATGCCCATGAATATACAAGAAGCATACAGAACCCCAAACAGACTGGATCAGAACAGAAATACATCCCGTCACATAATAATCAAAACTCCAAATGTAATAAACAAAGAAAGAATATTAAAGGCAGCAAGAGAAAAAGGGCAAGTAACTTATAAATGAAGACCTATCAGAATAACACCAGACTTCTCACCTGAGACCATGAAAGCTAGAAGATCCTGGGCAGATATCATGCAAACTCTAAGAGAACACAAACTTCAGCCAAAACTACTTTACCCAGCAAAGCTCTCAATCACCATAGATGGAGACATCAAGGTATTCCATGACAAAACCAAATTTGCACGATATCTTTCCACAAATCCAGCCCTACAAAGGATAATAGAGGGAAAACACCAAGACAAGGACGGAAACTACACCCGGGAAGAAGCAAGATAGAAACCTCCTCTCATCAAACCCAAAAGAAAGTAACCTCTCGAATATAAAAAAATAAATAAAATAAATAAATATAATTTCAAAAATGTCTGGAGAAAATAATTACTATTCCTTAATATCTCTTAACATCAATGGACTCAATTCCCCAATAAAAAGACATAGATTACCAGACTGGATACGGAAACAGGACCCTACATTTTGCTGCATACAGGAAACACATCTCAGTGTCAAAGACAAACACTGCCTTAGAGTAAAAGGCTGGAAGACAATTTTACAAGCAAATGGTCTCAGGAAACAAGCTGGAGTAGCCATTCTAATATCAGATAAAATTGACTTCCAACCTAAAATCATCAAAAGAGACTCAGAAGGTCACTTCTTGCTGGCCAAAGGGAAAATCCACCAAGAAGAGCTCTCAATACTGAACATCTATGCTTCAAATGCAAGGGCAGCCTCATTCGTAAAAGAAACCTTACTAAAGCTTAAAGCACACATTACACCTAACACAATAATTGTGGGTGACTTCAACACTCCACTCTCCTCAATGGACCGATCAGGAAAGCAGAAACTAAACAGGGACACAGTGAAACTAATTGAAACTCTGGACCAATTGGATTTAACAGATATATATAGGACATTTCATCCTAAAGCTAAAGAATATACCTTTTTCTCAGCTCCACATGGGACCTTCTCCAAAATAGACCATATAATTGGTCACAAAACAGATGTCAACAAATACAAGAAGATCGAGCTAATCCCATGCCTTCTATAAGATCACCATGGAGTAAGAGTGGTCTTCAATAACAACAAAAACAACAGAAAGCCCACATACACATGGAAACTGAACAATACTCTACTCAATGACACCTTGGTCAAGGAAGAAATAAAAAAAGAAATCAAAGACTTTTTAGAATTCAATGAAAATGAAGGTACAATCTACCCAAATCTATGGGACACAATGAAAGCAGTGCTAAGAGGAAAACTCATAGCTCTAAGTGCATCCAAAAAGAAACTGGAGAGAGCATATACTAGCAGCTTAATGGCACACCTTAAAGCCCTGGAAGAAAAACAAGTTAATTCACCCAGGAGGAGTAGAAGACAAGAAATCATCAAACTCAGGGCTGAAATCAATCAAATAGAAACAAAGAGAACCATACAAAGAATCAACAAGACCAGGAGCTGGTTCTTTGAGAAAATCAACAAGATAGATAAACCCTTAGCCAGACTAACCAAAGGACACAGAGACAGTATCCAAATTAACAAAATTAGAAATGAAAAGGGAGACATAACAACAGAAACTGAGGAAATTCAAAACATCATCAGATCCTACTACAAAGGTCTATACTCAAAACAACTGGAGAACCTGGAGGAAATGGACAATTTCCTAGACAGATATCAAATACCAAAATTAAATCAGCATCAAGTAGATCAGCTAAATAGTCCCATAACCCCTAAAGAAATAGAAGGGGTTATAGAAAGCCTCCCAACCAAAAAAAGTACGGGACCAGATGGTTTTAGTGCAGAATTCTACCAGACCTTCAAAGAAGACTTAACACCAATACTTTTCAAACTATTCCACAAAATAGAGACAGAAGGGACACTGCCCAACTCATTCTTTGAAGCCACAATTACGCTAATACCTAAACCACAAAAAGATCCAACAAAGAAAGAGAACTACAGGCCAATTTCTCTTATGAATATAGATGCAAAAATACTAAATAAAATTCTTGCTAACCGCATCCAAGACCACATCAAAACGATCATCCACCATGATCAAGTAGGCTTCATCCCAGGGATGCAGGGATGGTTCAATATACGAAAATCCATCAATGTAATCCACTACATAAACAAACTGAAAGAAAAAAACCACATGGTCATCTCATTAGATGCTGAAAAAGCATTCGACAAAATTCAGCATCCTTTCATGCTAAAAGTCTTGGAAAGAGCAGGAATTCAAGGCCCATACCTAAACATAGTAAAAGCAATCTACAGCAAACCAGTAGCCAACATCAAAATAAATGGAGAGAAACTTGAAGCATTCCCACTAAAATCAGGGACTAGACAAGGCTGCCCTCTCTCTCCATATCTTTTCAATATAGTACTTGAAGTTCTAGCAAGAGCAATTAGACAACATAAGGAAGTCAAAGGGATACAAATTGGAAAGGAAGAAGTGAAACTATCATTATTTGCAGACGATATGATAGTTTACCTAAGCGACCCAAAAAACTCCACCAGAGAACTTCTACAGCTGATAAACAACTTCAGCAAAGTGGCAGGTTATAAAATTAACTCAAGCAAGTCAGTGGCCTTCTTGTACTCAAAGGACAAGCAGGCAGAGAAAGAAATTAGGGAAATAACACCCTTCACAATAGCCACAAACAACATAAAATATCTTGGCGTAACTCTAACCAAACAAGCAAAAGATCTGTACAACAGGAACTTCAAGTCCTTGAAGAAAGAAATCGAAGACCTCAGAAGATGGAAAAATATTTCTTGCTCCTGGATTGGCAGGATCAATATAGTAAAAATGGCCATCTTGCCAAAAGCAATATACAGATTCAATGCGATCCCCATCAAAATCCCAACTCAATTCTTCATAGATCTAGAAAGAGCAATTCTCAAATTCATCTGGAACAACAAAAAACCCAGGATAGCTAAAACTATTCTCAACAATAAAAGGACTTCTGGGGGAATCAATATCCCTGACCTCAAGCAGTACTACAGAGCAATTGTGTTAAAAACTGCATGGTATTGGTATAGCAACAGGCAAGCAGATCAATGGAACAGGATTGAAGACCCAGAGGTTATCCCACAGACTTATGGTCACTTGATCTTTGATAAAGGAGCCACAACCATCCGGTGGAATAAAGATAGCCTTTTCAACAAATGGTGCTGGTTCAACTGGAAGTCAACATGCAGAAGAATGCGAATGACCCACTCTTATCTCTTTGCACTAAGATCAACTCCAAGTGGATCAAGGACCTCCACATAAAACCAGACACACTGAAACTATTAGAAAAGAAACTTGGGAAGACCCTGGAGGACTTGGGCACAGGGGAAAAGTTCCTGAACAGAACACCAATAGCTTATGCTCTAAGATCAAGAATCGACAAATGGGACCTCATAAAATTACAAAGTTTCTGCAAAGCAAAGGACACTGTCAGAAGGACAAAACAGCAACCAACAAAGTGGGAAAAGATCTTCACCAGCTTCACATCCGACAGAGGGCTAATATCCAATATATACAAAGAACTCAAGAAGTGAGACCGCAAAGAAACAAATAACCCTATCAAAAAATGGGGCACAGAGCTAAACAAAGAATTTTCACCAGAAGAAATTCGGATGGCCGAGAAACACCTTAAAAGATGTTCAACATCATTAGTCATCAGGGAAATGCAAATCAAAACAACCCTGAGATTCCACCTCACACCAGTCAGAATGGCTAAGATTAAAAACTCAAGAGACAACAAGTGCTGGCGAGGATGTGGAGAAAGAGGAACACTCCTCCACTGTTGGTGGGATTGCAAAATGGTAAAACCGCTCTGGAAATCAGTTTGGCGGTTCCTCAGAAAATTGGGCATGTCACTTCCAGAGGACCCTGGCATACCTCTCCTGGGCATATACCCAGAGGATTCCCCTGCATGCAATAAGGACACATGCTCCACTATGTTTCTAGCAGCCTTGTTTATAATAGCCAGAAATTGGAAGGAGCCCAAATATCCCTCAAAGGAGGAATGGATACAGAAAATGTGGTATATTTATACAATGGAATACTACTCAGCAATTAAAAATAATGAATTCATGCAATTTGTAGGTAAATGGTTAGACCTGGAAAATATCATCCTGAGTGAATTAACCCAATCACAAAAGAATGCACATGAAATGCAATCACTGATAAGTGGATATTAATGAGCCCAGAAGCCCTAAATACTCAAGACACAAATAGCAAGTCAAATGATTCCCAAGAAGAAGAAAGGAGAGGACCCTGGGCCTGTAAAGATTGCATCCAGTTTAGTAAAGAAACCGAGGGGGGAGGGGGAATTATTGGGGAACAGATGGGGGGGGGAGAGGAACTATGGGAACTATGGTGGGTGGGAACTGGGAAAGGGGAAAGCCTTTGGAATGTAAACATAGAATATAGAAAATAAAATAAAATAAAATAAAATAAAATAAAATAAAATAAAATAAAATAAAATAAAAAGAAGTCAGAAAAAAATACCTGGAATTTTATAAAGCTTATTATAAAAGGTTCATGAAAATGAGTCTCTGGTCCCTTTGTGAACTGTATTTATGATTTAAAGTTTCTTTTAATTCAAGAATTATAATTTTTATGCTAAAAATTAACAAGGATACAGTTATAAAATCCTAATCTTATAACAGAGTAATTAATTTATTATAAGCTGTTAAATATAATTAAGATATAGAACTTATTGGTCACCCATGCTTAGTACAACTAATTCATTTACAAAGGCAAACTCAAGAAGAGAGTTCAATTTTTATAGCCGGGCGGTGGTGGCGCACGCCTGTAATCCCAGCTCTTGGTAGGCAGAGGCAGGTGGATTTCTGAGTTCAAGGCCAGCCTGGTCTACAGAATGAGTTCCAGGACAACCAGGGCTACACAGAGAAACCCTGTCTTGAAAAACAAAAACAAAAACAAAAACAAAAACAAAACAAAAAAAGAGTTTAATTTTTATATCTCATCATAAAGTATTCTGTGTATGTTGTCAACATTAAGCCTAAAGCAAATATAACAAAACAAGTTTAAAGTAAATTTAACATTTGCTTAGTGCAAAATAATATTCAAAATCAGGTACATAAAAATTGGCTATAAAAGAATGAATGCTTGAGTAAAAAGGGGTTAAATTTACTATACACTCAAATGTCAGGAAACCTGCCCAGCTCAAGGCATTTCCTTGGATGTAGCACCATCCTACCATATTAAGTTGCATGCTAGCCTCATGGCAGGACAAATATGCATGACAAATAAGACCTGCCAGAAGTCTGCTGCTTCTGACTCCAGCTGCTTAGGCCTTACCAGCTCTTGCAACGTAGGACAAACCAGAAAAATAGACCCTCCTCATTATAGTAAAGATAAATTTCTCCTCATGTCTCACATGACAAAAGTTGGGGAGTGGGGAATAGACTCTCTTACTCAGAGAAGGATCTCTGAGTCTTCACCCTTATCTCACCTAAACATCTCAAATGACAGAGAAGCAAATAGCAATTACTCTGCCTTCAATGTCTCCTGAACTGACATATGAGGATGCTGTGACCAGGACAACTTTGTACCTAAGCCTACCATCTCACTGGATTGGGACCTGTAGGCTAGTTCAATTGACCGTGACTCTTATCCTGCCACTCAAATCTTTCTCATAGTAAAAGCTAATTCCAACATTAATAACCCTAACTACCCATGTTCCCTCACTAAAGAAGGATGCCAGATACAAAGTCATCAAATTCACAGCTTTGGAAAGCTATCCAGAATGTCTGAGTGGTGTCTTTGACAGTTGGTTTTTATATCTGTAGCCTTAACAAATGATTCTTTTAAGTGATATCCTAAGCAGTTAGATTCCTGGGGAGGAAATGACTTAGATGAAGAGATTCTCTCCAACCTGGGCTCACCCATGGTGCTTTGAAAGTATAATCCAGTCTGTACCCAAGGACAGAGCCTGTCCTCTCACCTTGAAGCTTACAAGGAGCAGAAGGGCTTTTGGCACTGATGTATCCTAAGAAATTCCAAAAGACAAAAGCTCATTTAATTTGTCTGTAGTACAGTATCCTGCCTCTCTGCTGGGTGTGCCTGTTTGCTGCCAGCACACTGCTAGGAAGAGGCAGGGCAAAGTCTGAAACATGGAGTTCCCAGTGGTTCCTAATCACCTTGCTGGGTTCCAAGGTGCCACCAGCTTGCTGCCTAGAGATGGAGTCAAGGATCCAGGTAGAGGTCTACCTTTCCACTTGGGCTGCACAACAAGCAGGAAGAGTAGGTGGGACCCAAGACAAGCAGAATCCCATCTAATTGGGAGTGAATGCCATGACTCCTGGGGGTGCTGTGTGTGTGGGGGGGAGAAAGCTTTCCCCACAGAGATCCTTAATGAAGCAGCTCTCTGAGAAGCTCCTTGCTTGTTTATATTGCTTTACTTGGTGGTAGATGTAAATTCATACACTTTATTCGGGGTGAACCAAAAATTAAATACCTTTTGGGGGAAGGAATGCCCAGGAAGGGAAGGTTATTGACTGATGGCTCAAGGCTATCTAGATGCCTCAGCAGCATGTAGAACTCCAGGTGTTGTGCTACCTGACTGAGTATCCACATATCAGAGTGGTGTTGTGGTTATGTATTCCAAAGCAGGTACAGAGGCAGAGGCAATGGCTCCTCTCCTGCCATCAAGTCTCTGTTATTCCTGAGGTTTAAGCTCATTCAATCTTACCAGTACTTATGTCTGTATGGTAGGGAGATCCTATAAATTTGGTCATCTTGCTTTACAAATTATGCCTCTGAACATCCAATCTCTTTAAGTAAAATTATTTAAGAAATATGCTTATTGCTGTTGCAATGTGGTGACTCAGAGATATATCCTTTTGCAGAAGGAAGAGCTTTAGCCTTGTCAATCCAGTTCAGTTATGCATAAATTACTTGTTACATATGTGATATGACTAACTGCTTTCATATGTTGGTTGGGGTTATGGAATGACAATGCTGTAGCAGATTTTTTAAAGCTTCTGTTACTAGGGTTAATTGTAGAAATTTTTTAAAGTGAATCATTTACTCTTGACATGGCAGACACTGTCTCTGGGAGTATACTTTTTTAAATTGGAAATTATTTCTTTTGAGGGAATACAACTTAGAATTAAATTGTCTCTTTATGTAGCTTGACACTATAAAATATATTTGCTATGTAATCTTAGAACATAAGTACAACAATCTGATGTTAAAAAAATATATATTAAGTTATGTATTTACATTCTAGGTATGGTCATTTAAGGTAATGGGCCCAATTTTTAAAATGTCACCTAATCAAGT
Organism: Apodemus agrarius; assembly: GCA_964023405.1. NCBI lineage: Eukaryota > Metazoa > Chordata > Mammalia > Rodentia > Muridae > Apodemus > Apodemus agrarius. Next base: position 3,576,057 of record OZ030010.1, read on the forward strand.
TGTTTCTAATCAAACATTGTATTTTTAAGAGACTTGAAATACTGTTGTTGTTCTTTAAATAATAGTTGGTATTATTAATGTTTGAATCAAATATACAAAGTTTATCATATGTGAAAGCAAGGAGTACTACTTGGACACGTTCTGTGCAGAATCATTCCTTAGATGCTGTCATTAACTGACTTCTCTCAGCTTCTATCTGCTTGTTCCTTATGCAGGAGTCTGATGTCTGATATAAACAAGCATCTAACTACAGTTACCTCATCCTTCTATAGATCTCTGGTCATGGTCCAGCCAGTTGTAACTCATGTTAACCTTGATGTAGAAGTTTTCCTTGTGCATGGTTGTCTCTTAATGTTCCCCACAAAGTGTACAGTTACTACACCCTTGCTTATGTTCTGGATCCTTGCCAACTGTTCAGCATTACGCTGGCCCCGTGGATGGACCCTCTTCTGAGGCACTCTAACTGCTGCCCCTCTTATTACTCTTCTTTCAGCCTTGAGCAGTTACCGAGAGTTCGAGACTCCTAAACCCCTAAAAGCAGTTCCAGTAACCTCTGAAAGAGGACTAATGGACCACGGGCCATCCAGTTCATCCCTCTGCTTGCCACTCTGCACATTGTTTGAGAGACCCGGGACTAAAACATCTAGCCTGAAGCCTCCTTTGCTTCAATTAGCCTCCCTGTCTCAGCAGCACAGATCAGCTTAACATCCTTCAGGACCAGCTGGACTCCCCTTGGCTGCTGCAGTGCTCCAAGACTAGAAAGGACTAGATCTCCTGCTAAGGATGGGATTTGAACACTCCTCCACGAACAATATTACTTCTACATGTCAATAAATCCTAACGGGTTTGAAATGGAACCTAAAGACAGGGGCCAGACAAAAAGTCCTTCTGGTTCTTCACAGTCTGCTTCCTCCCCTTGATCACCCTTTCCTCTTTCTTATCCTCATATCTCTGTTGTTACCCTGTTTACCTCCTGAACCTCATCTTATACACCAACAAAATGTTTTATACAAGCTCTCCCAATACCTCTTACCTTATACGCTTTCCAAGTGTTCCTGATACATCTCCAAAAGGACCTTTGAGATGCTGTGGAGAAACTAGTTACAAGGAACCTTCCTCTCTTTTACCACAGGCCAGATGTGATTCTTTGCATTAGTTCTCTGTTTTCTCCTGTTCCCTTTCTTTGATGCACTGGTATCTCCCTGCTGCTTCTGCTGACTTATTTTGATGCAACAGTCTTAGCAATTTGGCCAGTCACTGTCACCATGAATCAAGCCCATGACCACTTCTGTCACCATTCCACTCTGTCTCTCACACCTCCACTCCTAGTCCAACCTTCCCAGAAAATCTCAGTTTTATTCTGTGGCAAAATTACCTGCTTATAGCCCTCTAATAGTTACTTTCCAAGTCTCTTCAGGAATACAGGATGGCAGTCACCTGAGTCATTGCAGCTGATAAAGTTAAAAATCTCCCACAGCTACATGACTAGAAGAATCCCTCTTCAATGCACCTAGAATGTCCCTCTTACAAAGATCCTCATCATTAGAAAACAGTGATAACACCCCCCACCTTGAATATTTTTATATCCTCATATGGTTCGGAATGATAGCTTCCTGCTTAAGGACTACACTCCCAGCTTCTACCCCTATAAAAGGCCACATTCCATTTTCCCTTGTAGGCATTTATCCATACATGTGGGTGGAAATTTGTACTCTTTCCATGAATAAAGATAGTACCACATAAGTTCAGACCAAGCCTATTTTTCTTTCTGTCTACTACAGCTATGTGTATTTTTTAAAAAAAATAATAATTCAAAAGAAATACTATGGGGACTTTAGAAGTTGGACTGAAAATAACATCAAAAATAACAGGAAGCAACAATCAATACTCCCTAATATCTCTTAACAACAATGGACTCTACTCCCCAATAAAAAGACATAGACTAACAAAATATTTCTCATGTAAATCTTCAGTTTTATCAGAAAATGTTTGTAATTCTCCTTCTAATTAATTTAGTAATTTCTTTTATGTCTACCATTTTATCTGCATTATTTTTCATGATAATCATCAATTTTAATGTCTTTCTATATACTTCCTCTATTTTATCAGAAATGTTTCCAATGTAAATCTTTGATTTTATCACAAATGTTTCTAATTCCACCTTCAATTAATTTAGAAAAAGTTTTTACATCAACCATTTTTATACAAAATTTTCCATGAAATAGTCAATTTTAACGTGTTTGTCTATTTAGTTCTTGAATTTTGCCAGAAATATTTTCCATGTAGATCTTCAATGTTAACTGAAAATGTTTATAATTTCACTTTCAATCAACTTAGAATTATCTTTATGCCTATCATTTTATCTATATAATTTCCATAATAATCTTTAATTTTAACATGTTTTTCTATATATTTCTACAATTTTATCGAAATATTTTCCATGTAAATCTTCAAGTTTATCAGAAAATGTTCATAATTCTACTTTTAATCAACTTAGGAATACTTTTATGCCTACCATTATTATATCTATATAAAATTTTCCATGATAGTCTTCAATTCTAACATGTTTTTTTATATTTTTCTACAATTTTATCAGAAATATTTTTCATGTAAATCTTCAATTCTATCATAAAATGTTTCTATCCCGTATTTCAATTAATTTAGTGGTGTTTTACATGTCTACCACTTTACTCCTTAATTTTCCATGAAAATTGTCAATTGTAATGTGTTTATCTGAAATATTTTCCATGTGAATCTTTAATTTTATCATAATGTGTTTTTACTTCCCTTTACTTTCCTTTTCAATAAATAAAATAATAATAATAATAATAATAATAATAATAATAATAATGCAACAGAAAGACTATGGGGACTTTTAAAGTTGGACTGAATGGATTTTGCACTATGATATGGCTACAGATCCATGGGAGACAGAGTGGATGTGGCGGTTTGAATGAGATTGTCCCTCATAGGCTCATATATTTGACAAATTAGTCATCAGTTGATAGATTATTTGGGAAAGTTTAGGAGGTATGACCTTCTTGGAATATGTGTGTTCTTGTTGAAGGTGTGTTGCTGGAGTATTGGTTTTGAGGTTTCAAAAGAGCATGCCAGTCCAAGTCTCTGTGTCTCTGCCTGAAGTCTAAGATCAGGATAAAACTCTCAGCACTAGAACTGCTTGCGTGCAGTCATGCTCCCTGCCATGATGATAAATCTCTGAAACTGTAAGCAATTCCACAAATAAGTGCTTCATTTTATGAATTTGCCTTGGTCACCGTGTCAACAGCAACAGAAATGCAACTAAACTAAGGCTCCTCTGAATGTCAAATTGAGTGAATTTAAACAAGTCTGTCTGGGGGACAACAACTATTAAACCACAGATGACAATTGCTAAAATACCAGATATACATCCTGAGGACCTTCCCTAAACTTATCTCACATTCAGTTCTCAGGAGTCACCCCAGTGCTGCGACAGGACACCGGAAGCAGACTCCTCCCCTACTGTTTCCTCCTCCATGTATGCCTCCAGTGGATACCACAGACCATCCCCTGCTGCCCTTTCATTGCCTCCTCTTTGCTGTATTCCAGTCTCCAACCCAGGTGGACTCCCCTGCTCAACCATAGGTCATATATTCCAGAAGACCAGAAAGGCCCCCAGATCTCCCCCACTCTCTGGATTACCACAGATCCAATTCTCAGGGGAGCCCCTGGCACTGAAATGGAACACCAGGGTCAGTTTCCCTTCCATCCTATCCATTCCTCCAGTGTATCCCTCAGACAACTGCCTTCTGAACACCCCTTCCCCCAACTTCTAACACCAACAAGCATTCTCCGTAAACATACCAGCTAGGCATGCCAGGGAAAACAGGCAACACTCAGACAATTCACCCTCAAAATCCAGAGAAGGCAAAGTAATCCAAAAATCAAGGAATAAAATTCATATCCAACAAAAAAAAAACTCAGAATCCTGCACCTAGATCTATAATTGCCCTCAAAAATCTGATGGCTAGACACCATAGTAAGAACACAATAACAGCCAGGGCAGTATGTCTCAATAAGGGCTCAGATATCATATGAAAGCAGGTCTTAAATATTCCAACATAGCTGACATATAAGAAAAGACATTAAGCCTGATCTTGTGCCACAGCACCCAGAGATGATCCTATGCTACAGATGTCCATACCTAAATACCACCAGGAGAGAGTTGGTCTCTCAGGAGTGCTGACAAGCCTGTGAACACAGGTAAGACCACCATTTCTGCTCAGAGGGAACTGCCCTGAGCCTTCAGAACACAGGAACTGAGAAGCAGCCTGGGAGAGGATACTTCTAGTTTCCGTCTGCACCCAAAAGCTGGCCTGTGCCACAGCTCCCAACAGCCAAATTCCTCCTGGAGATATCTGCTCTCCCAGGAGTATTGACTCACAGGCTTGCAGGAGAGACAAGCCACAGTCAGAGACAGGAAGACCAACTAACACCAGAGATAACCAGATGTCGAGAAGGGTAAGAACATAAGCACCAGAAACCAAGGCTACTTGGCATCATCAGAACCCAGTACTCCCAAGACGGCAAGCACTAGATACCCCAACACAAAAGAAAAGCAAGACTTTGATTTAAAAATCATATCTCATGATGATAGAAAACTTTTAGCAGGACATAAATAACTCCCTGAAAGAAATACAGGAGAACACAGGTGAACACGTAGAAGCCCTTAAAGAGGAAATATACCAAGAAGAACTTTCAATTCTGAACATCTATGCTACAAATGCAAGGGCACCTATATTCATAAAAGAAACTTTACTAAAGCAGAAAGCACACCTTGTACCTCAAACAGTAATAGTGGGAAACTTCATCACCCCACTTTCATCAGTGGACAGATCATGGAAACACAAACTAAACAGAGACACAGTGAAACTAACAGAAGTTATGGGCCAAAGGGATTTGGCAGATATCTCTAGAACATTGCATCCTAAATCAAAAAAGAATACACTTTCTTCTAAGCACCTCTTGGTACCTTCTCCAAAATTGACCATATAATTGGTCAAAAAACAGGCCTCAACAGATACAAGAATATTGAAATAATTCTATGCATCCTATCAGATCACCATGGACTAAAACTGATCTTCAATAACAAAAAACAACAGAAAACAGACAGAAGCTGTACAACACTACTCAATGATAACTTAGTCAAGGAAGAAATAAAGAAAGAAATTAAAGACATTTTAGAATTCAATGAAAATGTCCAAACTTACGGGACACAATGAAAGCAGTGCTAAGAGGAAAACTCATAGCTATCTCTGAATGCCTCCAAAAAGAAACTGGAGAGAGCATACAATAGAAGCTTAACAGCATACCAGAAAGCTCTAGTAAAAAAGAAACAAATACACCTAAGACGAGTAGATGGCACAAAATAATCAAAATCATGGCTGAAGTCAATCAAGTAGAAACAAAAAGAACTATACAAAGAATCAACAAAACCAGAAGCTGGTTCTTTGGGAAAATCAACAATACATATAAACCCTCAGCCAGACTACACAGAGGGCACAGAGTCAGTATTCAAATTAACAAAATCAGAAATGAAAAGGAGGGGGGGGGAAAGGACATGTGGGACCTTTGGGGGTGGGGAACCAGAAAAAGGGAAATGAATTGTAAATATAGAATATATCCAATTAAAAAAAAAGAAAGGAAAAAAAAGAAAAAAAAGAAAAGGAGGACAGGTGCGCTGTGCTTTAAGCAGGGCCGCCATCTTGCCCCGGGACACCTCGCTAACGGCCGGCACAGCTGGCAGCTAGAGTCAGGTGTGTGGACAGAGACCTAGCTTAGCTTAGCTCTGTAGGAGATCTGGGCACAGACAACTCAGCTGGGGTTGCAGACCACTGGGGACCTGCTCTGCGGGCAGGCTGGCAGAGAGGTGCCATCTTGCCTCAGGACACGGTGCAGAATTCTAGCAGCTGGAGTCAGGGGCGTGGACTGAGACCTAGCTTAGTCTAGCACAGACAACGCCGCCAGGCTCTGGCCCGCACCCAGAGTCAGAAGAGATCGGCAGATCCGGGCACCAACAGCTCAGCAACAGTCACTGACCCCTGGGGACAGGCGCACTGTGCTTTCAGCGGGGCGCCATCTACAATAAGACCAAGTAACTCCAGAGATAAACAGATGGCAAAAGGCAAACGTAGGAACGCCACCAACAGAAATCAAGGCAATATGGCACCATCTGAACCCAATTCGCCAACCACAGCAAGTCCTGGATACCCCAGCACACCAGAAAAACAAGAGTTAGATATAAAAGCACAGGTCATGATGCTCCTAGAGGAACACAAAAAAGACATAAACAAATCTCTTAAAGAAATGCAGGGGAACATCAATAGGGTAGAAGCTCTTATAATGCAAACACACACACACACACACACACACACACACACACAAAACCACTTAAAGAACTCCAGGAGTTATGGGCCAACAGACAGAAACCAATAAAGAGGAAATGAGAAAATCAGTTAAAAAAATGCAGGAAAACTTGAAACAACATGCAGAAATCATGAAAGAGGGATCACAAAAATATAGTAAAGAATTACAGGAAAACACAAACAAACAAATGAAGGAACTGAGCAAAACCATCCAAGATCTGAACACAGAGGTAGAAACAACTAAGAAATCACTAAAGGAGGCAACTTTGGAGATAGAAAACCTTGGGAAGAAATCAGGGGTCATAGATGCAAACATCAACAACACAATAGAAGAGATAGAGATAAGAATCTCAGATGCTGAAGATAACATAGTAACCATTAACTTCACAGTCAAAGAAACCGCAAAATCCAAACGGCTTGTAACCCAAAACATCCAGGAAATCCAGGACACAATGAGAAGACCAAACCTAAGGATTATAGGGATAGATGAGAGTGAAGATCTACAACTTAAAGGGCCAGCAAATATCTTTAACAAAATTATGGAAGAAACCTTCCCTAACTTAAAGAGAGAGATGCCCATGAATATACAAGAAGCCTACAGAACTCCAAACAGACTGGACCAGAACAGAAACACCTCCTGTCACATAATAATCAAAACCCCAAATGTACTAAACAAAGAAAGAATATTAAAGGCAGTAAGAGAAAAAGGCCAAGTAACATATAAAGGAAGACCTATCAGAATCACACCAGACTTCTCTGCAGAAACCATGAAAGCTAGAAGATACTGGGCAGACCTCATGCAGACCCTAAGAGAACACAAATGTCAGCCAAGACTACTATACCCAGCAAAACTCTCAATCAACATAGATGGAGAAATCAAAATATTCCATGACAGGACCAAATTTACACAATATCTTTTCACTATCCCAGCTCTACAAAGGATAATAGGAGGAAAACTTCAGTACAAGGAAGGAAACTACACCCTGGAAAAAGCAATACAGTAACCTTCTTCCATCAAACTCAAAGGAAGATAACTACTCAAAAACAAAAATAACATCAAAAATGTCAGGAAGTAATAATCTCAATCCTTAATATCTCTTAACATCAATGGACTCAATTCCCCAATAAAAAGACATAGACTAACAGACTGGATACGGAAACAGGACCCTACATTTTGCTGCATACAGGAAACACACCTCAGAGTCAAAGACAAACACTACCTTAGAATAAAAGGATGGAAGACAATTTTGCAAGCAAATGGTCACAGGAAGCAAGCTGGAATAGCCATTTTAATATCAGATAAAATTGACTTTCAACCCAAAGTCATAAAAAGAGACACAGAAGGTCACTTCTTGCTAGTCAAAGGAAGAATCCACCAAGAAGAACTCACAATTCTAAACATCTACGCTCCAAATGTAAGGGCACCCTCATTCGTAAAAGAAACTTTACTAAAGCTCAAAGCACACGTTGCACCTAACACAATGATTGTGGGGGACCTCAATACTCCACTATCCTCAGTGGACCGATCAGGAAAACAGAAACTAAACAGGGACACGGAGAAACTCATTGAAACTTTGGACCAATTGGATTTAACAGATATATATAGAACATTTCACCCTAAAGCAAAAGACTATACCTTTTTCTCAACTCCTCATGGTACCTTCTCCAAAATCGACCATATAATTGGACACAAGACAGACCTCAACAAATATAAAAAGATCGAACTAATCCCATGCCTCTTATCAGATCACCATGGAGTAAGAGTGTTCTTCAATAGCAACAAAAACAACAGAAAATCCTCATACACTTGGAGGCTGAACAATATTCTACTCAATGATACCTTAGTCCAGGAAGAAATAAAGAAAGTAATCAAAGATTTCTTAGAATTTAATGAAAATGAAGGCACAACATACCCAAATCTATGGGACACAATGAAAGCAGTGCTTAGGGGAAAACTCATAGCCCTGAGTGTCTCCAAAAAGAAACAGGAGAGAGCATATACTAGCAACTTAATGGCGCACTTGAAAGCTCTGGAAAAAAAAGAAGCAATTTCACCCAGGAGGAGTAGAAGACAGGAAATCATCAAACTCAGGGCTGAAATCAATCAAGTGGAAACAAAGAGAACCATATAAAGAATCAACAAAACCAGGAGCTGGTTCTTTGAGAAAATCAACAAGATAGATAAACCCCTAGCCAGACTTACCAAAGGTCTCAGAGACAGTATTCAAATTAACAAAATTAGAAATGGAAAGTGAGATATAACAAAAGAAACTGAGGAAATTCAAAAAAATCATCAGAACCTACTACAAAAACCTATACTCAACACAACTGGAGAATCTGGAGGAAATGGACAATTTCCTAGACAGTTACCAAATACCAAAATTAAACCAGTATCAAATAGATCGTCTAAACAGACCCATAACCCCCAAAGAAATAGAAGGAGTCATAGAAAGTCTTCCAACCAAAAAAAGCACAGGACCAGATGGTTTTAGTGCCGAATTCTATCAGACCTTCAAAGAAGTCCTGATACCGATACTCTTCAAACTAGTCCACAAAATAGAAACAGAAGGAACACTACCCAACTCATTCTATGAAGCCACAATTACCCTGATACCAAAACCACACAAGATCCAACTAAGAAAGAGATCTACAGGCCAATTTCTCTTATGAATATCGATGCAAACATACTAAACAAAATACTTGCCAACCGAATCCAAGAAAACATCAAAACGATCATTCACCATGATCAAGATGGCTTCATCCCAGGGATGCAGGGATGGTTCAATATACGGAAATCCATCAACGTAATCCACTACATAAACAAACTCAAAGAAAAAAACCACATGGTCATCTTATTGGATGCTGAAAAAGCATTTGACAAAATTCAGCATCCTTTCATGCTAAAGGTCTTGGAAAGAGCAGGAATTCAAGGCCCATATCTAAACATAGTAAAAGCAATATACAGCAGACCAGTAGCCAACATCAAGGTAAACGGAGAAAAACTTGAAGCAATCCCACTAAAATCAGGGACTAGACAAGGCTGTCCTCTCTCACCATATCTCTTCAATATAGTACTTGAGGTACTAGGTAGAGCAATTCGACAACAGAGGGAAGTCAAAGGGATACAAATCGGAAAGGAAGAAGTCAAACTATCACTATTCGCAGATGATATGATAGTATATTTAAGTGACCCAAAATACTCCACCGGAGAACTCCTGCAACTGATAAACAATTTCGGCAAAGTGGCTGGCAATAAAATCAACTCAAGCAAATCAGTAGCCTTCCTATACGCGAAGGATAAGCAGGCCGAGAAAGAAATTAGGGAAATGACACCGTTTACAATAGCCATAAATGATATAAAGTATCTTGGAGTGACTGTAACCAAACATGTGAAAGATTTATATGACAAAAACTTGAGGTTGTCCCAGGACCAGATGGATTTACTTCAGAGTTCTGTTAGACCTGCAAAGAAGACCAATTCCTATGTCATCAAACTATTCAACAAAATAGAAACAGAAGGAACACTACCCAATTCATTCTGTGAAGCCACACTTACTGGTACCTAAACCACACAAAGACCCAACAAAGAAAGAGAACTTCAGACCAATTCCCTTATGAATATCTATCAAAAATACTCAATAATATTCCCCCAAACTGAATCTAAGAATACATCAAAATGAGCATCTATCATGATCAAGTAGGCTTCATCCCAGGAATGAAAGGATGGTTCAATATACAGAAATCTATCAATGCAATCCACTATATAAACAAACTCAAAGAAAAAAGACACATGATCAACTCATTAGATGCTGAAAAAGCATTTGGCAAAATTCTACATCTGTTCATGTTAAAAGTCAGGGAAAGATCAGGAAGTCAAGGCCCATACCTAAACATAGTAAAAGCAATATACAGCAAACCAGTAGCAAACATCAAACTAAATGGAGAGAAATTTGAAGCAATCTCATTAAAATCATGGACTAGACAAGGATGCCTGCTCTCTTTCTATCTACTCAATACAGTGCTTGATGTTCTAGCTAGAGTAGTTAGACAAAAAAGGAGGTCAAATGATAAAAATTAGAAAGGAAGAAATCAAAAATATCATTATTTGCAGATGATATGATAGTATATTTAAGTGACCCCAAAATTTCACCAGAGAACTCTTAAACCTGACAACTTTATCAAGGTGGCTGGATACAAAATTAATTCACACAAATCAGTAGCCTTCCATTACTCAAAAGATAAATGAGAAATACATTAGGGAAAGGACACCCTTCACAATAGTTACAAACAATATAAAATATTTTGGCATGACTCTAACCAAACAAGAGAAAGGTCTGCAAAAGAACTTCAAGTCTCTGAAGAAAGAAATCAAAGCATGCCTAAGAAGATGGAAAGATCTCCCATTCTCATGGATGGGCAGGATTAATATAGTAAAAATGGCCATCTTACAGAAAGCAATCTACAGACACAATTCAATCCCCATCAAATTTCCAACTCAACTCTTCAAAGAGTTAGAGCAATTCTCAAATTCATTTGAAATAACCAAAAACCCAGGATTGCAATCTCAGCAATGAATTTCTGTAGGAATCACCATCCCTGACCTCAAGCTGAACTACAGAGCAATAGTGATAAAAACTGCATGGTATTGGTACAGTGACAGGCAAGTAGATCAATGGAATAGAACTGAAGACCCAGAAATGAACCCATACACCTATGATTACTTGATCTTTGAAAAAGGAGCTAAAACCATCGAGTGGAAAAAAGATAGCCTTTTCAACAAATGGTGCTGGTTCAACTGGTGGGCATGGTCAACATGTAGAAGAAGGCAAATTGATCCACTCTTATCTCCCTTTTCAAAGCACAAATCCAAGTGGATCAAGGACCTCCACATAAAACCAGATACACTGAATCTAATAGAAGAGAAAGTGTGAAAACCTCGAACACATGGGTACAAGGGAAAAGTTCCTGAACAGAACACCAATGGCTTATGCTCTAAAATCAAGAATCAGCAAATGGCACCTCATAAAACTGCAAAGTTTCTCAAGGCAAAGGACACTGTCAATAAGACAAAATGGCAAACAATAGACTGGGAAAAGATCTTTATCAATCCTACATCCTATAGAGAGCTAATATTCAAGATAGTTAGACCCCACAGAACCAAATAACCCTATTAAAAAAAATGGAGAACAGAGCTAAGCAGAGAATTTTCAATGGAAGAAACTAGCACCTAAAGAAATGTTCAACATCCTTAGTCATCTGGGAAATGCAAATCAAAACAACCCTGAGTTTCCACCTCACACCAGTCGTAATTGGTAAGATCAAATACTCAGGTGACATCAGATGCTGGTGAGGATGTGGAGAAAGAGGAACACTGCTCCATTTTTGGTGGGATTGCAAGCTGGTGAAATCAGTCTGGCTGTTCCTAAGAAAATTGAACATAGGACTACATTAGGACCGAGCTATGCCATTCCTGGGCATATACCTAATAGATGCTTCAACATGTAATAAGGACCCATGTTCCTCTATGTTCACAGCAGCCATATTCATAGTTACCAGAAGCTGGAAACAACTCAGATGTCCCTTGGTAGAGGAATGAATATAGAAAATGTTGTACATTTACAATGGAATACTGCTCAACTGTTAAAAACAAGGAAGAATTCATGAAATTCACAGGCAAATGGATGGATTTAGAAAATATCATCCTGAGTGAGGTAGCACAGTCACAAAAGAATACAAACAGTATGTACTCATTAATAAGTATATTTTAGCCTAAAATCTCTGAATATCCAAGATACAATTCACAGACCATGTGAAGCTCAAGAAGAAGGAAGACCAAAGTGTGAATGCTTCTTTGCTTCTTAGAAGGGGGAACAAAATAATTACAGGAGAAAATATGGAGACAAAATGTGGAACAGTGACTGAAGGATAAGCCATCCAGAGACTGCCTCACCTGGGGAACCATCCTATATACAGTTATCAAACCTGGGTGCTATTGTGGATGCCAGGAAATACTTGCTGATAGAAGCCTGATATAGCTGTCTCTTGAGAAGCACTGCCAGAGCCTGGCAAGTAGAGGTGGATGCTTGCAGCCAACCATTGGGCTGAGTGTGGGGTCCCAAACAGAGGAGCTGGAAAATGGTCTGAAGGAGCTGATGAGGGGGTTTGCAGCTCCAAGAGGGTAAGTAACAGTGTTAACAGGCCAGACTTCAGCCCCTCAGAGCTCTCGTGGACTGAACCAACAAAAGAATACACATGGAAGGGTCCATGACTGCATATGTGGCAGAGGATGGCCTTGTTGGATGTCATTGGAAAGAGTAGCCCTTGGTCCTGAGGTGGTTTGACACCCTAGTGTAGGGCAATTCCAGGGCATGAAGGTGGGAGTCGGTGGGTCAGTGGGAGAACACCCTCATAGAGACAGGGGGAGGTAGAAGGGATGGGGAGTCCAGGGCAAGACCTGGATATTTACACTTGAAATGTAAATAAAGAAAATGTCTAATAAAAGAAAAAATGAAAAGGCATTAAAACCACCTATATGAAGATGATAGAGATCCTTAAAGAGGAAATGAAATAAATCCCTTAAAGAACTCCAAGAAATCAAAAATAACAGTGGAAGAAAATGAATAAAACTGTTCAAGAGCTAAAAAATGGAAATAGAATAAATAAAGACAACACAAACTGAGGGAATTCAGGAAACAAAAAAAAATGAAGATAAAAGGCCAGAGGGCCTGAACAGATGTGAAGCCACAGATGCAACTCAGACTATTATACCCAGCAAAACCTTCAATCACTATGGGTGGAGAAAATAAGATATTCTATGACAAAACCAAATTTAAAAAACGAATACAAATTTACCATTACAGAAGATGACAGAAGAAAAAGTACAACCTAAGGAGGTTGATAAGACCCATGAAAACATTGGGTATAAATAATCACATACAAGTAAAATCAAAAGGTAAACACATACACACACACAAACACACCCCACTTCCACCAACATCTCCACCACCACCACCACCAACAACAACAACAACAACCCAGATTCAACAATCTTTGTTCATTGATATCTCTCAATAGCAATAGTTTAAATGACCCCATAAAAAGACATACACTAACAGAATAGACATAAAAACAGGATTTGTCCTTCTACTGTCCCTAAGCAGCCCACCTAAATGTCAACAATAGACATTACCTCATGGAAAAGATTGGAAAATAAGATATTTTAAGCAAATGAACCTAAGAAACAAGCTGGTGTGCCCAGTTTAATATCTAATAAAATAGACTTCCAAACAAAATTAATTGAAGGAGATGGAAAAGGAAACTACATATTCGAAGAAAAAATCCACCAAGATGACATTTTAATACTTAACATCTATGCCCTAAAACCAAGGTCACCTGTGGTACTGTGAAAGGCAGCTTGTGTTCTGGTTGAGCTAGGTTTAAACCCCAGTGACCCAGCAGGTGTTCCTGCAAGGGACAGAAGGCCATTTGCCATGCTCCCAGACACTAGGCTGCCAACATGAGGCCTCAGCTCTCCATAATTCTGTGGCCACCAGTCATGTAGGGCAACACCCCAATCCCCTCCACAGAGGATATAACCACAGATCATTGCAGATCTCAAGACAGATCTCTATTTTAATGAAGTACCTTAAGGCCTGAAGGGCTTAGCCAATTAAGCTCTCCTTCCCAGACACTTGTCCCTGCAAAAGGTATGAGAAAGTGGGGTATGGTTTTACTCATCACAACTATCTGCCATAACAATAAATGCTTTAAATTCATAGATTGCTTCTTATCTGGATCTGTTGTGCTGGAGCAATGGAATAGGTCTTCCTCTAAAGAGCCATGTCTAGTCTCATGCAAGAAACCTCCCTGCGCTCCCAGCCACATCACTGCCAAGCCAAGCCATGGGACCCAACCATAGCTCCCTCCCCACCCTTTTTCCTTCAGCCCCTGGCTAGATCCTGCCCTGGGAACCCATCACCATTCTCAGCTCTTCCACTACATCAAGCAGCATCTGCAGTGCCCAAGATTGAGAACCTGTTGTCCATGGCCTCTGCATGTCCTGGGAACCCACAACCTAGCTTCTGCTGGTTCTCCAGGGGCCTCAGACTGTACTTCCTCACCCTTGGAGTGGGGTTCCAACAGTGGTGTGGGGTATGCTCAGTCAAACTTCTCACAGGCCTGCATTTTAACCCACAGTCACTCAAGTTTATAAAAGAAGCACCACTACATCTTAAATCCCACATTGACCTTCATAGAGATAGTAGGAAACTTCAGTACTCTACCTTCAGCAATAGACAGATCATTTAGACCATAACTACATAGAAAAATGCTAGAGGTAACAGATGTTATAAAAACCAAAAGGGCCTAACAGATATTTACAAAACATTCCACCCAAATGCAAAAGAATGTATCTTCTTTTCAGCACCTCATGGAACTTTCTCCAAAATTGATGACAACTCAGAACCAAATAAGTGTCAAAATATTCAAGAATAATGAATTATGTTGAATGCTTATTCAGCATCTAATGAAATGACCATGTGGGTTTTTTCTTTGAATTGGTTTATGTAGTGGATTACATTGATGGATTTCTGTATATTGAACCATCCCTGCATCCCTGGGATGAAGCCTACTTGATCATTTTGATGTGTGCTTGGATTCCGTTGGCAAGAATTTTATTGAATATTTTTGCATTGATATTCATAAGGGAAATTGGTCTGAAGTTCTCTTTCTTTGTTGGATCTTGGAGTGGTTTTGGTATCAGCATAATTGTGGATTCATAGATTGAATTGGGTAGTGTTCCTTCTGTTTCTATTTTGTGGAATAGTTTGATGAGTATTGGTGTTAGCTCTTCTTTGAAGGTGTGATAGAATTCTGCACTAAAACTATCTGGTCCTGTACCTTTTTTGGTTGGAATGCTTTCAATGACCACTTCTATTTCTTTAGGGATTATGGGGCTGTTTAGATGGTCTATTTGATCCTGATTTAATCTTGATATTTGGTATCTGTCTAGGAAATTTTCTATTTCCTCCAGATTTTCCAGTTGTGTTGAATATAGGCTTTTGTAGTACAATCTGATTTTTTTTTAATTTCCTCAGTTTCTGTTGTTTTATCTCCCTTTTCATTTCTGATTTTGTTAATTTGGATACTGTCTCTGTGCCCTCTGGTTAGGCTGGCTAAGGATTTATCTATCTTGATTTTCTCAAAGAACTGGCTCCTGGTTTTGTTGATTCTTTGTATGGTTCTTTATGTTTCTACTTGATTAATTTCAGCCCTGAGTTTGATGATTTCCTGTCTTCTACTCCTCTTGGGTGTATTAGCTTCTTTCTGTTCCAGAGCTTTCAGGCATACCATTAAGCTGCTAGTGTGTGCTCTCTCCAGTTTCTTTTGGAGACACTCAGAGATATGAATTTTCCTCTTAGCACTGCTTTCATTGTGTCTCATAAGTTTGGATATGCTGTGCCTTCATTTTCATTGAATTCTAAAACGTCTTTGATTTCTTCTTTGACCTAGATATCATTAAGTAGAGCATTGTTGAGCTTCCATGTGTATGTGGGCTTTCTATTGTTTTTGCTGCTATTGAAGACCATCCTTCCTCCATAGTGATCTGAGAGGAGGCATGGGATTATTTCAATCTTCTTTTACCTATTGAAGTCTGTTTTGTGAACAACTATATGGTCAATTTTGGAGAAGGTACCATGAGGTGCTGAGAAGAAGGTATATTCTTTTGATTTAGGATGAAATGTTCTATATATATTTTTTAATCCATTTGGTCCAAAACTTTGATTAGTTTCACTGTGTCTCTGTTTAGTTTATGTTTCCCTGATCAGGCCATTGAGGAGAGTGGAGTGATGAAGTCACCCACAATTATTTTGTGTGGTGCAATGTGTCCTTTGAGCCTTAGTAAATTTTCTTTTACAAATGAGGGTGCCCTTGCATTTAGAGCATGGATGTTCAGAATTGAGAGTTCTTCTTGGTGGATTTTTCCTTTGATGATGTAAACCACAGTTTACAGCAAAGTTAGATGAAAGCCAGAATAACCTTGAAGCATTTGTTTCTGGAAGAACATACCAATTGTTTTAGATATAACACGACAATTATTTTTTATTTATATCCTCATCGGTTGTTTTAATTTATGTTAAAATAATATAAACATTAATTGTTTTGGTTAATGTATCTGGACCATTGTTAAAGTCATGAAAACATCAACTGTGTTGCTAAGGTAGATGTAAATATTGCAGAGGAAGGTGTGTCTAAAAATTGTCTAAGTAAACAGAAAATGGCATCAGGACAAGATGGTGCTAAGAACAACTTAACAAATCAATGTGAATTCTGCAAAGGAGAAGAGATTTTGAAAGAGGAAATTCCCAAACCATCCTCAAAATGAAAGTGGGAGAATCAACTTGATTTCATTCAGAAAATAAGAAACCAAGTGACTTCCCATCTGTTTCCTTTAGTACAATCCAGATTTCTACTAAAGAGACCTAAGTTGCCTTAGATAAAACTAAAAAAAAAAGTTTTACTCAATATTGGAGCACATATATTACATTAATTCACAAAAGGACACTTAGTCCAAAAGAAAATACAACATAGGAGAAGTGTCTGAACATGAAGAAATAAAATAATTTCTTTAATC
This sequence comes from Apodemus agrarius, assembly GCA_964023405.1. Classification (NCBI taxonomy): domain Eukaryota; kingdom Metazoa; phylum Chordata; class Mammalia; order Rodentia; family Muridae; genus Apodemus; species Apodemus agrarius. The sequence goes on from OZ030010.1 coordinate 3,593,094, forward strand.
TCGGACTTGTGGAATGGTTTCAAAGGTTTTATTATTACATTTACTTATTATGTGAGGAGGCGCATCCCATAGCCTAGTTGCTGAGGTCAAAGGACAAGGTGAGGATGTCAACTGTTTCCTTCCACCAAATGAATCTGAGGGACGAAATTCAGGTCTTGCTGGCAGATGCCTTTTCCTGCTCAGCCATCTTTCTGGCTCCTCAAAAGTTCTTAAGCTTCCATTTGTGTGTGTTTGTTATGCCCAATTCCACTATTCGAAAGAAGTCTATTAAATGAGGAAGCCACTGACAATCTGAGTCCTATAGCAGGCTTATTTTAAAAGGACATCATTGGCTAACAAACAGCTGAACAATACTCTCCTATGCTCAGTTGGTTGTGAGATGCCCAATCTGGCTCTAAAGCCTTTCCAGAACCTTGAACTAGCCATTATATTGCCTGTATCACAAGAATGTTAATGTATGACTTCTTACAACTGGAATTCCTGCTGAGCTGTAGCAAAAAGGCCCCATTGAGAAAGTCCATGCCACTCCAGACAGACTTGCCATAAAAGATGGCCTGTCTGCTTATTTAATTTACCCATAGTTCATATGATCATGGAAAAGAAATTCCATACAACAAGCTTCTTAGACTAATAAAGACTACAGTTTAAGGAAAATCACAGATAGGCCCCCAAATACCTCTTCCTCCTTCTCTTCTTCCTCCTCCTCCATTAGAATAAGCAATAGGGGGTCATAGTTCCTGACCAGATAGGACTGGTAAATGGACTTTTACAGTTTTAACAACTACCCGAGGAGGATTTAAATATCACTCATTTTTCTGGATACTTTTATACTAGGTCTATAGAAGCTTTCACTTGCAGAAAAGAAAAGACTCAGGAGACTCTAAATGGAAATTACCTATATTTGGGTTGCTCATTTCTATCCAAAGTGACAAAAGACCCATCTTTGTTTCAATGGTAGTGAGGTTTCCAGGTGTATGGAAGGTTATCCATCTGGCAGACTTAATACCCAGCATATGCTTAAGATGACCTTGGGAAAATTGCACTAAAAAGCTCATTGAAATTGATTAAAACTTGTATCTGTCACTCTGACCTCCATTGGGTTTGCCACAACTCAAACAGCCCCATTTGAAAGGTTATATGAAAGAAAGGAGAAATAACTCTCACAGCAACTCCCAGAATGAAAATTGCATTCAAAGTTAAACATCATATTTCTAGGGCAGGTGATGTTGACCCTTAATAGGTCAACAAGAAAACTTTCTACCCTGTGGACAAAATATTGGGTATATTTTAAAACACCAAATTTGATTACTATACCAGGTTTTAAGCTATATAACAGCTTTCTTATTGAACACATTATGGTATGGGCATAAAAAGAAACATGTAGATCAGCGGAACTAAACGGAAGACCCAAATATGACTGTGCACAATTATATCCCTCTCATTTGACAAAGATGCCAAAAATACACACTGGAGTAAAGACGGCATCTTCAACAAATGGTGCTAAGAAAAGTGAATGTGAACACATAGAAGAATGAAATTAAACTCATATTTAGACATCAGTGTGAAACCTAAAATGCTGGAAGAATTAGAAGGAAACATAGACAATGCCCTACAGTATATATACATCTAAGAAAGGGCTTTCTGAAAGGACTCCATTTGTCCAAGAATTAAGGCCAACAATTGACAAGAAGGATCTTATATAACTAGCCTCTGTGCAGCTAAGGAAACACTCAGTTAAGTGAAAAAGAAAGCCACAGAGTTAAAGAGGATCTTTGCCAGCTATACATTTGACAGAGGATTACTATCCAAGAATACACGAAGAATGCAGATGATAAGCAACCTAATTAAAAAGAGGCTAGCAATCTGAACAGGCAGTTCTCAAAAGAAAAAAAGAAAAGTGGCCAGTAAATATCTTTTAAAGTGCTTATCAACCACAGAAATCAGAGAAATGCATATTAAAACTACTTTGAGAGCACCCTCAAATCAGAGTGGCTAAGATCAACGACATTCAACAAATGCTGGTGAGGATGTGGGAAAAGGAGACCCTCATTCACTCTTGGCACCATTGCAAACTGGTGTGGCAACTATGGAAATCAATGTGAAGAATTGCCAAAAATCTATGAATAATTCTACCATATGACCTAACTATGTCAGTCCTTTGCAAAACTTCAAAGGTTTTAGTATCTTGCTCTGCATGTCCTTGCTCAGCTCTGTTCCTTGCTGTATTATGAACAATAACCAAGAATGGAAGCAGTCTAGATGTCCATCAACTAGTTAATGGAAAACAAAATGTGGTACATATACACAATGTAAGACTACTCAGCTATAAATAAAAATAAAGTCGTAAAATTTAAGGTAGATGGATGAAACTAGACGTTATACTGAATAAAGTAACCCAGACCCAGAAAATCAAATGGCACATGTGTTCTTTTATTTTAGATCCTAGATCTGAATCCTAGATTGGAATATGTAATCAGTAGTAACAGCAGAAGCCAGGAGAGTAGAAAGGGACTATGGGGGTAGGGGTAAGGAGAAGGGGTTCTAGGGGAGGCAGATAATAACATAGTGCTATAAAAAAAGAGTAGAGGGGGAATGGAGAGACTTTATTGGCAAGAGGGAAGAGAACGTAACATATAAGGAGATGAAAGGAGGTATAGAAAACATTGAAAATAATTTAAAAGTCATAGGAAAGTGTTATTTTCTAGACTTACTTAAAGTCACATATTTTTATATGTGTATGTGTACAAAAGCACACAGATCTATGTTTATATCTATATGTATATCATACGTATATCTATATCTGCATCTACATCATTATTTGAGAGACAGAAAGAGAGAGAAGGGGAATCTTAAACAAAATCATACTACACGGAGTGATAATACTCTCCACCCCCAGGAACTACAGACTGCCTAATAAATATACCCATACCAAGTATAGGAAACCTTCCTCTACATTTTTGGTCAAGGGGATCAAAGACTTTCAAAACAATGTTAGCTATTGTTGCTGATCTTGGATGTCCTCCAAATGCTGAAGACACCTTACACTTTGGACAAAGGACCTAGAAGAAGTAAGCCAGTACTGGCCTGGAAGCCTCCCTACAAAGTAGCGATCTTATATTATCAGATGGTATCAGAAGATGTTATGAAATTTGTCAGGGGTGATAGTAAGAAACTATACTACCTTACCTGTGTGTAAAGCCTGGGAAATTGTCTTGAAAGATTTTCCAAATGGTTCGATGGCAGCACTTATAGCCTGGGGATAGACAACAATTGTCTAATTGGATTTGAGGTCTGCTCAATAAGTGAAAACTAATGTCTGGAACTATAAACCTAACCAACTACACAGGACTGGAGATGTCAGAGACCTGAGAGGAAAACCAAACTGCTAATATTTTACTAAGCTAGTATAGTTTCTAACTGTATTCTTTTTTTTTTTTTTTTTTTTTTTGGTTTTTTGAGACAGGGCTTCTCTGTGTAGTCCTGGCTGTCCTGGAACTCACTCTGTAGACCAGGCTGGCCTCGAACGCAGAAATCCACCTGCCTCTGCCTCCCACGTGCTGGGATTACAGGTGTGCGCCACCACCGCCCGGCTCTAACTGTATTCTTAATACATATCCTTGGGGATGAAAAGATGCTCAATGGTTAAAAGCACTGATTGTTCTTCCAGAGGACCCAGGTTCAATTTGCAGCACCCACATGGCAGCTCAGCACCATCTGTAATTCCACTTCCAGGAGCTCCAACTCCCTCTTCTTCCCAGAGGCACAAGACACAAAGTTGGTACACAGAAATACCTGCAGGTAAAACATACTCTAGAGATAGATAGATAGATAGATAGATAGATAGATAGATAGATAGATCTTTAAATACCTATCCTTACACCTGTGACAGGGAGGCTGCACCCATGAAATTTCAACAATATGGTTACCTAAATGAAAGTCAATATGCCAATGGGCATAGAAAAAAATCACAAGGCCTTACATCTGGAAGAACTATAGGCAACTAGTGCCTATAAAGTGGGGTATGGTGTATGTTTCCCCAGAAATGAGCCCTCTAACAGGTTATCCATTCCCAAATGGTGAGTCCTACACACATGGACATACAAGTAACACTAAATGGACTCAGTAGTATGCTTTTGTTTGTGTGTACATGTGTGTGTGTTTCTGTGTATGTGTCTATGTTTGTGTGTGTGTGCGTGTGCGTGTGCGTGTGCGTGTGCGTGTGCGTGTGCGTGTGCGTGTGTGTGTGTGTGTGTGTGTGTGTGAGTAACAATACAGAAGAAGAGGGCAGGAATTCCAGAAGGAGTTAGGGTGGTGGTGGAAGGAGTTCTTGGGGAGAGGAGAGGTGAAATGATATAAATACCTTATGCTCATGTGTGAAGCCCTCCCCAACAAAGCCCAAAATTTAAATTAAATGAATAAACTGTGGCATTCAGGGGTCATTTATAGCCAGCATAGTCCAATTTTCATAGAACATTATTTTATGTTACTATTGACTCACTCCTTTGTTAAATTATAAAATGCAACTCCCAGGCTTCATCACTCTAAAGGTTCAAGAACCAAAAGATCCAAATGCTCCTATAAATATCTGCTCTTATGAAGTGGGACCAAGACTCACATTCTAGTTTATCTCATTTTATTTATGAATTTATTAACATTATGTGTGTGCTTGCATAATGAGTATGTGTATATTGTCGTGCATTCTACAGTGAGACTGTGGAGGTCAGAGGATACCTTGTGGAACCAATTCTCTCCTTCTACCTTTATTTAGCTTCACCCATCAACTTGACATAACGCAGACGTATCCAAGGAAGTCCTGGATGAGGAACTGCCTCCATCAAATTGGCCTATGGTCATGTCTGTGAGGCTTTCATTAGAGGTCAGCTCACTATCTTACCATCCTGAGGCAAGAGGACTTGAAAAGAAAGGTACCCGAGCAAGCCAGGAAGAGCCAGGCAGGAACCAGACTTCCTCCATCATTTCTGTTTCATTCCCTGCTTGAGTTCCCATCCCAACTCCCCTCAATTATGACCCAGAAGTATAAGCCAAATAAAATTTTTCCTCCAAGTTGCTTTTGGTCTTGATATTTATCACAGCACCAAAAAACAAAAAAAAAAAAACAAAACAAAAAAAAAAAAAAAAAAAAAACAAAAAAAACAAAACAACAAAAAAACTAGAGCTTGTAAGTTCTGAGTATCAAATTCAGAGCACCAAACCTTTGTGACAATCACCTTTACCCACTGAGCCATCTTGCCATCTCTCACAAACTATCAAATAAGGACAACCAAGTAATACGATTCTTTTCCCTTATTCTCCTAGTTGTTTTATTCATTTGTAATAACTTTTAGTTTTCTGTCTGATGAATCTCTTTTGTATCTTACCAGAAACTTAGAATATGTTCAACTGTGGTGTAAAAGGTGACCTTTCCTGAGATGATACTGCACACACACCATGTGTGCCCACCCCAGAAAGGGAGCCATGAAAGATCAAAGAAACAGCCGGGCGTGGTGGCGCACGCCTGTAATACCAGCACTTGGGAGGCAGAGGCAGGCGGATTTCTGAGTTCGAGGCCAGCCTGGTCTACAGAGTGAGTTCCAGGACAGCCAGGGCTACATAGAGAAACCCTGTCTCAAAAAACCAAAAAAAAAAAAAAAAAAAAAAAAAAAAAAGATCAAAGAAACAATTGTATCAAAGTCCAACTTGGTGAACCAAAATGTTTATTGAGGTTACTAACAGGAACATGGATCAAAGGTTACTTACAAGAGTAGAAATGGCTATAATGCAGCTGCATCACCAAAAGGCCCATTCCTAAGAATTTATGAAAGCTGCACAGAAACTTAGAGCTCTATGCACAACTTTCAGGAATCTCAACAGGTCTGAAAAAGCTGTTCTTTCTGCATCTCAGCCCATCAGTCTTCAAGCGCAGCAGTTGTTTTTCTATTTCTTATCTCTGCAGAGGGGTCGCAGTGAATCTTGCAAATCTCAGCTTTCTCAAACATGTGGAATTTGTTTACTTCTGAGTCTCACAAGCCTCCCTATTCCCTCCTGGAGCAAATGTTTCCATTCAGAAGAAACTGTTATACAACTTCAACAGTAATCATTTATTTTGCCCTTTTCTATTAGTTTTCTTATGTGCACAACTGTGTTTTAGCCTGAATTTCTTGGCACAGTAAGTCTATATTCCCTGGGTTGCTTGAAGTAGAAATGTCAATGTTATTGGTTTTATTTACAGTTTATATTATAATTTGATGTGCCTTTAGGTATCATAGAAAAATAACCTCAAATCCACTGGGGTCCCAAGGCCAAGCTCACTGCCATTTCAACCTCAGTGTATTGTCAACCTCACTATTGCTTCACTCTTCTAAGATGACACAGTGCCCCAATCCAACCACAGGCAGGTTCAGAACAACCTCTATGACCGAATCCATCAAAAATGAGGGATAAAATGTCACAGGTAAAATTGTTATTCACAAAACAAGACAAGCACATTGGTGGTGGTGGGGGGAATATCTGCATTGATACATCTGTAAAATATCTGTTTCATCTTTAAAAGTTTGAGCAAACTGACCATGCCCACAAGAATTTCTATCTGCCACCTTTATGATGCAATGTGACTATGTCCAAAGATATCCTTTTCTACAGTCTTTGTGACATGGTTGAAGATGCTTAGACTTGTTCCTGTCAATCTGCTCCTGTCAATCATTCATTATTTTGCACATCAGTTGCATGCCCAAAACTGTGTCAATCATCTGTAGTTTTTGTTTGTTTGGTTGGTTGGTTGGTTTTTCGAGACAGGGTTTCTCTGTGTAGTCCTGGCTGTCCTGGAACTCACTCTGTAGACCAGGCTGGCCTCGAACTCAGAAATCCGACTGCCTCTGCCTCCCAAGTGCTGGGATTACAGGCGTCATCTGTAGTTTTTGAACCTTAAGAACATACTCAGTAAAATACTGCTTGAACTGAGCATGCGCAAGAACATGTAACCTAAAGTGGTTTCCTATATAAAGCTTTATAGACTCCGCAAATAAACTCCCCATGTTTCCTTTTTTCAAAAAAAGAATATTGTTCTGGAGGAACTCCAGTGTTGTCCTTGTGTATTGCAGGTCATGAAACTTTCTCCATTCTTGTATGTTTTGGTCTTGCCAATTGACTTCGAAACTGTCTGAAAGGAGTCCCTATGGCATTCACTTAGGATACCTAGCTGCACCAACTGAAAATTGGCTGAATGTTATTGAGAAGACAATCCCCACATCCTCACAAAACACTTTTTGTGTTGCTTGTTGAGGGAAAGAATAGGAAAGAAAAAGACTTTAGTTTCTCCTTCCATCACATCTTCTCTACTGTGCGGGTTACACTGCAACCCCAAGCTGCCTAATGCAATGTGTTACTATGGACCTTTCTTTCCTTGTTTATAGTCTAGGCTTGCCCTGCCTAGGGGCATAAATGATATACCTTATCAGTTCTCAGAAATACCCAGTATCCACTGTGAAATGTGCATGGCCACGTTCTCCATGCTTCCTTCTACTAAGGAAAACTTAAAAGGATCCCTCTGATTATATCTCATAAAGACCTCCATTGTCTCTCTAAGGACTGTGGAAAGAGAAGCCCAAGAATAGTTCCAGACCCCAGACTTTTGACATCATACTCAAGAAGCCAGCATTCACCAAGCCCACTTGTGTTTTCAATTACACATAAGCACTCCTGGCTTCAGTCTGTTCCTCCCTCTCCTCATTGCCATTAAAACTATGTTCTATGTGGTTATCAACTCGTGAATACCATGGCTTACTCTCCTTTGTCAAAAATTATTGCCTCCCTTTTATGTCTTCTTCATACTGAATAAAGTTACTTCTTATTGGGCAAAGGAATTTGATATGATCTAGACTTTCTCAGCCCTATTTTGGGAGGTTACAATATACTATTCTTATATACGTTTTTATTTTCAGATTGATGGTAAAAATCCAGATTGTCAATTCAAAGTGCTGTAGTATCCCCGAGGAAACACACCTATGAGTGTGTATATGGAGGTATTTCCAGAACAGTGTGACTGAGGAGGGAAGAGCCACTCTGAATGTGAACAGCACTAGCTCATAGTCAGCACTCTCCTAAATTAAAAAAGTGACAAAATCTCTGAGCACTAAAATTTATTTCTCTCTACTTCTTGACTCCAGGCATAACGAGATGTGCCACCCTATGCTCCTGCTACCATGTCTTCTCTGTCATGACAGACTGTAACTTCAAGCTGTATGATAAAATAAGCACTTTCCTCCCACACTGATCTTATCACAGCAATGAACAAAGCAACTAATAACTCTTTTAATAAAGACATGATGTGTCAGGAGTTGGCCTGAGTAGGGAAAGTCAAGATCTGCTCATAATTACAAGACTATTTCTATCAGACATCTATTACAAGGAAGTAAACAACTCTAAGATGGCACGTCTTAAAACAATGATTTATTTTCTCAGGATTCTATAATTTAATTGTGTGTTCATCACGTTCTGTTACTATGACAAAGTGAAAAAATTCCAGAGATAATTGACTTATCAAAAGGAAAGATTGTTTTTGTCTCGCAATTTCAGAGTCGAAGGGGATTATGGAACTGCATCTTCCTGGTTTCCCCCATTCCATTCGGTTTCCCAGCCTCCTGAAGGCAAGTGTCCCATTCACTCCCCACTAGCATGTTCTCCCCTTCAATACCATACTCTCTAAAGACCTAACATATGTTTCTGTGGCCATGCCTCTTAAGTGTTCCTCTATTAACAGTACCATAGACTGGTGAGCAAACCTTCATTCTATGGTCTTTGTAGGAACATTTACTATCCAAACTCAGATTGGACCCTTTCTTGTTATTCTCACCTAAGCAGATCTAGTCAGTTGTGGTAGGATAGCAGCTAGAAAGGATGAATGGACCTCATCCATGTATATAGAGTTTTGATACCAGTTGTAAGTTGAGTGTTTTTCTCCAAATAGTTTCCTATCACTTAGCCTGTTCTTCTATACCTTGGGAGGGGCATCCTATGAAGATACAAAGCAGGGTCACATTCATTCCATTCCACTTACAAAGACAAATCCCAAAGCCAGTGGTGAAACAGTGAGTGAGGGAAAATGGAAACCACCTTTCAGCGGAAGGGCTGCAATGTCATTTTACTAAGAGAGGGAGCCGTGATGCTGTGGGTGTTGGTGCTCTAAAAACCTGCTGTAATGATGTGCAGTTTGGCCTTCATGTGGGTCCCAAACAACTGGAGTGAGGACCATCCTAAAAGCTCTTGCCTCTCTGTGGGATATGTTCTACCAGCTGGACTGCCTTGTCTGGCCTCAGTGGCAGAGGATGCAGCTAGCCCGCTAGCCTCCAGAGACTTGAAGTGCCAGGTCCACCCGATAATTGGGGAAGGGAAGGGATGATGGGAAAAGGATTGTAGGAGGGGATGACTGGGAGGGTAGCACTGAGCAGGATGTAAAGTGAATAACTAAACGATTAAAATTTTTAAAAAAAATCTGCTGCAGTGCTTTTTGATCTTTTTTCCTGCATTGTTTTTTCATCGTGTTCTACAACAGTGATGTGATGGTATGATTTCAATATAAACAATAAAGAATAACTGTCCTTTTAGTCTAAATCATCAAAATTTAACTTTTTATTATTGATAAGTTAGAAATATCATTTTCAGTTTCACAGTTTTAAGTAATGTAGCAAATTTTAGGACTGTCACCAAAATTGGGAAAATTCCCATCTAGCTTCTTTTTTTTAAGTAAGTTTAATTTTAGATATATTTTATTTACTGATACATGTATGTGTGTATCTGTGTGAGCATATGCTTACATGTGTGTATAGGTGAGCAGACCTGGGTGTGCACAGAGAACAGAAGACAGCATCAGATTCCTCTGAGCTGAAGTTATAGATATTTGCATGAAGGCAGGCTTGTTATATGAGTTCTAGGATTCAAATTCCATTTCTCATGGTCTTGCAGTAAGTGCTCTTAACCAGTAAGCCGTCTCTTCAGACTCTATATCGTTTTCTTCAAAAGAATTTCAAATATCATCATTCAGTCATTCAACTGCATCTCCTCTTTGCTGATTGAATTACGTAATCAGGGATAGGTACTATTCATGGCTTTCATTTTAATAATTCATCTCTGTCACACAAAAGGTAGCCCTGAGTTTTGTTTCATAATATCTCATGGGTCAGTACTGTGCATGGTAGAGTTTGTCCTTGAGGTTATTCTTAACTACAAGAGAGCTACAAATAACTGAAGTTTCTTCCTACTCTCCCATATCTGCATCCACAAATTCAACTAGCCAAAGAACAGTTTGGTACAGTGTGTGTGTGTGTGTGTGTGTGTGTGTGTGTACAAAAATATACACATGTAGCTATTTTCTTGTCATTAGTCCCCAAACAACATAGTCTTATAGCTACTAACATGGCATTTTCTCTGTATTGAGTATTAGAAGTACTCTACAGCTGCTTTCAAGTTTATGAGAGGATATAAATAGTTCTATGCAAAGAGTATACCTTATTATAACAGGAGATTGAGCACCCGCAGATTTTGGGTTCTGGTATCTATGGAGAGTCCTAAAACCAGTCTTCTGTGGATACTGAAAGGAGTCTAAATATTTGTAAAGAATGAAATTTTATTTTACCAGAGCCCTATGCTCTTCCAGACTATTGATAATTAAGAAGTGTTAAGATCTTTTGCCTTCAGGGAAAACGAATTACCATAAAGGACCACCCTTGCTCTGTAACTTGGATGAGACTCGGACTTGATCCAAGTTCTATTATTTGCCTCCTAGACAATTAGTTGAACTGCTTCAACCAAGAGATGTGTTGTAAAGGGGAGAAGCTTTTAAACTAAAATTTGAGTATCAATCCTCTTGCAGCCCTCTGAACTTTGGTCCACAGTCGGCAGTTCCTCATTGGAATAAGCTCACACCAAGCTAAAACACTCTTTGATCTATGTCATTTCAAAGCATGCTTCATCCTATTTTTCAATGCATAGTTTTTTCCAGCCTTGTTTACTTTCCTGTGGGGGTGGGGATGGGGCCAAAGACATGTTTTGTTTAACCATTGGGATTTCTCCCTACTATAATATGCCCTTATCCAACTAGCAATAGCAATTACTTTCTAGTAAAATTCTAGTTTAGTAAATCCAGATTTGTTTTTATTGACAAAGGTGACCAAGAAACACATAATTATAAGTCACTAGACATAAATTATGTTCCCAATTCAGCTTTTCCTTAGCTGGATTCCTACTAGATGCACAGGGAAGTGAGAGAGAGAAGACCCAAGGAAGAAACAAAATGATTTAACTCAACTTAAAATTACTCTGGGGTGGCTTTGGAGATTCTGGTAATAGGAATCCTGAGACTTATGCACTTGGGTCTTCTATAAGAAATTGAAGAACATGGGAACTGGAGCTGGTCTATCTCAATGATAGTGTACTTTCATGAACAATTACCTAGACTTGTGGGTGATGAAAACGCTGCTGCTGCCTTGAAAGGACTGGGAGAGCTCTGACAGTGCTCATACTGCTGTTGTTGCTGCTGCTGTTTTGGGGAAAGGCTCTCAGACAACCTACAGTTGCTCATTACATCAGTGATTTCTCTACCCAGAGGCATTACCATCCTCCCCAAAAAGGTGGATACCTTGTTTTTGCCCCTCTCCCAGGCATGCAGATACAGAAAATAGGTAGAACAATGTAAGAAGGAAACAAACCTAAAGGCATTTTGAATAAAACAAGCCAGAGGGGGTTGATTGGGGAACAGGGGTAGGGAAGAGGGCTTATGGAACTTTCGGGGAGGCGGGGGGGGGGGACCAGGAAAGGGGAAATCATTTGAAATGTAAATAAAGAATATATCTAATTTTAAAAAAAGGAAAAGTGTTAAATAACATTTAAGTTCCTAAAACCTCCCTGGGTAACTGACATCCTGGTTGGCAAGATGACACATGAATAATAGGCAAGTCACCCTACCACAGTTGAATAACCCAATTGATGAGAACAGGGTAAGTGGAATTGGTGGAATAACTTGGCACAGATGTTCATGGTTTGGGAGCTTAAAAACTCTGTAACTTTTTGGCTTGGGGGGTGCAGTTCGGCTCCTCAGTCTGTCTGCAGTCCCCATCAATTAGTAGCAGCTTGAGTACAATAAAATTGTTGTCATCTGCTTTAATCCTTGCTCAGATGAACATTCAAATGTCATCTCCCAAGTCTGTACTGTTGTTCCTGGTCAGCTTTCGCAGTCTAATTCAAATAAAGATCTTGCTTTGCTAGACTCTTGTGCCTGCTTGGGTTGTTTTGGATTTTCAGACCCCAACCCAAACTAAACATTTACTGATAGTCATAAAGAAATTTATTTCAGCCAGGCGTGGTGGCGCGCGCCTGTAATCCCAGCACTTGGGAGGCAGAGGCAGGCGGATTTCTGAGTTCGAGGCCAGCCTGGTCTACAGAGTGAGTTCCAGGACAGCCAGGGCTACACAGAGAAACCCTGTCTCGAAAAAAAAACCAAAAAAAAAAGGAAATTTATTTCAAAGCAATTCTTTGATGCACATATAATGTTACCATTTGTTAAAGATGAAAGCAAGCTTGCATACTATTGAGATTGCTATGCTTTATTATTTTTAGATAAAGAAAATTTGGCTATTTGCCAGTACCTTCAGTTTTCCAGAGTCGATCAATATTTTATAATTTTGAAGGCTGAGAATGGCACTTCACATAAATATATAGTGTTGGCTTTAGGCTCCTCCTAAGGACCTAGCAGTTGCTTGAGTCATCACCAGCTGCCATCATCTGCCACTGTGCACCAGAGTGTACCATGGACTATGTATAAAAGGACTGCCCACCACCCCAGCTCTCTCTCTCTCTCTCTCTCTCTCTCTCTCTCTCTCTCTCTCTCTCTCTCTCTCTCCCCCCCCACCCCCCGCTGGTGTTCTCTCGCTCACCCTTTTGGTCCTTCTCTGCACCCACCCTCCTAGTCTGCCTTCATGGATCTGGCCTACCTTTCCACCTGCCTACATATGTATCTATATTTACATGCCTATTCATCTGCTTCTATCCTTCACCACGTCCTCACTCCCTTTCATTCCCCCAGTAAACCCCCTTTGTCCCAGATCTGTTGCATTACATCATTTCTCAGGGGCCTACCTTGGCATAGGCCCAACAAGTATCCCCTCATTCCATTATATTTCATAACATATAGTACAAAATGGCAGAAATATGTTTATGGTCATTTCAAAATCTGTCCTAAGCCTGAAATCTGTGGCAGGGTCATGCAGAGAACATATAATTTATGAATGTTTCATATATCAGTTAACAAAAGTACTTTGAAATTAATTGTTACTAGGTTAAAGTTGGCTTAAAAAGAAATAGAAAGCTGAGTGTGGTGAATAGATGTTATGGCTATTCTTGGGTATACATTTGACTACATGTGCAATTAACTATCATCCAGAAATAGAGAGCACATCGTGAGATATTTTTGTTTTGGTTTGAAGTTGGAGGATCCACTTCTGCTCTGAAGCTTTGATGTAGGTAGACACTTGCTTTTGATCCAGATCTTGAGGCAGTAAGATACCCTCATGGGGAAGAAAGCTTTTGGCTCTTGGCCCGCTTGTTCTAGCTCTCTGACAATTCCTTCACTGGCATTAGAGCTTACTTCTTCAGGATTCCAGCATATACTGACAACCAACTGAGACATCCAACCTTGTGGATTGAGCAACTACTTGATTGTTGAACTTTTCCTTCATAGCTATCCATTGCTGGATTAGCTGGGTCACAACATATAAGTCATTCCAATAAATTCTGTGTGTGTGTGTGTGTGTGTGTGTGTGTGTGTGTGTGTGTGCAGGGGGTGGGGTGGGAGAGAGACAGAGACAGAGAGAGAGAGAGAGAGAGAGAGAGAGAGAGAGAGAGAGAGAGAGATTCATTTTTATAAATTCTGTTTCTTTAAAGAATACTATTACAGTGAATAATGCCTTTAATCTTTGCACTTGGAGGGCTATAATGAGGCATTTGCTACAAGTTCAAAGCCAGACTGAGCTACAGGGTGAGACTTTGTCTCAAAAACTTTTAAGAGAGAGAATATGAGTGCAGATATAGGTTGGCAGTTGCTTAGCATGCATGCATAAGGCCCCAGGATCAATACCCACCACTCCAGAAATGGAAAAAGAGAAAAGTATCTCTTAAAGATATCAAATAAACCATTAAAATAGAGTTCTAGGTAACCTGAATAGTCCTATCATCAACCCTTATTGGTATATTTAGCCCTACATAATTTTTATTCTTCAGATCTACCTCTCAGCTGATTTTGCCAATTGATATAACCTCAATTTTTTTCTAAATGATGTCCTAAAATTATTTTCCAACTGTTGAGAAAAACTAGAGTTTTTAAAATTAAGGATTAGGGCCAGAGAGATGGCAAAGATATTAAAAGCGCTGGCTTCTTTTCCAAAAGTCCTGCGTTTAATTCCCAGCAAGCACATGGTGGCTCATAACAATCTATAATGAGATCTGGTGCCCTCTTCTATCCTGCAGGCTTGCATGCAGGCAGAATGATGTATATGTATCAAATAAATACCTTTTTTAAAAAATTCAGGGTTAGAATTTTTAAATTCTACACGTAATTTTAAATCCAAGAAAGGAAAACAGAACTCAGTATAGAATGGACTCAAGAGGAAACATAGGAAATAAAGGAAGATTCGAGCAAACTTACTTGACAGAATTCTTGCTTAAAGGCATGTGGAGGTAATCAGACATCACTAGAGTTTTGTTAGGGAGAATTGATAAAATGTCATAGGTGTTCAGATATTGAAGATGGGCAACCCTCAGCAAACTGTTACATCTTAAATCTGAAATGATCACACACGTGCTCATATTTTGAATACTTGTTCCTCAATTTATGGCACTATTTTAGGATGCTTTGTAATCTTCCCAAGGAATGTCCTAACTAGCAGAAGCGGGTCACTAGGGACAGGGATATGAGGGCTCTATGCCAGGCCCTGTTTCTATCTGGCCTTGCTCTCTATGCATCCTGATGAACCACCCTGTAAACGGCCTATACTATACAACATGTCTTGGTTTATTTTCCCGGGGCTATGATAAAATACTCCACAAAAACAATCTAGGGAAGAAAGGGTTTATTTTGGCCCAGTTTGAGTTTATAATCCATCATGATGGGAAAAATCATAGCCGCAGGGAGCTAGAGAGAGGCAGCTAATTACAATGTATCCATTGTATCAGGAAGCAGAAAATGATGAGTGCATGCTGCTGCTCCTTTTCCTCCATTTATACCAGGCAGGGGATGAGTCCACACACAACGGTGGTTCTATACACCTTAATTAATAAAGGCCCAGCTAGATTATACCAAACTGAAAACACTAGTCATCACAACCTCTTCTGCCATGGACTAAGTAGCTGTTCTATGGCTTTTCTTTTGTGGTGGTGTATGTATGTGATAAGTGTATGGTGTGTGCATGTGCATTTGGTTATGCAAATATGACCACATGTGTGCCACGTTGTGAGTATGGCAATAAGAGAACAGCCTTGGATAATGTCCCTCCATTCTACCTTGTTTGAAATAGGGTCTATTTGTAGTTGTTACATCAGGTTAACTAACCCCCAAGCTTCCAGGGAATCTTCTCTCTCTGCCTCTCTTCTCTATATAGGGGTGCTGGAATTACAAGTACTTGTGCTATACATTCAGCTTTTACACAGTTTCCAGGGATGAGAACTCAGGTTCTCATGCTTTTATAGCAAATGTCTTTACCACCTGAGCCATCTTTCCAGCCCAGTCTACCAGGGTTTTCAAATTATAATAAACACATTCTGAAACTATGAATGAAAATAAACCTCCCTGCTCCTTAACTTTTTGCTGTCAAACATTTTGGTCATGGTGATACAAAAGTAACTAAGACACTAACTTATGGGATTCTTATTAAAGTTGTGCAGTGCAGACACAGAAAAAAAAAGTCCAGAGTCAAGGACTTGTTGGGAAGAGGACATAGAGGAGCCTGTCAAAAATTAAGAGTCAATGAAGAGCCTGCTCTTTGACATATGCAATGCAGTCCTTTATCCATGGGACTCAGAGACATTTCTTCTTCATTTACACAAGAGGTTTGACCTTTGCTGACTGGAGAACCTTCAACAAAGCATAAGAATAAAACAGCAGCAACAGAACTCTCTGGAGATGACAGTAACTTGAAGTAGCTGTGTTGAATTTGCTAACTGAGAATTTTCAAAAGTGAAAGAACTGACAAGAGTTCATAATAACAATAATGTAGCTAAGAAGGAGATTTGTTTATTTCTATGGTGTGAAAAGCAAGAAAATAAATATAATCCAAAAGTTTTAGATAAAATCTTTGTAAGTATAATGATTAAACATATTTTCAAGGTGTATAATGACCATTAAAGCTAATTTATAAAGTCAATGAACAAATTCTAGACAGGAAAAAGCTAGAGGAATAAAACTTAACATAATGTCGTCTGATCTCTTAATATGCTAAATATTTTTGAACTGAAGGGGATTGACAAATCCTCAGAAGCAAAGTCTTTCTCAGCGCCCTCACCCCATCTCTGCCTCCACCACAGACCCCGAACCACGTCCAGCATAATGAGGCATGGGGAACACTACTTTTTTCCTTAAGATGGGCCCAGGAAATTAGAATTCCTCTCCCTGTATGCTCGCCATAAAACTTGGAAAGATCGCTTTCTCCCTTTCTTCTTGAAGATCCTTATGTGGCAGGTATAAAACTGCTATACATGAAGGCTGAATTTCCTTCTCTCAGTGAATCCTATAGGGTCATTCCTTATTCCATTTCTACCAGCTATCTATTCTTCATAGAAACTAAGCATAAAAACCTAACTCATTTCTCTGAGCTTTCATAAGGCTCACATGCACATGATGCTTCTATCTTCACAGTGTACTTGTCTTTTGTTTTAGGAATATAGATCAAGAGTTATGAAGATAAGAAAAGTGTCACATCTCTACTACCCTAGCAGTATAATGCAATAATAATTTTTAGAACATTTGGAGGAGTAGGATAGTGAAACCCTAGGATACTATAAGTAGCTAAACGGGAGATTCTGGTGGACACTCAAAAGATTGATAAAGAGAATGAGGAAATAAATATGTACCCACAAGGTTTTAAATAAGAATAAAGATCATATTCAAGTTTGGGCTAGAGGACATTTATGCGACAATCTGACAAATAACTTGTTTCCATTTTGTCCATGTCCTGAGACTTTTTTTTAAGAGTTTAAAGGTGACAGATTAATTAATCTGGCATAGGAATTTCCAAGACAGTTTTATATTCAGACTGTTACATAATTTTTATTGCTTTACATCTATAGCTAGAATTGTGAGCAAAAACAAAAATCAAAAAACAAAATAAAAAATACTTTTTTATAGACCCAGAAAAAAACAAAAACAAAACACTTCATGAAGGTGAGGTGAACGAGGTGCTGAAAAGATGAGAGGCATTAAAAACAAGCTATGTATGCTAGCGTGGGTAGCACAGTAGACCTTGCCCTGAGGTGAGTCAGCCCTGAGGGCATGAGAGCAGGGGAGCTGGCCCAGCCCCTTCCTGGCTGCTGAAATGGGGGAGCTAGCCCAGGCTAGTTGAATCATTCACCCTGGCGGTGTGGGTGTGAGAGAGCTGTCAAGCAGTCCAGATCAGCTACCAGACAGGCTCAGATCCAGAGCTTCAAGTTGGTCTACCTCAACATCTACCCTATCTTTGAATTGCAGGACTTGTAAAGGGGCTGATTCTACAGATCTAAAGCTGCAAGAGAGAGAGAGAAAGAGAGAGAGAGAGAGAGAGAGAGAGAGAGAGAGAGAGAGAGGCATTTGTAAAAATTTAGGTTGTTTCTCCACATTTTGTCCAGCATTTGCTGTCTACTGTTTTGTTGATCTTAGCCATTCTGATTGGGGTGAGATAAAAATCTTATAGTAGTTTTAATTTATGTTTCTAAAATTTCTTAGGATGGTGAACAGTTTGGGGGATATTTCTTAGTCATTTTTGTTTCTTCTACTGAGAATCTCTGTTCAGATCCAATCCCCAGCCCATATTCAATTGGGCTATTCAATTGGATCATCTATTTTTTTTACTCAATTCCTGAGTTCTTTATATATTCTGAGTATTATTCCTTTTTTAGTTGTATAGTTGGCAAAATTTGCTCCATTCTCTTGGCTTCTTTTTCTCTTCGTTGATTGCTTTCTTATCCTAGCTGCACAGAAGTTTTACTAGTTTTATGAGGTCCCACTTGTCAATTGTTGATCTTAACTCTTAGGCAAATGGAGTCCTTTTCAAAATGTCTGCTCCTACACCAACACCTCTATCCTGTAGGGTACTGCTTATGTTTTCATCTAGCAGTTTTAGGTTTCCTATTCAGATCTTTTATCTATTTGGAGTGAGTTTTTGTGCAATATGATAGATGTGACTCTAATTTCATTATTATGCATGTGGACATCCAGTTTTCCTAGCACCATTTATTGAAGATGCTTTTTGTTGACCACCTTATGTTTATGACAACTTTGTCAAACAGTAAGTGTCTGAACTTAACATATTTAAGTCTTGATTTTGTTTCATTGGTTTATATGTCTGATTTTGTGCCATACCATATTTGTGTTGTTAGTATAGCTCTATAAACTTAGGAGGTGGAGTCGGTGATTTAATTCTTCTGACTAGATCCACTCTATTTCCGGAGTTCCTATCCTCTCCTGATAGGACCACTGAGACAGGGGCAAATCTTCAACACATGTCTTTGGAAGACATTCCACATCCAAACTGTAATGGTGACAATCAAAAGATTTTAAGTATACAGATTTAAGCATTGTAATGAGTTTTAGCTTTTTTAAAACTGAGAAACTTTTGTTCATCTTCTTAAATATTCAGAAACATAATAAAATCAGTGTTTAGCATAGAAAATTGTCATCCAAGCAAAACAGAGGGAAAGAAACCATCTGTACTGTAGGTGAAGGCAAAGAATAAATCAAAGATGTCACCCATCAGAACTGAGAGAACTTTGCTAAGCTTTCAACATCTTTCACAGATTTCCAAGCTCAAGTATATAAACCAAGGCAGTTACGTTTCACTTATCAAGTCTGTTCATATTCTGGAAAGAATGATATTTTAGAGCAACTCTCCTAAAAAGGTCACAACTATTTTTAATACTATTCAAGTGTTATTAAAAACTAAAATGTGTTCATCATTGCTGTCTTTGAATGAATGAATACATATTGTTTTAATTTTGAAATGATAAAGAATAACTACAATCCAAATTCATAACAACAAATACCATTTTCATAATTTCCAACATGTAGGAATAATGTAAAAACTTTAGAGATGTATCTTTTTAAATTGGATATTTTGTTAACATTTCCAGTGTTATCCCCTTGCCCGGCTTCTCCTTTGCAAACCTCCTATCCCATCCCCCTTACCCTGCTTATATGATGATGCTCCACTCTCTTGCCCACTCAATCCTGCATCACCTCCCTAGCATTTCTCTACACTGGGACATCAAGCCTTCACAAGACCAAAGGCCTCCCCACACATTGATATGAGATAAGGACCCTTCAGCTCCTTCAGTCCTTCCCCTAACTCCTCCATTGGGGTCCCTGTGCTCAGTCAGCACCTGTGAGCCTCTGCATCTGTATTGGTCAGGCTCTGGCAGAGCCTTTCAGGAGACAGCTGTACCAGGCTTCTGTCACCAAGCACTTCTTGGAACCAGCAATAGTATCTGGGTTTGGTATTCACAGTTTCATGGATCCCCAGTTGGGGAAGTCTCTGGATGGCCTTTCCTTCAGTCTCTGTTCCACATTTTGTCCCTGTATTTCCTTTACACAGGAGCAATTCTGGGTTAAAATTTGGGAGATGGGTGGGTGACCCCATCCCTCAGATAAGATGTCTAACCTCTGGATATGGTCTTTGTACAATATTAATCCTGCTAATCCATGAGCATGAGAGATCTTTCCAACTTATAAGGTCTTCTTTGATTTCTTTCTTCAGAGACTTGAAGTTCTTGTCATACAGATCTTTCACTTTAGAGTCACACTATTGTAAAGGGTGTCATTTCCCCAATTTCTATCTCAGCCCATTTATCCTTGAGTATAGGAAGGCTACTGATTTGTTTGAGTTAAATTTATATCCAGACACTTTGCAGAAGTTACTTAAAAGGTTTAGGAGTTCTCTGGTAGGATTTTTGGGGTCATTTAAGTATACTATCATCATCTGCAGATAATGATATTTCTCTTCCAATTTGTATCCCTTTTGTTGTCTTATTGCTCTAGCTAGAACTCTCAAGTACTACTTTGAATAGATAAAGAGTGGGCAGCCCTATCTAGTCCCTGATTTTAGTGGGATTACTTCAAGTTTCTTTCCATTTGTTTTTATTTTGGCTACTGGTTTGCTGTATATTGCTTTTACTATGTTTGGGTATGGGCCTTGAATTCCTGAACTTTCCAAGACTTTTATCATGAAGAGATGTTGGATTTTGTCAAATGCTTTCTCAGCATCTGATGAAATGATCATGTGGGTTTTTTTCCTTTGAGTTTGTTTATGTAGCAGATTACATTGATGGATTTCCCTATATTGAATCATCCCTGCATCCTTAGAATGAAGCCTACTTGATCATGGTGAGTGATCACTTTGATGTATTCTTAAATTCAGTTTGTGAGAATTTTATTGAGTATTTTTGCATTGATATTCATAAGGGAAATTAGACTGATTTTCTCTTTCTTTGTTGGGTCTTTCTGTGGTTTATGTATCAGCGTAACTGTGGCTTCATAGAACAAGTTGGGTAATGTTCCTTCTGTTTCTTTTTGTGGAATAGTTTGAAGAGTATTGGTATTAGGTCTTCTTTGAAGGTCTGATAGAGTTCTACAACAAACCCTGCCTTTTGGGGCGTGGGGGTTGGGAGACTTTTAATGACTGTTTCTATTTCTTTAGAGGTTATAGAACTGTTTAGATGAGTTATCTGATCCTGATTTAACTTTGGTATTTGGTATCTGTCTAGAAAATTGTTCATTTCATCCAGAGGTTCCAGTTTTGTTGAATATAGGCTTTTGTAGTAAGATCTGATTTTTTTAATTTTCTCAATTTTTGTTGTGATATTTCCCTTTTTATTTCTGATTTTGTTAATATGGATACTGTATCTGTGCCCTCTAGTTAGTATGGCTAAGGGTTTATTTATCTTGTTGATTTGCTCAAAGAACCTGTTCCTGGTTTGGTTGATTCTTTGTATAGTTCTTTTTGTTTCAACTTGGTTGATTTCAGCCCCAACTTTGATTTTGTCCTACTGTCTACTCCTTTTGGGTGTATTTGCTTCTTTTTATTCTAGAGCTTTCAGGTGTGCTGTCAAGCTACTAGTGTATGTTCTCTCCAGTTTCTTTTTGGAGACACTTAGAGCTATGAATTTTCCTCTTAGCATTGCTTTCATTGTGTTCCATAAGTTTGGGTGTGCTGTGCCTTCATTTTCATTGAATTCTAAAAAGTCTTTAATTCCTTCCTTGACCAAGATATCATTGAGTAGAGCATTGTTCAGCTTCCATGTGTATGTAGGCTTTCTGTTGTTTTAGTTGTTATTGAAGATAAGCCTTAGTCCCTGGTGATCTCATAGGATGCATGGGATTATTTCAATCTTCTTGTATCTGTTGAGGCCTGTTTTGTGACCGATTATATGGTTAGTTTTGGAGAAGGTGCCATGAGGTGCTAAGAAGAAGATATATTCTTCTTTTTTTAGGATGAAATGCTCTATAGATATCTGTTAAATCCATTTGGTTCATAACTTATGTTAGTTTCACTGTGTCTCTATTTAGATTTGTCTCCATGATCTGTCCATTGATGAGAATGGGGTGTTGAAGACTCCCACTATCATTGTGTGAGGTGCAATGTGTACTTTTAGCTTTAGTAAAGTTTTCTTGATGAATGTGGATGCCCTTGCATTTGGAGCATAGATGTTCAGAATTGAAAGTTCATCTTGGTAGATTTTCCCTTTGACAAGTATGAAGTGTCCTTCCTTATCTTTTTGAATAACTTTAGGTTGAAAGTCAATTTTATTTGATATTAGAATGACTACTCCAGCTTGTTTCTTAGAACCATTTGCTTGCAATTTTTTCCAGCTTTTTCCTTAAGATAATGTCTGTCTTCATCACTGTGGTAGGTTTCCTTTATGCAGCAAAATGTTTGTTCCTATTTACCTATCCAGTCTGTTAGTCTATGTCTATTTATTGGGAAATTGAGTCCATTGATGTTAAGAGATATTAAGTAATAGTAATTGCTGTTTCCTGTTATTTTTTGTTAGAAGTGAAATTATGCTTGTGTGGCTATCTTCTTTTGGGTTTTTGAAAGATTACTTTCTTGCTTTTTCTAGTGTGTACTTCCGCTCTTTGTGTTGGAGTTTTCCCTCTATTATCCTTTGTAGGGCTTGAGTTGTGGAGAGATATTGTATAAATTTGATTTTGTCATGGAATAACTTGGTTTCTCCATCTATGATAATTGAGAGTTTAGCTGGGTATAGCAGCCTGGGCTGTCATTTGTGTTCTCTTAGTGTCTATATTACATCTTCCCAGGAGCTTCTGGCTTTCATAGTCTCTGGTAAAAAGTCTTGCATAATTCTGATAGGGCTGCCTTTATATGTTACTTGACCTTTTTCCCTTACTGCATTTTTGTTTTTAATGTTTCCATTTTTATTTGATGATTCCAAATGTAAAAATGAAAGTTAAGATTCTTACAATTCTTACAAGAGTTCAAATGCAACCATCTCAAATGAGACGATGCAAAGTAACTCTTGTACACTTACCCATTTCTCTCCTCCACTTTTTCTGCTTTATACAGTGTGAGTGAGAAAAAAAACTGGATGGCTTGTGCTTGGTGGGAAAATGCCATTTCTTTTTACCACAACACAGCAGTTCCTACTTTTCTGCAAGTCGATTTCTAACACATTACTTTGCTTTTTTCTTTTAAACTTAGGAGGCACATGGAACTAGAGAATTTAGCTGCCTCATTTTATTCAATGGCTGTACAAATAAGCACAAACAGCAGTAGCCCTGCTGCAGGCTGCTGGGTTAGTAGACATTCTCTCTAGTAGATTCAATTGATTTCTGAAAGAACTGACTTGCCTTAGGTCATTTAATATTCTTTCTTTGTTTTGTGCATTTGGTGTTTTAACTATTATGTGAAAGGAGGAATTTCTTTTCTGATCCAGTCTATTTGGAGTTCTGTAGGTTTCTTGTATGTTTATGAGCATCTCTTTCTTTAGATTAGGGATGTTTTCCTCCATAATTCTTTTGAAGATATTTACTGGCCCTTTAAGGTAGGAATCTTAACTCTCTTCTATACCTATTATTCTCAGATTTGGTCTTCTCCTTGTGTCCTGGATTTTCTGGATGTTTTGGATTAAGAACTTTTTGCCTTTTGCATTTTCTTTGACTGTTGTGTAATTTTTTTTCTATAGTATCATCTGCACCAGAGATTCTCTCTTCTATCTCTTGTATTCTGTTCATGATGCTTGCATCTATGAATCCTGATCTCTTTCCTTGGTTTTCTATCTCCAGGGTCATCTCCCTTTGTGATTTCTTTACTGTTTCTATTTGCATTTTTAGATCCTGGGTAGTTTTGTTCAATGCCTTCACCTGTTTGGTTGTGTTTTCCTATAATTCTTTAAGGAATTTTTGTGTTTCTTCTTTAATGGATTCTACCTGTTTACCTGTGTTCTCCTGTATTTCTTTTAGGGAGTTATTTATGTCCTTCTTAAAGGCTTCTACCATCATAAGATGTAATTTTAAATCAGTCTTGCTTTTCTGATGTGTTGGGATATATAGGGCTTGCTGTCTCAGACAGTGACTTGTCCCTCCTATAAGCCTATGTGTCAGCACTCCTGGGAGACCAGCTCTCTCCTGGCTGAATTGAGGTTTGGAGAGCTGTGGCACAGGGTCAGGTCCAAGTGCAGATGGAAACTGGAAGGATCAAACTTTGGAGATCTAAACCAAAGAAAAATTATACTAGTGTTTTGCTTTTAAAACAAAAATATACATTCCTTAAAACTCAGAAACATGCAACAAGTGTGTTTCTCTGCCATCGTTACTCCCAAACACAGTGCCAAATAAACATAAATTTTAACTGCAACTATTAACCAAGTACCATATTTCTCATAAGAAAATAGAATAGATCATTAAGAACTATATGTCCCATATCAGCATTTTCTCAGAATCATTAAATCCTGGCATATACATAAGATGGTTTTCCAGGACCACACATATTCCTTATACAAAGTTACAAAGTAGCAAAAATGAACATTTTCATTCCCAGACCCAAAGATAAGACCTACCCATAGCACATAGAAATAAGAAACAAAAGCCTATGGATTTTAAAGTTGTTTTATGATCAATGTTTCAGTATTCTAACTTAGATATTATCTAAGTATCTAATTATCCATTAATGTGTAGGCAAATAAAATTTGAATATTCTAAAAGTCTAGAAATCCTCAATAATTGCTGCTATATTAAAAATGGTTCAGTTTAGTTAAACTCAACATTATGTTTTCTATAATCTCAATATTTAATAAAGGTAGTGCTGGTGTATTTAGTTAGTACATCTGTAGAAGGAAGGAGGGAAGGAAGGACATAGCTGTGTGAGTTACTTATCTTTTTCTATGGCAAAATACCTAATATAAGCAACTGAAGGGAGGAAACATTTATTTTGGCTCATAGTTGAAGAACACAGTCAATCATCACAGGAAGGCACTGCAGCAAGAGTGTGACCAGCTGGTTAAATTGTGTCTGGAGTCAAGAAGCACAGATGGATGAAAACTGGTATTCAGATGGCTTTCAGGGTTTCCCTTTTCACTCAGCCCAAGACTCAAAATCATGAAATCATGCCACCCATATTTAGGGTGGCTCTTGTTTGGTTAAAGTTCTCTGGAAGGATCCTCAAAAAATAAAATCCACAGAAGTATGTCTGTTGGGTGATCCCAAATCTAGTCAAATTGACAATAAAAACTAATTATATGTGTCTTCTCAGTCAACTTGGCAATTAAATATATCACCATAAATTATAACTTTCTACTTCTATAAACCTAAAGTCTTGTGTTTACCTAATCACACAAAGTACATTTAGTACATCTCTGAGTCATATCTTACAGTCTCCCAAAGTGATCAAAATTCTAAGTCTAAATTCTCTACTGAGACTTCTCATGTAATTTTAAAACTATGAACACATATAAATAAAAACTTGGTTATTCTTTACATACCTTCCCAGCTTTCCAGATCCCTATCCAAGCTGTGCCATGATTGTCTATGGCAGGGTTCAGGCCATGCTACCCCAGGCATCTACAAAAACAAGCCAAAAGAGTTTTCCTCTGACCTCCTCTTTCTCCACTGAAGAAAGGATAAAACCTAGAATTATCTGACCTTAAAGTCGATCATAAACCTTCATGTCCACCGAATACTAAAAAGTAAAAGCTTCTTCATCTGTTAACAGAGGTATGCAAAACAGGCTCTGGGCGGGGCTTGCTAAGTTTAGTGCCACTCTGCTAGGCTTCCACCACTCAAAGGCCGATATTCCCAAGATGAGACCTCATGAAAGTTCGGCAATCATGAGACAGTAGAGGGGCTCTCCACTCACAGGTCTACACAAAAAGCTTTTACAGAGTAGGAAAGGAGGCCCAAGACAGTAAAGGGGGTCCAAAAAAAACTTAGTTATATACTTCCAATATACAATCACAGAGTAAACATTCATATTTCAAAATGGAGGAGTGGAGGAATACCAAGGACTGAGCACAGCAAACCCAACACGGAAAACACAATATCTCTCATCTGGGGATCATGATGGGATCAATTCCAGCTCCCAAAGGATCAATTCCTTAGGAAGCCTAACCCTCTGCTTCTGCCTCCTAAAGAACACTTAAACCCTTTCTTTCATTGGTTCTACTATTTATGTATGTATGTATGTATGTATGTATGTATAGCTATCCTTGGCAGATGTTCCATGGTCCTGGCATCTGCAGCACTTGGTGTTCTCCATTTCAACTGAGTTTCACCTCCACAGCTTCATTAAATAGCCTTGGGGTGGGGAATGCTGCTTACAAGCAATCTGATGCTGTCATATACTGCCTAGTCTCAGCCATTTTCTAAAACCTTGATGCAGCCTCCATGACGTAAACTTCACCTACCTGAAAGATCAATGTCACATAGAGAGGAAGCTCTACTTCCTCCTTAAAATAGTCTGGTCTCTTTTTACTTGTGGTTTGAAAGAGAATGGCCCCCATAAGCTCATGTATTTGAACTTCTGGTCCCTAGTTTATAGAACAAGTTTGAGAAGGATAAGGAGATGTGATCTAATTGGAGGAATTATGTCACTGGGGATGATTCCGTGTGTGTGTGTGTGTGTGTGTGTGTGTGTGTGTGTGTGTGTGTGCCTCAGTCTCTCTCTTTCTCCCTCCCTTCCTCCCTGCCTTCTACTTTACCAACATCTCTAACTCAGGTTTTTGGATCAGATGTAAGTTCTTAGCTACTACTCAAGCATCATGCCTGTGTGCTTCCTACCATGATGATCATCAACTCACCCTCTGAAACTGTAAGCAAGCCCCCAATTAAATGTTTTCTCTTATGAGATGCCTTGGTCATGGTGGTTCTTCACAATACAACCATAACCAAGCCATTAGCAAAAATATAATAGCCTCTGTACATGGTACCTGAAATTGGGAAAATGCTTCCATGGAGTGTTTTGAGAAAGGAAACCTTTAGTAGAATTCTTAGATCCATCTCTCTTAAAATTAATTTGCTCTTTAACAAACTGAAGCCTTAATAGGTGGGTTCTTGACCTCAATGAGCCTTTTCTTTGTCTTGATTCAAAGTGGAGTTACTTCTTCTTAATGGCACTAATCCCTTTAATGATTATAGCCATTTTTCAACACTAGCTCTGTCTTCAACATTACCTAAGTTCAAGCTCCTTTCCTTTCTTTGTTCTACTTCTTCCTCCTCCTCCTCCTCCTCCTCCTCCTTTTTCTTCTTCTTCTCTCTCTCTCTCTCTCTCTCTCTCTCTCTCTCTCTCTCTCTCTCTCTCTCAGTAATCTGAGACAATTGAAGTGAGTGTTAACCATTCCTTAGCCTATAAATTAGGCTACCATAAAATTTCCTGTGCCAAACAATTTAATTAATGGTGTTTGAATTTATCTTCAGTCCTTCAGGACATAGTCAGAATGCAGCCAGAGTTTTTATTTTTTCAGAATGTAATGAATAAACTCTACCCTGTTTCCCTTGTTTCCTTCTAAATCATATGAGCCCAGGCTTTATTGTATGTATTCACACCAGATTTCTCATCTTCTGAACAACTGCCAGAATAACCCACTAACCTTGGCTTTTTGGACTTTAGGGCTCTCTACTCACAACTTTGAACTCTGCTGTATTCCTCTTCAGAACCATTTCCACAGACCTGCCAATCACATGATCACACGATGTCACAGAAATGATTCTGCTTTTTGATACCAATTTTCTGTATCAGTTACTTTTGTCATTGCTGTGACAAAATATCACTCAGAAGAAACTTAAGGGAAAAAATTATTTTGGCTCATAGTTTATGAAGGAATACAGTCCTCCATCTTAGCAGGAAGGCATGGAAATGGGAACATGGGGTGGCTGGTTACTTTGTGACTGCAGTCAAGGAGAGAGAAAATGCTGCTGATCATCTCACTGTCTCTTTCCATATTTATTTAACCTGAGACCTAGCTCATGGGTTAGTGCCACCTGCATTCTTTACTTACACCTGTGTGGAAACTCTCAGTGACCCAGAAGTGTTCTAAGTGATTCTAAGTCTAGACAAATTGACAGTAAACATTAACCATAATAATAGTTAAGTAAATTAAAATATGTGTTTATATATAACAATGATAAATAAAATACTATGTAGCTGAGTTATTATATCAAAATGATAAATGTATTTATTTGCTTAAATTAATCATTTGGAAGCTAGAGAGATGGTTCTGCTCTCCCAGGAGACCCACATTTAGCTCCCAGCACCAATGTCAAGTAGATCATGATTGCCTGAAATTCCTCCTCCAAGGTATCTGATCATTTGACCTCTTTTAGAACCTACACACTTGTGGCAAAAATACATAAATAAAAATAAATATTTTTCCTAAAAAAAGAAATTGTAGCTTTGAGACAATGTCTCTCATTCCATAGCTCAGATTGATTTCAAATCAATGGTCTTCCTGTCCCAATCTCTCAAGTTCTACGATTACTGTCATGTGCCATGATACCTGGTTAGTAATTGGAGATTTAATATTTTTAAAGTTAGACTCTATACAATTTTTTTATTCTCACACATATAAGTCCAATTTCCTTAGGATTCTGGGAATTTGAGAGAAATATTCAGTTTATATAAATGTTTATAAATTAAATGGAACTGAGACTTTTGTACAAATTTTCATAATTTAATATTAAAACTAGCTGGAGGTAGGAAAGCATCCATTTCCTCAAAGCAAGAAAAAGAACTTTCAGAATTACAAATATGCAGATACATGGAATGCTTATAGCTTCAGTTCTACTATTTTAGCTATGGGTCAAGAGGAAAATGAGAAACATGAAAGCTCACTGATTCAAATGCTATGGAGTTGTTCTCCTTCCCTAAGGACATGTATTTCTTAACTGATTTGTACTCAAAACAGACAAACAACACAAATCAGACACACAAATTTCTCTGCGTATTCCACTCAACAAAGACCGTGAACTCCTATGAGCCACAGACCCACTTAAAAAGGTTTCCAAATGGACATGCCATAAAAATAAGTTCCCAATATTTACTCCCAGAAACTAAGAATAAGTAATCTTCTCAAAACCAAACACAAAATTATTAGAAAGTAAGATAAAAAAGCATCATATATCTTGATAGACTTCTAAAATAGTCAAAGGACAATTTTTGCAGAAGTAAAATTTGCTCCAATTTGCTCTCCTCCTGTGACTATAAAGATAACCATAAGTTAGATATTTTAAAAGCTCACTCAATCAGACACCAAGGCAGATGTTATAACTTATTGGAAGAAAAGGTACAAAACCACAAATTTATGTGGTGTTAACGAGTCCTGAAAAGAATATGCAAATACAAGCAAAACTGTTTTGTCTACAGTGGTTAAGGAAGTCAGCTGAGCCGCTACCAGACAGGACAGAATTTGTAGCTTTAGACAAGAATTATTTTACATTGATTTCAGTTACCTACAATTTACACCCATACATCAAACTGAGAATCCAGACTTTTACTTCCTAGACAATGCATAGTAATCTACTGAAGCACACGCTCTTCCCTGACTGCCCAAAAATGGTGTAGTCATACAGAGCAAAGAGTGGATGTTACTAACCTCAAACTAATTGTAGCCCCATCTCAATATCTTCCTAGTTGGGTTTTCAAAATCCCAGCACCCATGCCAACACTACCTAACAAAGTGAAGCATAACTATGTAAGTTTTGGAATAGTATGATTTTTACACTGATTTAACAATTTACTAAATTGTAAATTTTGTATAGGTAGGTTTTTTTTCTTTCCATATCCTCAGTATGTAAATGTAACCTTTATTCTCCTGAAGCTAATTGTCTTCTTAGAAGCTTACTGAGATTGCTAACCTAGGCCTAGTCCTGGAAGCTTCTAGCCTTTATACAATCTAATCTAAACCTAGAATATTTTCTGAGACTTACCACTGAATAAGCTCACCATTTCTACTTATTTCTGAGCTCTATCTGGCTGGTCCAATCCAGCTCCTCTAGCTCAAAATTCCTCTCCAAGATGACTGATTCAATCTGGCTTCTCTCTCAGGCTCTGACTGTTATCTGCTTGGCCTCATACTGACTTTGGTGATATGTTTTATTCTTCTGGCTTCTTCTCATTCTCTGGCTCCTTCTATTTTCACCTGCATCAAGTTTGTTCTCTCTTCAACCTGCTTCTGAACAACTTTCCCTGTAAAACTGCCTCTTTTCTGCACTGCTCCCTATTAAGTAGCACCTCTTCTTGTGTGAGTTGTGGCAAATCCTATTCTGCCAAATCTTTCTCTGATTTGTCATTTTGTCTGCCACTTTCAAACAGGGATCCTTTCTTCTACAAACCAACTTTATCTTCATTGTTTGGATTTAAATGTGTTCCGAGGGCCTGTCTATATTCCAGCCAGAGGAATTAAAGGTGTGTGCTAAGGGCTGAGACTCACCACAACTAGAAACAGTTTTTTCAGTACATAACACCATCTTGGGCTTCACAGTATGATTAAATATCCTGCAATATCAGTATCCAATGAAGTAAAGCCTAAATAAACATAGTCTAAAAATGGAATTAGTATAAAATGTGGTTTATCTCAGTCAACCAAAATTCTCAGCTTTCAAAAAGCACCACTACTATTTCCTACTCTACTCCACAATCCCTGTACACTCCATTCCATTTCCTTTCCCCTTCCACTGTCCCCACTGCCAAACAAATGTACTCATCTACTGCAGTTGTTGAACTACCCTTAGTAGTGTTATATGGAGTACCAATAATCATTTATTATATCTTCCTGTTTGAAGAATAACTGATTTTAGCTCAGGGGTTTCTCAGTCAAGATCTCTCATGAAGCTTAGGTCAGGTATTCCTGGCATTTTCACTCATTTGTTTATGCCTAGGCTGGAAATATTGCTACATCTGGGGCCCCAGATAACTGGGTCTTCTCCAGAATCTCTCCATAAATCTATGTGGTTGATCGATAAATCTAGAGTGGCTCCAGAGTACCTTACCTTCTTATGTAATTGCTTTGAGATCTTAAGCGTATGTCCAAAGAGAAAAGAACCAAGAAGCTGTATGAAATGTTATCACATAAATTAGAAAGTAACACTATCCTATTCTTTATAACAAAATATCAAATGCCTACCTTTATCGCAGAGGAAGAAAATTAATCTCTCCCTCTCCCTCTCCCTCTCCCTCCTCCCTCTCCCTCTCCCGCTCCCTCTCCCACCTTCTTCTTCCCTCCTCCCTCCATTCTCCCCCCTCTCTCCTCACAGAATGGCTATAAAAGGAGGAAAATGCCACAGAAGGAGGGTTCAAGGAGTTCAAAGAGGACTTACTGTGGCAGAAGAGTTGAAAAAGATGCAGAGAGAGAGTTATTACAATGTTTAGCTAGGAACAGACCTAGTTAGAAAGCTGCTAATGACACTTCAACGTCAAGATTCAGGGTCACTGGGTTGAATGGAACATCATGGACAAGTCATAGAACCGTGGAAACTATGACAGTGATGTGTTTGACCTCAGGACAATAGAGATGAGGGCCAAGACCAGGTGAACAAATGGATAGACAAAAAGCAAAATAAGGGACATACCAGTAGTAATTAAAGAGCTGAGCTAAGTCCCCAGAATGAGCAAGAGTTCTCTGCCTGTTGGTACTACATTTAGGGTAGTCAAATGGCAGGTTCATGCCATCACAATATTAGATGTCTGCCTCTTTATAGGATTCAGATAAGGATGTCACACCTTTACCCGGTCTGGTATGTTTGATAAATTTCTGTGTTCATAGGGTACCAATCTACTTCGATTTGTTCATATTGTGGTACTTTTTTCATTTTCAGAAATGCTATTTATCAGTCTGTGCTAGTAGTGTTGGGCATGTGGTGTGTCTACATGCACACAAGGTGCAGAGTTTCCCTCTCTATGCATATGCATGCAAAATGGAGCCAAATGCTAAAATGTACTTACCCTTAAAGCAGGACACAGCCGGTTCGCAACAGCAGCAAACTTGAATTTTCAGACATATTTTCAAGCCATCACACTGTCCCTTGCTCAGTCTCACAGTGGCTGAAGGCTGGATAAATCTGTCTCATGATGGCATCTTAACTGGAAACCCAAGTTCCTCCCAACTATTCAGCCAAACTAAAGTACAACATCCTTCAGAAAGCTTTTAAGTAGAAAGATATCAGCACTTTTTTTTATAAATTTAAGATTCAGCACAGCATAGGAAATCTGAGATTTTCCCCTCAGAATGTCACAGCCACACCAGGCTCACAGGAATGGTGCTCAGCTCAAATATCAGATGAAAGTCTTTTAAAAGAAAAAAATAACCCTTTTCATTTAAATGTAAACTAATCTGCTTAAACTCAGCAAGAATAGTTAAATGGAGTAATATATGTTATTCACATGTATTCCCGAAACAAGAGACTTAAAGAGACTGGGTAACAACTTGAGATTTAAATATCCTCAGAAAGATTCCTTTGACATTAATTCCATTGGATTTGTGTTTCCTTCTGAGGACATCCATCTGTCCCCAGCCTAGGCTGGCAGAACTGGTATATTGTGTCCTTCAGCCCTGCAAACATTTTGAGAAATGCAGAGTTTAATATTTTTCACATATCTTCATTTATTTATATTTTGGCAGGGAAGGACAGCATGTAGGCCATGGCACATATGTTGGGGGCAGAAGAGAACTTACCAGTATTGATTCTCTCCTCTATCACATGGATTGGGGGGATTAAACTCAGGGCCTCAAGCTAGAAAGAAGCACCTTTTTCCCACTGTATCATCTCACCAACCCTATTATGTAAGTGAATCTTGCCCTGGCCCAACAGTGAATGACTTCTTCCCCTGTGATGTAGAGATGAGGAAATGAGGCTCCAGGAGTTTCGATGAGTCTATTTGCCCCTAGCTTATTCTGCTAGAGCTGAAGAGGACTTCAGTTCTTATCTGACTTTCTTTTCAGCATGCTGGAACTGTCCTAATGAACTGTCATAAAGTGGGCAAATTAAAATAACCCCACAGTCCTGAATATCGGAAATCGGAAAGCAAAGTGTGTATGGAGCCGTCTTAGGATTTCTACTCCTACACAAAACAACATGACCCAGAAGCAAGTTGGGGAGGAAAGGGTTTATTCAGTTTCCACTTCCACACAGCTGTTCATCGCCAAAGGAAGTCAGGACTGGAACTCAAGCAGGTCAGGAAGCAGGAGCTGCTGCAGAGGCCATGGAGGGATGTTTCTTACTGGTTTGCTCAGCTTTCTCTCTTATAGAACCCAAGAATACCAGCCCAGGGATGGCACCACCCACAAAGGGCCCTCCCCCCTGCATCACTAATTGAGAAAATGTCTTACAGCTGGATCTCATGAAGGCATTTCTTCAATGGAGGCTCCTTCCTCTGATAACTCCAGCTTGTGTCAAGTGGACACACAAAACCAGCCAGTACAGGAGTCATCTCCCTCTTAAGGTTCTAGGTGAGATTCTGAATCTGGTCTCTCATAGGCATAGCTATTATTTGGCCTATGGTTACAGTACTCTTCTCTGTCTCTGTGTTTTCTCTCGCCTCTTATTAGGACACTTGCCACTAGATTTAGGGTCCAGTTCATAGAATTCAACATAATCTCCTCATCTTAAGGTTCACAATTATGTCAGCTAAACCCTATTTTCCAAATAATATCATATATACAAGTTCTAAAAGTTATAAAATGGACATATCTTTGCAGAGAGGAGGCAGCCATTGCACCCATTACAGGATCCTTTGCACACTGGCCATGTTCCTAGCTTTAGGCAGTAGGATAAAATACAGGGGGTGGGAAGACTCTAGTAGAGGTCACCTCTGATTCTGCTAGACAAAACTAGTATGCACCTCACTATGCCCTGCCAACTCTCTAGGAAAGTTTAACTTTCCTCTGTGTTGGCTTACTTTGTCTAAAACACAATTAGTTTCATTTTCCCATGCTTGTAAGACAATTCATTGAGCAGATGCTGTCTCTGTCTTCAAATAGAACCCAGAGTTCACCTACTTCCTTTCACTTACCCAGATCCCATTCTGGCCAAGCTAGCTCCACCTGTTATCTAGATTCTTGGTCTTCATATGTAGTTCTTTCTCTCCCTTTTAAAAAGCAGTCAGATGTATCTTTCTTAACTTGTGAGTTTCATCACAACCACTATGTATTTAGAAGCTTCTAATGGATCCCAGCTCACTCAGGGTAAAACCAAAGACGGAAACACTCTATATCAATCTCTATAGGACCTGTCCATTTGCTGCTTTTCTAATGTCTTCTATCGCTCTAATGTTGTTTGTTCTCCTCTAGAAACATGAGCATCTTTAATACTTTGGTGCCTAGCAAGTCTGATTCTGTCCCTACACTTATTATTCCTTCAATTAGCCACATTACTCACTCTCGATTACCTTGTCTACCTATCCATCTCTATGTGCAAATGCCACCTTATCAGAAAAGGCATGTACCTATGTAAGTATTAATAGTGCACCACCTGTCGAGCTGCACTCCATAAATGATTTGTTTTGTTCACTGGTACTATTGCAGATGCTTAGACCAATGCCGGTCACAAACTAAGTGCATAAAAGATACCTGTTACATAAATATATATCATGAACAATGGTGGCAAAGCACTGAGCATGTGTTCAAAGCCTAGTTCACTCTCAGTAAATGACAACTCTTGTTTGTATTGCTTTTGTCATCCTCACTAAGCACCCTGCCCTCAAAGATCCACAATATTCAAAAGCAATCTTTGGTAATAAAAGCAAACCTGGACATATCATATTTCCTAATTTCAAAATATTTTACAACGTTGTAGTCAGCAAAATAGTTTGGTACTGTCATAAAAACAGATATGCCTATGGAACCGTATGAATAGTGCAGAAATAAGTCCATTTTATAAACAATGATAATTTTGTGAGATGGTCGATATATTAACTTAATAATATAAATCAATTAACAACGCATATTTATATAAAACAGTTATAATTTTATTAGTTCTTTGAGAGTTTCATATATTTTTGATCATATTCACATCCCCAACTCCAGATCAAGACTCAAAGAAAAATACCATAGTTTCCTCCTATGTGGAACACACAGAAATTTACATAAAAGTAGGAGGTGAACTATTTGGGGAATGGAAGAAGAGTGCTGGGAACAGGGAAGGGTGTCCCTATGCACTCGACTTTAAGTCCTTTTTTATTTAAAGTCACCAAGACCAATTTGTGCTGCACAAATGTTCTGGGATGTGTGGTATTTCACAGGCACATGGTAGTCTTAACAGGGGGCTATAATAGAGCAAACTCTCTCCATCTCTCAGCAGCTAACAATTGCCAATAGCCTCACAGCTGGGGGGGGAGGTTCATAGTCAACACCAATCTTCATGCTAGGATTTGGTCTGGTTTGGGCTTGTAAAGGTTTTGTGCATGCTGTTGCAGCCTCTGTAAAGTCATATGTGCAGCTACCATGTTGTGTCCAGAAGACACCGTTTCCTTGGAGTCATCAATCATCTCCAGCTCTTACACTCTTTCTTCCACCACATGTGCAATGTCCCCTGATCCTTGGGAGGAAGAGTACAATATATAGGCTCCATTTAGGGCCGAGCATTTTTCATTCACGTTTCCTCCCCTGTGTAGACATTACCATTTTACATTGAAATAGGATCACATCACTTCCCCCATCCCTTTCCTCCCTCCAGCAATACCTATTATCCTACCTTGAACCGCTCCCATATCTCTGTCCCTGCTACTCTCAAGTTGATAACTTCTTTGTCTTTGATTATATTTGTTACACATATCTGTGGGTATTTATGTGTTCACACATACATAAACACACATATAGTATATACTATATTTACTATACATATATATACACAGTAAATATAGTATATACTATATATGTGTGTATATATGTGTATACAGTAAATATAGTATATGCTATATATGTGTGTATATATGTGTGTATACAGTAAATAGAGTATATACTACATATATGTATACTGTATGTATGTGTATATACTATATATATACATATATATACAATAAATAAATATACGTATATATATTGTTGATGGTGTGTATATGGTTTCATGGCTGACCCCTCTGCATTAGACAGCCAATAAGAGGTTTCACTCTCAGGAGAAACTAATTCTCTTTCTTCCAGTTGTTAATATTGTATGGAATTCTTTATCTAGGTAGGGGAATCCCACTAAATTTTTCCCTTCAAATTGCTATTGTTCCAGTCTTATCTATGCAGCTATTTCCAGACAAGACTGTTCTCCAGTGAGCTTCCTGGTATTCTGGCTCTTATAATCTTCCCCAGTCCTGCTTCTGTGATGTTATCTGAGCCATATGCATGAGCTGTGATGTTATCTTTTCATTTTCAGATATGTGTGCTTCATTTGGAATACCCATAAAGATCAATGCATCTGTCAACCCTTAGCTGTGAATCTTTTATTGGCAGTAGATGGTGATTAACACAGAAACTCACATTGTATATTTTAAATATATAAACCTTTATTTATCAAGTATATCTCAATAAATATGAAAAATTAATTCTTTTAAAGGATGCAGGATTCACTTAATGAATAATCAATAAAAGATTATTATTATTTTCTTTTTCTTTATATCTTCCAATCCCTAATATACAGAACCCTAAAATTCACTGAATGTAAGTCTCAACAGTTACTGGAATGTCCCTGCCTATCACTACAAAATTTTTTAAACTAATTTATTTAATTATTTTTTAAATTTCACACACAAATACATTATGATAAAATCATATGATGTGAACATATTATGATATATTATGGATGTTACGAATATATGATATTATGATGGTCACTCCCCATTACCATCTGTGATGCTTTGTATATGCTTGGCCCACGGAGTGACACTATTAGAAGGGGTGACCCTGTTGGAGAAGGTGTGTCACTGTGAGTGTGGGCTTTAATACTCTAGTCCTAGGTGCCTGGAAATAAGTCTTCCACTAGCTGCCTTCAGGTGAAAATGTAGAACTCTCAGCTCTGCCTGCACCAGGCCTGCCTAGATGCTGCCATGCTCCCACCTTGAAGATAATGGACTGAACCTCTGAATCTGTAAGCCAGCCCCAATTAAATGTTGTCCTTTATAAGACTTGCATTGATCATGGTATCTGTTCACAGCAAGAAAATCCTACTTAGACAAAGTTGGTACCAGGGAGTGGGGTATTGCTGCAATAGGCCTGGCATGCTTCTGTTTGGAGGAATGTAGATTTGGGGACTTTGGATTTGGAAATCGGTGGAATGCTTTAAATGGGGTTTAATGGACTCTCCTAATAGGAATATGGAAGACTTTGTTGTGAGGGTGATTTGAACTGTAGAAGCCTGGTTCTAGAGATTTCAGAGGAGAACAATTTTAATATATGACCAAGAGACTGTTTCTGCGGTGTTCTGGTAAAGAATGTGACTGCTTTTTGTCCTTGTCTGAGGAGTCTACATGAGGCTGAGGTATAGAGATTTATATTAATTGCACTGATGAAGGAAGTCTCAAAAAAGCCCAGCAGAGACTTTGTTCTCTGGTTAAGTGTTATGAAGAACATTTTGAACAAGCATAGCAAGCTTAGAAAGGAAAAATATAAAATATATGGTTTGAGTATTAAAGGGATACCAGGAAGTGATATGGAGATGAATCCTGTGTTCAAGAATATTAAATTGAATGAAGGGAGTAGTGATTTTGGGACAAGATTCCACACACCTAAATTTAGGTCCAGGCATGGTAGTACAAGCCTTTAATCCCAGGAGACAAAGACAAGCAGATCTTTTAAGTTCAAGGCCAGCCTAGAACAGACCAAGTTCTAAGTTAAGAAAAAAACTTAAATCCAGGCTTGGTGGATCACATCTTTAATCCCAGTGTTTAGGAGACAGGTGTACAGATCTCTGAATTCAAAGTCAGTCTATGGAACAAGTTCCAGAACATCCAAGATTAGGCAATATAGGAGTTGGAAAACAGAAAGCTAGTGATAATTTAATAAAAGAAGGGAACCGTGTTGCAAGTCCCAGCAAGCAGCAGAACTCAGCAGCTTTGGCCAAATGGCTCTGCCTTTATAGTCAAGAAGAGAAGACTACTGGACAATTGATGCTGCTTAGCTGGAGATAAGAAATTAGTGGTGATTAATAAAAGACCAGCAACATTGAGGTTAAATCTTCTGGGAAGTGTTTTCTGAGAGCACAAATAAGCTGCGTTCCAGAGGTACCCAAGATTGTACCTCATGCTGCAGCTAAACTTGGTAATGTGTACGAATCACCCAGGTAGTACTGGATTTGAAGGTATGAAGGGGTCATGGAGGGCAGCTGAGACTTGGCACTGTGAAAGGCCATGAAGGCCATTGGTGAAGGTACAGCCTCAGTTGCAGTTGACAGCCCAGGACTGAAGGGGTCATGCAAAGAAGTTGAGACTTTGCACCATGAAGAGAGCCTATGAGAGGGTATTTGTGGAGCCTAGTTGCAGTGGAAGATCCCAGTGTATTGGAGATGCCAGTACCATGGGATGATCAACAAGAACAGCAGCAGCAGTGGAGTGGATCAACCTGAGCTTATAGTGCTACGGAGGGCAGAGCTGGAGAAGTGATGCTAGTCCTTTGCTAGATCCCAGAAGATCATGTGTGGATCCCAGACATTGAAACAAGAAGCTGTAACATTGAAGTTGCCTAGGAGACTCCAAGATGTTTGAGATGCCAGAGATGTGGACTATCTGCTGAGGAAAGGTGCTGACAGGGAGTGGAACCAGCTCAGGAGAAAGCAGTTTGTTAAGATCAGCAAAGATGAAAAAGTAGTTGAAGATCTGAAGACTGCTTTGCCATCAGACATGGAGATGCAGAGTTTGGAGTTTGTCTAGCTGGTTCCCTATCTTGTTTTAGAGACTATAGTTAAGTGATTGGATGAATCTCAGAAGAGACTTTGAACTTTGGACTTTTTAATATGGTTGAGACATTTTTTATTGGATATATTCTATATTTAAAATTCATTTCCCTTTTTTCTGCTTCCCCACCCCCAAAGGTCCCACATGCCCTTTTCCCTACCCCTGCTCCCTCATCGACCCCCTCCCACCTCCCTGTTCTTGTACTCCCCCACAATGATGCTTTGGTCCATTCTAGCACCAGTGTCCACTCCTTTCTTCTTGTCGGGCATCACTTGGCATGTGATTTGTTTCTGTGGTGTTCCAAGCTTCTAGGCTAATATCCACTTATCAGTGACTGCATACCATGGGTATTCTTTTGAGACTGGGTCACCTCACTTAGTATGACATTCTCCAGCTCCATCCATTTCTCTAAGAATTTTATGAATTCATTGTTTCTAATGACTGAATAGTACTCCATTGTGTATATATACCACATTTTCTGTATCCATTCCTCTGTTGAGGGACATCTGGGTTCTTTCCAGCTTCTGGCTATTATATATAAGGCGGCTATGAACATAGTGGAGCATGTATCCTTATTGCATGCTGGGGAATCTTCTGGGTATATTCCCAGGAGTGGTATGGCTGGGTACTCCGGAAGTATCACGTCCAGTTTTCTGAGGAAATGCCATACTGATTTCCAGAGTGGTTGTACCAGCTTGCAGTCCCACCAGCAGTGGAGGAGTGTTCCTCTTTCTCCACATCCTTGCCAACACCTGATGTCTTCTGAGTTTTTAATCTTAGCCATTCTGACTGGTATGAGGTGAAATCTCAGGGTTGTTTTTATTTGCATTTCCCTAATGACTAATGATGTTGAACATTTTTTAAGGTGTTTCTCAGCCATCCGAATTTCTTCAGGTGAAAAGTCTCTGTTTAGCTCTGTACCCCAATTTTGGATAGGGTTATTTGGTTTGCTGGGGTCTAACCTCTTGAGTTCTTTGTATACATTGGATATTAGCCCTCTGTCAGATGTGGGGTTGGTGAAGATCTTTTCCCAATTTGATGGTTGCCAATTTATCCTTTTGACAGTATCTTTTGCCTTACAGAAACTTTGTAATTTTATGAGGTCCCATTTGTCTATTCTTGCTCTTAGAGCATAAGCAATTGGTGTTCTGTTCAGGAATTTTTCCCCTGAGCCAATGTCCTCAAGGGTCTTCCCCAGTTTCTTTTCTATTAGTTTTAGTGTGTCTGGTTTTATGTGGAGGTCCTTGATCCACTTGGAGTTGAGCTTAGTGCAAGGAGATAAGAGTGGATCAATTCTCATTCTTCTGCATGTTGACCTCCACTTGAGCCAGCACCATCTGTTGAAAAGGCTATCTTTTTTTTCCACTGGATGTTTTCAGCTCCTTTGTCGAAGATCAATTGGCCATAGATGTGTGGGTTCAATTCTGGGTCTTCGATCCTATTCCATTGATCTGCTTCCCTGTCACTGAACCAATACCATGCAGTTTTTAATACTACTGCTCTGTAATATTGCTTGAGGTCCGGGATATTGATTCCCCCAGAAGTTCTTTTGCTGTTGATGATAGTTTTAGCTATCCTGGGTTTTTTGTTATTCCAGATGAATTTGAGAATTGCTCTTTCTAACTCTATGAAGAACTGAGTTGTGATTTTGATGGGGATTGCATTGAATCTGTATATTGCTTTGGGCAAGATAGCCATTTTGACTATATTAGTCCTGCCAACCCACGAACATGGAAGATTTTCTCATTTTCTGATGTCTTCTTTAATTTCCCTCTTCAGAGACCTGAAGTTTTTGTCATATAAATCTTTCACGTTTGGTTAGTGTCACTCCAAGATACTTTATATCATTTGTGGCTATTGTGAAGGGTGTCATTTCCCTAATTTCTTTCTCGGCCTGCTTATCCTTCGCATATAGGAAGGCTACTGATTTGCTTGAGTTGATTTTATAGCCAGCCACTTTGCTGAAGTTGTTTATCAGTTACAGGAGTTCTCTGGTGGAGTTTTTTGGGTCACTTAAGTATACTATCATATCACCTGCGAATAATGATAGTTTGACTTCTTCCTTTCCAATTTGTATCCCTTTGACTTCCCTCTGTTGTCCAATTGCTCTAGCTAGTACCTCAAGTACTATATTGAAGAGATATGGTGAGAGGGGACAGCCTTGTCTAGTCCCTGATTTTAGTGGGATTGCTTCAAGTTTTTCTCCGTTTACCTTGATGTTGGCTACTGGTCTGCTGTATATTGCTTTTACTATGTTTAGATATGGGCCTTGAATTCCTGCTCTTTCCAAGACCTTTAGCATGAAAGGATGCTGAATTTTGTCAAATGCTTTTTCAGCATCCAATGAGATGACCATGTGGTTTTTTTTCTTTGAGTTTGTTTATGTAGTGGATTACGTTGATGGATTTCCATATATTGAACCATCCCTGCATCCCTGGGATGAAGCCAACTTGATCATGGTGAATGATCATTTTGATGTGTTCTTGGATTCGATTGGCAAGTATTTTGTTTAGTATTTTTGCATCGATATTCATAAGAGAAATTGGCCTGTAGTTCTCTTTCTGAGTTGGATCTTTGTGTGGTTTTGGTATCAGGGTAATTGTGGCTTCATAGAATGAGTTGGGTAGTGTTCCTTCTGTTTCTATTTTGTGGACTAGTTTGAAGAGTATCGGTATCAGGACTTCTTTGAAGGTCTGATAGAATTCTGCAATAAAACCATCTGGTCCTGTGCTTTTTTTTGGTTGGAAGACTTTCTATGACTCCTTCTATTTCTTTGGGGGTTATGGGTCTGTATAGATGATCTATTTGATCCTGGTTTAATTTTGGTATTTGGTAACTGTCTAGGAAATTGTCCATTTCCTCCAGATTCTCCAGTTGTGTTGAGTATAGTTTTTTGTAGTAGGATCTGATGATTTTTTGAATTTCCTCAGTTTCTGTTGTTATATCTCCCTTTCCATTTCTAATTTTGTTAATTTGAATACTGTCTCTGTGCCCTTTGGTAAGTCTGGCTAGGGGTTTATCTATCTTGTTGATTTTCTCAAAGAACCAGCTCCTGGTTTTGTTGATTCTTTATATGGTTCTTTTTGTTTCCACTTGATTGATTTCAGCCCTGAGTTTGATGATTTCCTGTCTTCTACTCTTCCTGGGTGAAATTGCTTCTTTTTGTTCGAGAGCTTTCAAGTGCACCATTAAGTTGCTAGTACATGCTCTCTCCTGTTTCTTTTTGGAGACACTCAGGGCTATGAGTTTTCCTCTAAGCACTGCTTTCATTGTGTCCCATAGATTTGGGCATGTTGTGCCTTCATTTTCATTAAATTCTAAGAAATCTTTGATTTCTTTCTTTATTTCTTCCTTGACTAAGGTATCATTGAGTAGAATGTTGTTCAGCCTCCACGTGTATGAGGATTTTCTGTTGTTTTTGCTGCTATTGAAGAACACTCTTACTCCATGGTGATCTGATAAGAGGCATGGGATTAGTTCGATCTTTTTTATATTTGTTGAGGTCTGTCTTGTGTCCAATTATATGGTCGATTTTGGAGAAGGTACCATGAGGAGCTGAGAAAAAGGTATAGTCTTTTGCTTTAGGGTGAAATGTTCTATATATATCTGTTAAATCCAATTGGTCCAAAGTTTCGATGAGTTTCACTGTGTCCCTGTTTAGTTTCTGTTTTCCTGATCGGTCCACTGAGGATAGTGGAGTATTGATGTCCCCCACAATCATTGTGTTAGGTGCAATGTGTGCTTTGAGCTTTAGTAAAGTTTCTTTTACGAATGAGGGTGCCCTTACATTTGGAGCGTAGATGTTTAGAATTGTGAGTTCTTCTTGGTGGATTCTTCCTTTGACTAGCAAGAAGTGACCTTCTGTGTCTCTTTTGATGACTTTGGGTTGAAAGTCAATTTTATCTGATATTAAAATGGCTATTCCAGCTTGCTTCCTGCGACCATTTGCTTGCAAAATTGTCTTCCATCCTTTTATTCTAAAGTAGTGTTTGTCTTTGACTCTGGGGTGTGTTTCCTGTAAGCAGCAAAATGTAGGGTCCTGTTTCCGTATCCAGTCTGTTAGTTTATGTCTTTTTATTGGGGAATTGAGTCCATTGATGTTAAGAGATATTAAGGAATTGAGATTATTACTTCCTGACATTTTTGATGTTTTTTTTTTTTTTTGAGTAGTTATATTCCTTTGAGTTTGATGGAAGAAGGTTACCGTCTTGCTTTTTCTTGGGTGCAGTTCCCTTCCTTGTGTTGGAGTTTTCCTCCTATTATCTTTTGTAGAGCTGGGTTAGTGGAAAGATATTGTGTAAATTTGGTCCTGTCATGGAATATTTTGATTTCTCCATCTACGTTGATTGAGAGTTTTGCTGGGTATAGTAGTCTTGGCTGACATTTGTGTTCTCTTAGGGTCTGCATGAGGTCTGCCCAGTATCTTCTAGCTTTCATGGTTTCTGCAGAGAAGTCTGGTGTGATTCTGATAGGTCTTCATTTATATGTTACTTGGCCTTTTTCTCTTACTGCCTTTAATATTATTTCTTTGTTTAGTACATTTGGGGTTTTGATTATTATGTGACAGGAGGTGTTTCTGTTCTGGTCTAGTCTGTTTGGAGTTCTGTAGGCTTCTTGTATATTCATGGGCATCTCTCTCTTTAAGTTAGGGAAGTTTTCTTCCATAATTTTGTTAAAGATATTTGCTGGCCCTTTAAGTTGTAGATCTTCACTCTCATCTATCCCTATAATCCTTAGGTTTGGTCTTCTCATTGTGTCCTGAATTTCCTGGATGTTTTGGGTTACAAGCCTTTTGGATTTTGCGTTTTCTTTGACTGTGGAGTCAATGGTTACTATGTTATCTTTAGCATCTGAGATTCTTATCTCTATCTCTTGTATTCTGTTGTTTATGTTTGCATCTACGACCCCTGATTTTTCCCAAGGTTTTCTATCTCCAAAGTTGCCTCCTTTTGTGATTTCTTAGTTGTTTCTACCTCTGTGTTCAGATCTTGGATGGTTTTGCTCAGTTCCTTCATTTGTTTGTTTGTGTTTTCATGTAATTCTTTAATATATTTTTGTGATCCCTCTTTCATGACTTCTGCATGTTGTTTCAAGTTCTCCTGCATTTCTTTAACTGATTTTCTCATTTCCTCTTTATTGGTTTCTGTCTGTTGGCCCATATTCTCATGGAGTTCTTTAAGTGTTTTTTGTGTTTGGATTGTAAGAGCTTCTACCCTATTGATGTTCCCCTGCATTTCTTTAAGAGATTTGTTTATGTCTTTTTTGTGTTCCTCTAGGAGCATCATGACCTGTGCTTTTATATCTAACTCTTGTTTTTCTGGTGTGCTGGGGTATCCAGGACTTGCTGTGGTTGGCGAATTGGGTTCAGATGGTGCCATATTGCCTTGATTTCTGTTGGTGGCGTTCCTACGTTTGCCTTTTGCCATCTGTTTATCTCTGGAGTTAGTTGGTCTTATTGTAGATGGCAGCCCCGCTGAAAGCACAGTGTGCCTGTCCCCAGGGGTCAGTGACCGTTGCTGAGCTGTTGGTGCCCGGATCTGCCGATCTCTTCTGGCTCCGGGTGCCGGCCAGAGCCTGGCGAAGTTGTCTGTGCTAGACTAAGCTAGGTCTCAGTCCACACCCCTGACTCCAGCTGCTAGAATTCTGCGCCATGTCCCGAGGCAAGATGGCACCTAGCTGCCAGCCTGCCCGGAGAGCCGGTCCACAGTGGTCTGCAACCGCAGCTGAGCTGTCTGTGCCCAGATCTCCTGCAGAGCTAAGCTAAGCTAGGTCTCTGTCCACGCATCTGACTCCAGCCGCCTGCTGTGCCCGCTGTTAGCGCGGTGTCCCATGGTTGAGACTTCTATAGACTGCTATGGGGACCTTTGAGATTGGACTAAATGTATTTTGCATTATGCTATGTTTAGATATGGTCCCCATAGACTCATGTGTTTGAACAAGCCTATGGTGGCCAGGAGTAGAATGTGATGGTATATGCTCCACCCAGGGAGTGGCACTATAGAAGGTGTGGCCCTGTTGGAGTAGGTGTTTCACAGTGGATATGGGCCTTAAGACCCTCATCCTAGCTGCCTGTAGGTCAGTCTTTCACTAGAG
Source organism: Apodemus agrarius (assembly GCA_964023405.1). Lineage (NCBI taxonomy): Eukaryota > Metazoa > Chordata > Mammalia > Rodentia > Muridae > Apodemus > Apodemus agrarius. Next base: position 3,637,787 of record OZ030010.1, read on the forward strand.
CCTTCAGATGAGGATGTAGAACTCTCAGCTCTGCCTGTACCATGCCTTCCTGAATACTGCCATGTTTCTGCCTTGATGATAATGGACTGAACCTCTGAACCTGTAAGCTAGGCCCAATTAAATGTTGTCCTTGATCATGGCGTTTTGATCTAGATTGGTGACTTGCCTTGATTATGGTGTCTTCTCAGAGCAGTAAAACCCTAACTAAGACACCCTCTATTAGCCTCTTCCCACTCCTATGGGATGATTCTCATCTTTCATTCCAAATACTAGCCTTCCCACTTTCATGTCCTTTTTGGATATGAAAATTACTGAAGGTAATTAGGATTTCTTATATGACCATGGATACAGCATTTTACATTCTTTACCACTGAAGAAAATGAATACCTCTCCCCCAGCAACTATATAGTGCCAAGTTTTTCTCATCTACAAGTGGGGCCTCATGAAACCTTTCCCCATCTGTGATTGATGGGCCCAGTCTCTTGCAGTTCTGTGTAAGTAACCACAGGTGCTGAATGTGTAAGACCTGGAAAAAAATGAGGGCACCCCAGCATACCATGCCTCAGAAGGCATCACCCAAATCACTCGCAAGAAACGGTCTTGATGCAACAGCAAGAGGATTTTTATTCCAGAGGCTCTGGGATTCACAGTCGTACACCACACAGGGATAGAGGACTTTGGACCCCAAGTGCAGAATCAGGACAGCTTTTATAAGTTTACAACAAAGCCCATATCAAAAACCAATCATTCCTTAGCATCAAGAGCCTGTGCGAGCCAATTGATTTGTACCACTCCATAGCTTCTAAGCCAATCAGTTTAAATTATCCAAGCCCACATTCCAAGGACCAATCAGTTTCCTATAGAAGCCATATAGCAACTAGTTAGCTCATTTCCCCTTATGGGGCCAGGATCACGTACTCATTTCCCGTTACCTCACTGGGCCAGGATCAGGTACTCATGCCCTTTCACCTAGTTCCATATAGAAAGTGGACTCAAGGAATGTGACCTTTCACCTAGTTCCATACAGAGGAATGCAGGCTCAAGGGATGTAACCTTTTACCTAGTTTCTAACAAAGAACAGGATCTGGAATTTAAGGAGTTTAGGGTTCCTTAGGAGGCTGGAGTTAGAGCTGTATTTTTCATCCTTTCAAATGTTCATGGCTCCAGTAGCCACATCACACATAGAAAACAGCATTGCATAGCATCTCTCCCATTCTTTGTCTCTTACATTATTTTTGGAACTTGTATTGGGTAAAATAGGTGTCCTGTTTAGGGATGAGCACTCAAAAGTTACTTATTCTCAAAAGCTTAACCAGTTATAATTTCTGCATTGCTCGCTGCCCACTGCTAAAAGGACATGCTCTGACCAAGGCTAATATGAGAACTTATCTGTGGGTATAAATGCCAACATTTAGAAGGCAGTTTGATATGTCCATTTAGTGAAACAAGAATAGATTCCCCTAGGCCCTTCATTACTGTGTACATGTGTACACCTTATGGGAAAAAATGAAAAGTAGACTCTGTCTGCCCATGAAAGTATACATAGAGTGGTGGCGCACGCCTTTAATCCCAGCACTTGGGAGGCAGAGGCAGGCGGATTTCTGAGTTCGAGGCCAGCCTGGTCTACAGAGTGAGTTCCAGGACAGCCAGAGCTACACAGAGAAACCCTGTCTCGAAAAACCAAAAAAAAAAAAAAGTCAGTTTACTCTAGAAGCAGACCAAGAGCTATGAATTATGGGCAAGTTTCTCCTTACAGAAGTGGTAACTGAAAAGGTTAATAAAGTAATGAAGGAAGGAAAACAAGAATGAGAAGAGGAGATGTAATTAAAAAAATAAATGAACAACTGTAAATAAGAAGAGGAAAGGAAGGAATCCAAGCAACAGTATAATTTCATGTGAAATCTCAGGCTCATCCTCTTCCCCCAAGGAGATCTGTCGCACTAATGACACAGCTGATTTGCGGGACAAGTGAGCTGGTGTTGTGGGAAATATTAAAAGTGAACTGCAAGTTCCCACACTACACCCAGCTGCTTGTAGCCCCAGAGATCTTGCAGGCCAGTTCTTATCTCATGCAGACTCTCTGATTCAGAGCTCCAAAATCTCTCCACCCGGCTTGCTAAGTTCACACTGGTGGGTCACTACCACACCAGCCCCATACTTCAAAACCCCCCATGGCCTTTTGTGGTGCACATCTGGCAAACCCACGCTTTGCCGCCTTTTTCTCTGGAATCCAGTCGAACTGACTTGAGAAGGAAAACACTGCACAAACTTAGTTCAGAAACAATGGCAATGCAATAACTAGGCACAAGAACTAGAATCCTAATCTTATAAGTCATATTAAATCTAAATCCTCCGGTGGTGAATCCTGGCAGATCCACCATCTTGTCCTTTCACTATCCCTGTCCAAAAAGCCCCCATCTCTCTCCTACTTCCTCTCTTCCTCCATCCAACCTGGAAGTCCTGCCTACTTACCCAGTAATTGGTCCCTTTATTCATTGGGGGAAGGTTCACAAGAAGTCACCTGAGTACTTGATTTATTCCTCAGTCCAGACTTTCCTCCTGGGAAAGCAGAATTAACATCAACATACAGGCAGCACCAGAGCCATCCACAACAAGCAGGGTCTTGTATTCTCATAGCTATGCCATTGCTTATCGGCCTTGTTATGGTAAAAGTTAGGGGGTTTTCGAAGGGGAAACCAGGAAAAGTGATAACATTTGAAATGTAAATAAAGAAAATATCTAATAGAAAAATAATTTAAAAAAAAGAATTGGAGTATAAATCCCAGGCTTTCTGAACAGCCAATTTGTCATTATTCCAAACTAAGAATTTAGTAATGTCACATTGGTAGCTTAAAAATTAGTCACATCAAAATGGTCAATATTTCAAACCAGAATGTTAAGAGAATTTTTAGGGAGTCAGTTGTTAGAGACTTCCCAACATCCCAGTGCTATTATTATAGGAGTAAGAAAGGCAGGTGAGTCCTTCCCTGAATACCATAAAGGGAAAACACCCCTATAACAAAGCATATAGGAAAATGTAACAAATTGATTTTATGGTAGTTTACATAACATAAAACTATTCAGGTTGCAGACCTAAAGACCCAAACTTAACTATCCATTTTTCTGCCCAAGTTTGATGAAGCATAAGTAGCTAGCTGTCTAGAACTATAATCAGACCTAAAGGGTGATCTGACCACAATAGACCAAGAGAGGAAATAGAGTGTATTAGTCTCTTGTCTCATTGAGGTGACAAAATATCCAACAAGAGCAATTTAAGGAAGTGTTTATTTGGCTTACAATTCCAGGGGATACAGTCTATCATGACAAAAAAAAATGGGGGATAATAGAAGAACAGGAGGTAGCCAGTCACATTGCATTTAGTAAGGATACAGATGGTGATGAATGCTGATGTTTAGTTACCCTTCTTTTATTTTACTCAGCCCAGCTCATAGCATGATGCCATCCACACTTAGGCTGGATCTCCTCACATCAGTTAACCTAGTTTAGATAATCCTTTATGTTCTTGCTGTGCTGGCTAGTTTTTAATAACAACTTGTCATGGGCTAAAATTATTTGGAAGAAGGAACCTCGATTGAGACAATATCCCCCCTCTCTACCTGACTGGCCAACAGCAAATTTGTGGTTCATTTTCTTGGCTGAAGATTGATGTGGATTAGTCTATACTACAGGGGATGGCACCACTCCTGGGTGGTCATTGGTGGCATATGAAAACAGGCTGGATGAGCTAGCTATGAGGAACAATCAAGTGAGCAGAATTCCTCATGGCTTCTGAATTAGTCCCTGCCTCCAGGTCCCTGGCCTGACTACATGATGGACTACAGCTATAAGATGAAATAAATCCTTTCCTCTTCCTAGTTGCTTTTGGTCATAGGATTTTACCACAGACCTAGAAACCACAACTAAGACACATGCCCAGAGGCTTGCTTGTTCAGATTCTCCTCGAGCTCTGTGCAGCACTCCTTCCTTCCAGAAGCTATCTTACTAACAGAAGGTGCTTTTACTAAAAAGCATAAACTCCTCATTTGGGACCTGTGGTTGTTTGAATGAGAAATGACACCCACCCACCACCACCACCCCTCCACCCACCCCCCACTCCCCCATCCCCCCACCCCCACCCCCCACCCCGTAGGCTCAGGCATTTGAACACTTTGTCCCTAGTTGGTGGTGCTGTTTGGGGAGGTTTAGAAAGCATGGTCTCCTGCAGGAAGTAGTCACTGGAGTTTAGAGCTTTGAGCCACTCCCAGTTCACTCACATTGTTTCCTGCTGGTGGTTGAGAATTTGAGCTCTCAGCTGCCTGTTCCAGCTGTTAGGCCTGCTACTTGTTGCCACTTTTCTCGGCTGAGAAGGACTCTTATCCCTCTGGAACTATAAGCTAAATAAACCCTTTCTTCTGTAAGTTGTCTTGGCCATGGTATTTCATCACAGGAACAGAAATGTAGCAGATACCGGCCCATAAGTTAAGTAAAAGTAGAATATAAGTCTGGAGTTTCAGCCTTTCATTTATTGGTTGCCTCTCTACTCAACCTACCTCGCTTCCTTTTGAGACTGATGGCAGAAAAGTGAATCAAAACTCTTAAATGGCAGTCACCTTAGATTACAAGAACAGAACCTCAGAGGTCAGACCCCCACCATACACACAGAGAAAGAAGGACAATTATCTGTAATGGAGATGTTACATCCTGGAACAGAAATTATCATTTTAAAGGAATGAGATTGAGCCCCTCAAGTAATAATAGTGGTAAGGGCTTTTTACCTTTAGTACCCAGAACACAGTCCCCTATCTCCTCTCCTAGGTTATCAACCCACCCCATGTTACTTCTTCTCTGGATGAACAATCAAAGGTAATGTAGAATAGGGCCATTTCTGAGCCTTCAGGCTACACTATAGAGTAGGATATCTGGATGGGCTCTTCCCAACCCAACCCCTACTGCTTCCCAGAGGCACCAATTCATGGGCTCAACAGCAGTGAGGAAGATGGTCTTCTTTTGAAAACATATGCAATTCTCTCTGTTGGACCCATTCATGACAGGTGTCTGAGAAGAGAGGCTTCACAATGACAGCACCTTGTCCATTAACAAAGATAACAAATAGAAATCAAGGCCTTTCCCTTCTGTAGAGAAAAGAACAAAAGGCAGCATCCAACTGCTGCAGCCATTGACTTAAAGGATGGTGACTAGCTCCATTTCCATGGAAACAACAGAATAGGAAAAAGAAAGCTTTTTTAGAATAATAGAGGGTTTTGTGTGGTGAGGTTTTGTGTTTTTTTTTTAAATAAAGCCAGCAAGATATTTCCATTCTCCCAGCATTGACCCCCACACTGATCTCCAGAGAAGCAGGTAGGCTGCAGGGCAGAGTGGCAAGAAGGTATCTTTCCACCCACCAGGCCTCCCCACCAGCCAAATCTGTAACAGTCTGAAGATAAAGATAGGAAACTCAGGAGGAAATAAAAACAGGCATCAGTAAGAAGAAGGAAGCTCATGTAAAGTTCCTAGCTGCTTTTTATGTCTCCTTTTGACTTAAATCATATATGTAGAAAAATCAAGTGTCTTGGAGGAAAACTCTATCTCCCACAGAAACATCTTGAAATTACAATAAAGCATCATATGTGAAGGGGCTATGACTGTGTCAGCCCACCACCTCCCCCTCTCCTGGGCATTTTGGGGAGCCATGATCAGAATGACTGGCCCAGAAGGCATGGGGTTCCATTTTACATCTTGGCTTTATTATGCAAGTCAAATCATCTATGAATGCCACAGCCTTGGTTCTAGCCTGAGTATAAAGAGCTCAGTCTCCTCAGAAGTGAAGAGCATGACTGATTGGCTTCCTGTAAGTCTCACTGAATGCAGCCATTTTAAGAGAAGTGAATAACCCAACAGCCCACACACAACTGCCACAGACTGAAAAAGTGGGGGGCTGAAGCAAAAGGGCACAAAGACAAGTGATGAGTGGGGTTCTCTCTTTTCAGAAAGTTGAGTTTGCCTTGGTAACCATATCTCACAGTTGCTATAGTGATGAGTACAGTTGCTAAGGAAACCTGATTTTACAAGCAGAGCCAGGTTTTTTAAAAAAAAAAAAAAAAAAGGAAAAGGTAGAGGAGGAGGAGGAGGAGGAGGAGGAGGAGGAGGAGGAGGAGGAGGAGGAGGAGGAAATAATCCAGAGGGGCCTCAGGAGTTCTTAAGTTTGGGCTCTTAAGCTTTGTTCAGCACTAGCTTCTGGAAATAGCATCTGAAGTGAGGACATATGTAGGATTTATTTGCAAAGGAAGCATCTCCTAGAGAAACCAGGAAACTAGTGGAGGAAGAACCCATGTAAGGCTGTGACTTCAGGTGACACCTAAGCATCAACTGGTTATGCAAAGGAGCTTCAAAGCAAGCAGTACTCCTGAAAGTTTGGAAGATCTGAGAACCAGAACAAGTAGGTTTTTTTCTCATTCTTCACCTTTTAATTGTTACTAAGGGTCACCCCAGGGATGTGAAGACATACATAACAGGATCAGAAACTCAGGACCAGGTAAGCAGATTTAAAAGATGATAAGTCATGCACTAGTGACATCCACTGGGCTGAAGAAATGGAGCTTTTTAAAACACTGCCAATCCATGTACTAAGTGAAAGGAAAACAACCCCTCAATCCTCCCCACAAGCCACACTTTCCCTTCTGAAAGTGATCAGCTTCCCTAAAGTCCTGCTCAGGTAGCAGAGCTAGGACCAGGGTGAGGCAAAGGGAGTATCTGTCTCCAATGGAAAAAAAGAGCATATGGGAGCACCAAAGTCTTCAGCAATCAGCAACTAGGGCTGGAGAGATGGCAAAACACACAAACAATGACTGCTCTTCCCAAGAAGCATTCCTTCCGGTCCTATCACTCACATGGCAGCACACAAGCATCAGCAACTACAGTTCCTGGGGGGACCTGATGCCCTCTTCTGGACTCTGCAGAAACCACAAGTGGCATACAGCAAACAGATGCCAGCAAAAAGGTGCATATACTTTTTATTTTTAAGGGAAACAATAAAGGTAAATCACATCAGAAGATGGCAGTACATCCCAGCACTCAGGAGCCTGAGATGGAAGGAATACAAGTTTAAGACCAGGTGTAATTCCATAACAAAACACTATTTCTAAGCAAATTTTGTGCAACATTTTACAATAAAAAAATCAGTGTAGAAAAAAAAATCGTGATTTAAAAGAAAAAAGAAAAACTGGACCTGGGGTCCAGCAGGACTCACTAACCAGCAACTACCAAAAGCTCCACCTTTCCAAATAGCAGTCCCCTTCTGATTCTCCCCCTCCCTCCCCCTTAAGCCCTTTCTGCCTCAGTGAAGATTCCATCTCCTGATAATTCCTACAGAACCAGCCACTCAGGGCATTTGAAGTCCCATTTAGATTCTTCTTCCCCTTCCACTGCTGCTAGCCCTTTCTGCTGTGGCAGAATCTTTCCAGACTCTTGCCAGGTCTGCCACAGTGAAGACACCTTCACTTTTCTAGAGAACTAGCCGCACTCAGGTCATTTGGAGTGCAGAGAGGTCTGGGAGCACAGGAGAGCTAGTCTCCCAGGAGAGCCTACATACCTGTGTGCACAGAGAATGGGAATCCCAGGAGTACATATACACAGACTTACAGGACAGATAAGCCAAAATCAGAGACAGTAAGACCAGCTAAGACCAAAGAAAACTAGATGGCAAAAGGCAAATGCAAGATCACTACCAACAGAAACCAAGGTAACATGACACCATCAGAACCCAGTTCTCTCATAAGAGCAAATACTGGATACCCTAACACATGGAAAAGCAGGAGCTGGATTTAAAATCATATCTCATGATGCTGATAGAGGACTTCAAGAAGGACATAAACGACTCCCTTAAAGAAATATAAGAGAACATGGGTCAATAGGTACAAGGCCTTAAAGAGCAAACACAAAAAATCCCTTAGAGAATTATGGGAGAACATGGGTCAACAGGTAGAAGCACTTAAAGAGGATACACAAAATCCCTTAGGGAATTATGGGAGAACATGGGTCAACAGGTAGAACCCCTTAAAGCAGATACACAAAAATCCCTTAATGAAACACAGGAGAACATGGGTCAACAGGTAGAAACCCTTAAAGCAAAAACACAAAAATCACTAAAAGAAACACAGGAGAACCTGTGTCAAAAGGTACGAGCCCTTAAAGAGGAAACAAAAACATCCCTTAAAGAATTTCAGGAAAACACAAACAAGTGAAGGAACTGAACAAAACCATCCAGAATCTAAAAATGGAAGGAGAAACAATAAAGAAATCACAAAATGAGACATCTCTGGAGATAGAAAACTATGGAAAGAGTTCAGGAGTCATAGATGTAAACATCAATAACAGAATACAAGAGATAGAAGAAAGAATCTCAGGTGCTGAAGATTCCATAGAAAACATTGACTCAACGGTCAAAGAAAATGAGAAATGCAAAAAGCTTGTAACCCAAAACCTCCAGGAAATCCAGGACACAATGAGAAGACCAAACCTAAGGATTATAGGTATAGAAAAGAGCGAGGATTTCTTAAAACTTAAAGGGCCAGCAAATATCTTCAACAAAATTATAGAAGAAAACTTCTCTAACCTAAAGAAAGAGATACCCATGAACATACAAGAAGCCTACAGAACTCCAAACAGACTGGACCAGAACAGAAACTCCTCCCAACACATAATAATCAAAACACCAAATGCACTAAAAAAGAAAGAATATTAAAAGCGGTAAGGGAAAAAGGTTATGTAACATATAAAGGCAGACCTATCAGAATTACACCAGACTTCTCACAAGAAACTATAAAGGCTAGAAGATCCTGGGAAGATGTCATACAGATCGTAAGAGAACATAAATGTCAGCCCAGGCTACTATACCCAGCAAAACTCTCAATTACCATTGATGGAGAAAGCAAGACATTCCCTGACAAAAGATATTTATACAATATCTTTCCACAAACCCAGCACTTCAAAGGATAATGGGAGGAAAATACAAACACAAGGCTGGAAACTACACCCTAGAAAAAGCAATAAAGTAATCTTCTTTCAACAAACCCAAAAAAAAGATAGTCACACAAACAGACTTCCACCTTTAACAATGAAAATAATAGAAAGCAACAATCACCTTTCCTTATTATCTCTTAACATCAATGGTCTCGATTCCCCAATAAAAAGACATAGACTAACAGACTGGATATGTAAACAGGACCCAACATTTTGCTGCATTCAAGAAACCCACCTCAGTGACAAAAACACCCATTACCTCCCAGTCAAAGGTTGGAAAACAACTTTCCAAGCAAATGGTCCCAAGAAAAAAGCTGGAGTGGCCATACTTATATTGGATAAAATAGACTTTCAACCAAAAGTTGTCAAAAAAAAAAAAAAAAAAAAGGCAGGACACTTCATACGTACCAAAGGAAAAATCTACCAAGATGATCTCTCAATTCTGAACATCTATGCTCCAAATGGAAGGGCACCCATGTTCAAAAAGAAACTTTACTAAAGCTCAAAACACACATTGCACCCCACACAATTATAGTCGTAGACTTCAACACCCGCTCTCAACAATGGACAAATCATGGAAACAGAAACTAAGCAGAGACACAGTGAAACTAACTAAAGTTAAGGAACAAATGGATCTAACAGATATTTATAGAACATTCCATCCTCAAGCAAAAGAATATACTTTCTTCTCAGCACCTCATGGTACCTTCTCCAAAATTGACAATATACTTGGTCACAAAACAGGCCTCAACAGATACAGGAATATTGGAATAATTCCATGCACCCTATCAGATCACAGTGGCCTAAGGTTGGTCTTGAGTTCAAACAAAAACAACAGAAAACACAGATACATATGGATGTTGAACAATGCTCTACTCAATGATAGCTTAGTTAAGGAAAAAATAAAGAAATTAAAGACCTTTCAGAATTTAATGAAAATGAGGACACATCATACCAAAACTTATGGGACACAATGAAAGCAGTGCTAAGAGGAAAATTCATAGCTCTAAGTGCCTCCAAAAAGAAATTGGAGAGAGCTTACACTAGCAGCTTGACAATATACCCAAAAGCTCTAGTACAAAAGGAAGCAAATACACCCAAGAGGAACAGACAGCAGGAAATAATCAAACTCAGGGCCAAAATCAACCAAATAGAAACAAAAGACCCATACAAAGAATCAACAAAACGAGGAGCTGGTTCTTTGAGGAAATCAACAAGATAGATAAACCCTTAGCCAGACTAAGCAGAGGGCTCAGGAGCACTATGCAAATTAATAAAATCAGAAATGAAACAACAGAAACTGTGGAAATTCAAAAAATCATCAGATCCTACTACAAGAGCTTATACTCAAGAAAATTGAAAAATCTGGATGAAATGGACAATTTTCTAGATACATACCAGGTGCCAAAGTTAAAACAGGATCAGCTAAACAATCTAAATAGTCCCATAACTCCTGAGGAAATAGAAGCAGTTGTTAATAGTCTCACAACAACAACAACAACAACAACAACAACAACAAGCCCAGGACCAGATTGGTTTAGTGGGGAATTCTATCAGATCTTCAAAGAAGAGCTAATACCAATACTCTTCAAATGAGTAACTCAAGGAATACTACTCAATTCATTTTATGAAGCCACAATAACATTTATACCTAACCAAACAAAGAAAGAGAACTTCAGACAAATTTCCCTTATGAACACTGATGCAAAAATTCTCAACAAAATTCTGGCCAACTGAATTCAAGAATGCACCAAAACTATAATGCACCACAATCAAGTGATCAAGTACGTTTCATCCCAGGGATGCAGGTATGGTTCAATATATGGAAATCCATAAATGTAATACACTACATAAACAAACATCCCTTCATGATAAAAGTGTTGGAGAAATTAGGAATTTAAGACCCATCCCTAAACATAGTGAAAACAATATACTGCAAACCTGTAGCTAACATCAAACTAAAGGGAGAGAAACTTGAAGCAATCCCACTAAAATCGGGGTCCAGACAAGGCTGCCTACTCTCTCCCTATCTATATAGTACTCAAAGTCCTAGTCAGAGCAATTAGACAACAAAAGGATGTCAAAATTATACAAATTGAAAGAAAGAAGTCAAAATATCACTATTTGCAGATGATATGATTGTATACTTAAGCGACCCCAAAAATTCCACCAGAAAACTCCTAAAGCTGATAAACAACTTCAGCAAAGTGGCTGGATATAAAATTAACTCAAACGAAACAGTAGCCTTCCTCTATTCAAAGGATAAACAAGCTGAGAAAGAAATTAGGAAAATGACACCTTTCACAATAGTCACAAATAATATTACATACTTTGGTGTGATTCTAACCAAGCAAGTGAAAGATCTGTATGACAAAAACTTGAAGCCTCTGAAGAAAGAAATCGTAGATCCAGGATGGAATGATCTCCCATGCTCATGGATTGGAAGGATTTATATAGTAAAAATGGTCATCTTGCCAAAAGCAATCTACAGATTAAATGCAATCCCCATAAAAATTCCAAACCAATTCTTCATAGATCTAGAAAGAGCAATCTACAAATTCATTTGGAATAACAAAAAACCCAGGACAGCAAAAACTATTCTCCAAAACAAAAAATCTACTGGGGGAAATCACCATCCCTGACCTCAAGCTCTTCTACAGAGCAATAGTGACAAAAAAAAACTGCATGGTATTGGCATAGAGATAGGCAGGAGGATCAATGGAATAGAATTGAAGACCCAGATATGAACCCACACACCTAAGGTCACTTAATATTTGACAAAGGAGCTAAAAACATCCAGTGGAAAAAGTTAGTTTCACTGTGTCTTCCAAAGTGTGAAGCAAAGACTGAAGAAAAGGCCACCCAGAGACTGTCCTACCTGGAGATTCATCCTATAAACAGTCACCAAACTCCGAAACTACTATGGATGACAAGAAGTGTATACTGAAAGGAGCCTGTTATGGTTGTCTTTTGGAGAGGCCCTGCCAGAGCCTTACAGATACAGAGGTGAATACTAGAAGCCAACCATTGGACTGAGCGCAAGGATCACAATGGAAGAGTTGGAGGGCAGACTGGAGGAGCTGGTGGGGGTACAGCCCCATGGGAAGAAGGATGATGTTGGCCAACCAAATGCCCCAGGGCTCCCAGGGACTAAGCCATCAACCAATGGGTACACATGGTTCCAGCCAAAAGAGTGGCAGAGGAATGTCTTGTCAGGCATCAGTGCGAGGAGAAGTCCTTGGTCCTGTGAAGGCTCAATAGAGTCCCCAGTGGGGGGCAATCAAGTGGGGGTCATGGGAGTGGGTTGGGCGGAGGAGCATATTTTTAGAGGCAGGGGTGAGAGGATGGGTTGGGGGTTTTCAGGGAGGGGGGAAACAGGGAAAGGGTATAACCTTTGAAATGTAAATGAAGAATATATTCAATAAGACAAATTACAGTTTGTCAATTCTGTTAAGAATTGCTTAACCAAGACTGATGATGTATGTGTTTAATTTCAGTTACCCAGAACACTGGGGTGGGAGGACTATAAATTCAAGACCAGCCTAGGCAGCTTAGTGACACTCTGAAAATAAAATACCATTAGGGGGCTTAGAGTGAAGCTCAGTGATGGAGCACTGGACCAGTATGTGTGAATCCTTAGATTTAGTCTCTAGCACTACAGAAAAAAATCACACTGAAATACCATGTCTTTATGGCATTGTTATACTGGCCTGCAATCCCAGCTACTCAAGAAGCTGAAGGCAGGGCTGTGTTCAAGGATGATCTGAACAACTTAGTAGGACTCTATCTCAAAGTAAAACTAAGAGGTCTCAGAGGTAAATGTTCTTGCCTAATGTGTCCAAGGCCCTGAGTTCAATGTCAATCCCAACAAAAGTATTGTGTATATGTTTATTGAAGCCTTTTGGTGACCCCTTTACATTTCCATGTGAATCAAGAGATGAAATAGCTGCCATGTGGGCAGCAAGGAATGAGTCTTGTCCTGTGATAACCATGCCTCTTGGCACACACAGGTAAACACACCTTCAAACCCCACCCTTCCCAAACTTCAGCCCTCATTCTTGATCACTACAGAGTAAGAAAGTTGCAGGGATGTGTGGTTGGCTGTTTAGTTGGTTACTTGGTTTGATTTTGGTGTGCTTTTTTTGAGAAAGGGTGTTATGTAACCTTGGCTGTCTTGAAACTCCATATGTAAACTAGGATAGCCTCGACCTCACAGAAATCCACCTGCTTCTGTCTCTGGAGAGTTGGGATTAAAAGAATGTCTCACCAGGCCCGACTAGAGTAAGAGAGTTGCTGTTATTGTTGATTAAGAACTGATTTTCGCCGGGTGGTGGTGGCGCACGCCTGTAATCCTAGCACTTGAGAGGCAGAGGCAGGCAGATCTCTGAGTTCGAGGCCAGCTTGGTCTACAGAGTGAGTTCCAGGACAGCCAGGGCTATACAGAGAAACCCTGTCTCGAAAAACAAAAAACAAAAACAAAAAAGAACTGATTTTCATTTTAAAAATAAATATACATTTTGTACATCTAAAAAGTTTCCAGCTACTAGGAACCATATCTGCAGTACTGATCATGCCCTCCTGGAAGGGCTTGACTCTCAGTTCTCATGGACTCTGCATGAGCTGCTGCTTCTTTTTGGTTGGTTAGTTGGTTGGTTGGTTGGTTGGCTGGCTGGTTGATGGGTTTGGTTTGATTTTTCAACACAGGATTTTTCTGTGTAGAACTCTTTGTCCTAGAACTCACTCCATAGTCCAGGCTAGCCTCCAATTCACAGTGATCCTCCTGCCTCTGTCTCCTGAGCAGTACAATTAAAGGCATGTGCCCCTCCACCATGCTCAGCCCCTTCCCTTGCTCTTGCTCCTCCTTTTCCCTTTCATCTCTTCTTCCTTCATTCTTTCATCTCATTTTCCCTCGCCATGTCTACTGCCCCCTTCCTTTTCATTTCACCTTCCTTTATGTCATATTGTGAAGGGACAATATAAACCCCATTTGTCTCCAATTAAAGACCAGGCCTGATTTCAAAAAAAGGTCATAAGGTAGCAAGCAGTTGGGAATAGACCTTATGTCTCAGAAACTAAGTCATAAGAAACCAGATCTAGGAACAGTCCATAAAATCCAGAACAAGATTATAAAACTCCTCCCAAAGAATAGCTTAGGGATAATTACAAAAATGGGGAAATATCTTATCTGAGAATGGGCCATCTGTGCTGGGCCACCCTATCTCACCCTGTTGTTAAATGTTCATGACATAGGAAAGCAAACCACTTATCACCTGTGACTCCCTAGCAGCCTAGACTTGATGTGCCAATGAGTTTTTAGATTACCTAATCCTCAAGAGTTCCCCCAGTTCCCTATAAGAAGGTCTGTGTACCTTTGTCTGGGTTCACCATTTTAGAGAATGACTGACCTCTGCATGCGTGTTTCTGCAGAATAAATGGTCTTTGCTTTTGCATATCTGAGTCTGGAGTCTTTCTTCAGTGATTGAACCTAGGGCCTTCTTTTTACTTTTAATGTCTTTGAGACCAGGGTCTCATTCTATAGTCCCAACTTTCCTTGAATGCATGATCCACCTTGCTTCAGTCTCCCAAGTATCTGGCCAAGTCACCAAGTCCAGGTTACTCTTTGTTAATCTGAAAAGTGACAGAGGGTCACTTCCTTCATAGTTTGAGTTCCTCTCTGCAGGTATCATCAGCCTATCACGTTTTCCCCCTCTTTACAAAATTAGTGTCTTCAATAGGAATAAAAGAATCTGGGGATGACACACAGGGCATACCTTGTGACAATGATTCCTCTCTTAAAGCTGTTTTTTAAAAGTGCACCCTTTGTTCTTTATTTCTTGTCTGAATAGTGAGAGGAGACAGCACCCCACAGTGTAGTATGAGAATAGGAACTAAAGGAAAGGGACCAGGAACTGAAAAGTTCATTGATGATTTCTACAATTCAGAGTAATCAGGAAATAGGAGTTTCAGTGTGGTTTTCTAGTCCATGATTTTTCTTTCCTCAAAAGTGAATCAATAGTTATAAGTGTGTGTGTGTGTGTGTGTGTGTGTGTGTGTGTGTGTGTATCAGACTGTTTTACTTGTAAATGAACTACTTACTCTTCTTATATGTTACTCAGACCTCATTAAAATAGCAAAGCTTGAAAAAATAGTAAAGCTTGGGCAGACATGATGATACACACCTTTAATTCCAGTACCTAGGAGATAGAGGAAGCAGAGTTCATTGGGAGCTTGGTCTACATAGTGAGTTCCAGTTCATCCAGAGCTATGTAGAGAGAAACTATTTCTTATCAAGATAAATGAATAAAATTAGGGGGTTGATGGGATGGCTCAGTGGTTAAGAGAACTGACTGCTCTTCCAGAGGATCCAAGTTCAATTCCCAGCACCCACATGCAGCTTAAGATTATCTGTAACCCTGAGATCTGACACCCTCACACAGACATACACACAGGCAAAATGCCAATGCACAGAAAATAAATAAATTACTTTTGAAAATAATAAAATAAGATAAGTGAAAATGTTTTCCCAAAGGAATAGATAAATACCAAACCCTACAGTGGCATTTAGATTCTTGCTTAAAGGTAATACTAGATGTTGTTTACTTTTGATTCCTGTAATGAGAATTTTCTAGTGAGCTAACAGCATAGTATATCACTTGAAAGATAAATGCAAATTTCTCCTCTCTCATCATATACATCTCTTTATTGCTAATTATTTCTTCAGGGCTAGGGTTTAATTTTTCATTTATTTATTCGTTTTTTACTTATTCACCTTATATCCTACTCGCAGCCCCATCCCAGTCACCCCTTCTCATAATCCTTCTCCCATCCTTCCTCTTCTTCTTCTCTGAGTGGGTAGGGGGCCCTGGGTATCCCCCTACCCTGACACATCAAGTGTCTGCTTCCTCTGCCACTGAGGTCAGACAAGGCAGTCCATAGACTAGAAGAACATATCCCAACTACAAAAGCAACAGCTTTTGGGATAGCCCCTGCTCCAGTTGTTGGGGGACCCACATGAAGGCCAAGCTACACATCTGCTACATATGTACAAGGATGCCTAGATCTAGCCCATGTGTGTTCTTTGGTTGGTGGTTCAGTCTCTAAGAGAGACAAGGGTCCAGGTTAGTTGATTCTGTTGGCCTTCCTGTGGAGTTCCTTTCCCTTTAGGGGCTAAAATTCTTCCTCCTATTCTTCCATAAGAACCCCAAACTCTAAGTCAGTTGGTGGGTCGGGCTTCTCAGATTCAAGGTGGCCAGGTGTCTTGCTTTATCAAATGATAAAGCAGTGTGATATAATGTTATGATACATTAGTACTCACCAAACAAAAGACACAAAAGATTTTTGCAGATTAAAGCTTCCTTTGAAAACTTGCCTGTACTTATGTGAACAAGATGTGGCCTGGGAGACCACAGCCACTGCCACTGCAAGCCATTCCTCAGAAGCAAAATCACTAACTGTTGCTAGACTCCTGCCTGAAATCATGACAGAGTATTATTAATAGTGTCAGGGATTGGTGCTTGGCCTTGGGATGGATCTCAAGCTAGGCCAATTATTGGTTGACCATTCCCCCAGTCTCTGATCCATCCCCAATCCCTTCATTTCTTGTAGACAGGAAATACTTTGGGTTAAAAGTACTGTGGGTGGGCTGGTGACCCTCTCACTCCACTGGGGTTCCTGCCTAGCCATAGAAGGTAGCCTCTCCAGGCTCCTTATCCCCAATGCTGTTAAGTCACAGCTAAGGACACTCCCATTGATTCTTGGTCGCCTCCCCTAATCTGTTGAATTCAAGGTGGCCAGGTGTCTTGCTTTATCAAAAGATACATTAGTACTCACAAAACAAAAGACACAAAACATTTTTGCAGATTAAAGCTTCCTTTGAAAACTTGCCTGGACTTGTGTGAACAAGATGTGACCGGAGCGACACCACAGCCACTGCAAACCATTCCTCTAAAGGAAAATCACTAGCGGTTGCTTGATTTTTCCTGGGAGTATATGAGCAAGCATCTGTTCACCTCAGACAAAGAACAATTGAAAAACCCTGCTATGATCTGGGTTGGTGAGCAATTGAGTATATTTCAGAAGCATGGCTGACTCATGCACATCTATATCACCAAAAAGTCCATGCCAGCGTGGGTGATCACTTGAAAAAGCTTCATTGCCCATTGTGGTGGTTTGAGTATGCTTGGTCCAGGCAGTGGCACTATTAGTCAATATGGCCTTGTTGGAGTAGTTATAGTCTTGTTAGGGGAAGTGTATCATAGGGGGTGGGCTTTGAGACTCTATGCTCAGGCTCTACTCAATGTAGAAGATAACCTCCTCATGGCTGCTTGCAGAACAAAGTATTTTCCGGGTTACCTTCAGATCAAGGTATAGAACACTCAACCCAACCCCTTCTCCAGCACCATGTTTTCTGCCATGATGATAATGGATTAATCCTCTGAAACTAAGCCAGCCCCAAATAAATGTTCCCTTTATAAGGGTTTCCTTGGTCATGGTGTCTCTTTACAGCAATGAAACCCTAACTAAGACACCCAACTTGTAGAAAACTCATGAAAAGATTCTGCTCAGCCCTAGCAATTGTTTGATGTCTGTATTATCTTGGGAAGAGAACTCATGAATCTTGAAATGTTGTGTAATTTCTGAGGCTTATAAACCTAAGTCCTGGGAGCCTCCCACTTCCCCCAGGTCAGACTGTTTTAAATGGCAGGAAATTTGTACATACTAATTAATGCAAAGCCAATGTATTAGTAGGTCTAACTGAAACCAAGAGAACTGTCCAGCTAAGTCCAGCTCAGATTCAAATTACTGTCCCACATTATCCTTAGAGAAACTGTATATTCAGCCACTGTTGTTTGGAGTGCTTTGCTATCAGTAGCTAACTAGAACACATATCATCTCAGTTTTTCATTACTTTTAAAATCTAGATGAATTTCTTATTAAAAGGAAGCAACAAAGGCTATCTGTATGAAATATCAATTCCTACTTAATCTTAGGCTCTTTTCTGTGGCCATGGCCATTTGAATACCACCTGGATTTTCTGCTTTCCTGAACCCTTTCTCATAACATAGCTGGATCTTTGCAACACTGCGTTCAAAGACAATGGCCAGGACCACATCACTAATATGGATCCAGTTCAGCGTTACATAGCCTCCCCACCACAAAATGATCTGTTCTGTGAGAAGCTCAGAGAGCTGGCCTCACTGTTTAGCCTGCCTCCAAGGTGGGCCCTAGTGTCTGAGAACTTGGATTTAGGGAGGTTTCCCACCCTTTCCTCACTGATAACACTGTTCAGTGTGCCAATGGTGTTTACAGGATCAGCTGGATTTTTTGTTTGTTTTTTTTTGGGTTTTTTGGGGTGTGTGTGTGTTTTGGTTTTTGAGACAGGGTTTCCCTGTATAGCCCTGGCTGTCCTAGAACTCACTCTGTAGACCAGGCTGACCTTGAACTCAGAAATCTGCCTGCCTCTGCCTCCCAAGTGCTGGGATTACAGGTGTGCGCCACCACTATCCATTGATCAGCTTGTTTTATGCTGAGCACCTGCTTTCCTAGAAGTTTAGACAAACGCCAGACAGGGGTACACCAATGTGACCAACCCTCCCCCACCAAAAAATAAACAGGTAATGAATCACTATAATGTTTTGCAGCATTATGAATGTGTTGTCTCAACTTATTTGTGACTCTTGGAAATAGCTGCTGTAAGACTTCATCCTATTTAACCATTACCTTTGATTGTAGTAAATCATAGCATGGCTGTGATGCCTCTTAGTGAATCATCAGACCTAGAGGTAGCCAGGCTGGAGATCTACTCGGTGATAGAGCACTTGCCTGGCCCAAACAAGGCCATGGGTTCAATTCACAACACAGAACAATAAAGAACATATATGAGTCTATTTTAATTCAGGGCATTACCATACTCCTGTAATCTCAGCCCCTTGGTAGACAGAGTTGTATGATTCTGAGTTCAAATCTAGCCTGGATAACATCTATAGGGACTAAAAATGCTTGCCATTGCAAGCCTGGAAACCTGAGGTTTACTTGCAGAACCTACATAAAGGCAGGAAAGAAACAACTGCACAATGTCATCCTTTAGAATACACACACACACACACACACACACACACACACACACACCAATAGGAAGAAGGAGGAACAGGAGAAGATTTAAAAAGGAGACATTATGGAGAGAGATATAGCTCTCTAGTTTAGCACTTGTCTAACACGCAGGAGAGCCTGGATTCTATCCCTGTTGCTGAAACAGAACACTTGAATCTCAGCTTGGCTCCAAACTAGCACTTCCTGCTTTGGAGTTACCAACTTGGCATACTACATTTTATCTTTGAGCTTTGTTTGTACTTGAAGTCAGATAAGACTGTTATCATCAGGTGTTATGGCCTACCCTGGAGCAGGTGGATGACTTAACGGCAAAATCCTGTCTCAAAATAGGACCACAGATCATGCTCAAGAGACTAGGAAGTGCTGACCTCCTCTTCCTGGATAGTTTCTGCTGCCCCATACATCTTCCAGAATCACTCCTAAAGTTGGCCACGAGCAGGACATTTCTGGGTGAGGGCAACAGCTTCACTGTTCTACCTGAACACTTAAATACCCGACTCTCTGGAGGCCAAGTCCTTCCTAACTCCATCTAGATACAGAGCAAGTCCAAATGCAGAAGTGCTGTGTAAGGATAACCTATTTGTATCTGTTGTGGGGCACAGTGGACCCACTGAAAGAGGAGATACCTGAACAGACTTTCCCAACATTACCATACTACAAACTGGTCTGGCAGCTGGGAGAGGCCCAGGGCCAGGGCCAAGGTCCCAGGTACCTGAGTTCAGTGAGTGGTGAAGGAGTGTTGCATTTATCTCAGAAGATACACATCCAAGAAAACACAGCATTAAATAAAAAATACAAGCAATAGGACAAAAGAAGAGGGAGGCCACAGGGGGAAAGCACTTGCCTCCTGTCCTTTAAACAAGAGGCCCTGCTTTTTACAGTTTCCACAGAGCATGGAATATTCTGTAGCCATCCTTAACAGCAGAATGATGTGGTGGATTCCTGGCACCTCTTTTCATCCTCACAGCTGTCTGTGATGCTTTTCAGCTAAATATCCTGAGACCCGGTTTGTTTGACTTGTTCAGCCATGGATTTGTGAAACCAATCTGGTTTACATCAAAAAGCATACATATAAATGAAGCAATCATTTCACTAAAGACTACTGCATGTATATAAAATAGAATAAAAATATAACCAAGTTCAGACAACATGAGATTATGAACATTGTATCACAACATTCAAATGTTCTTTGATAAATGAAGCAAAACTCTAGAGAAATGAATTTAATGTAACTTTTCCAAACTATCCAGGAAGAGGAGGTCAGTACTTCCAAGTCTCTTGAGCATGATCTGTGGTCCTATTTTGAGGCAGGATTTTGCTGTTAAGTCATCCACCTGCTCCAGGGTAGGCCATAACACCTGATGATAACAGTCTTATCTGACTTCAAGTACAAAGCTCAAAGATAAGATCACAAGAGAACAAGTATGCATGGAAATTTGGAACATAGTTGAGCCTGTTTCTATGTCACCCTTTCCTCTTTTTCATGTTTTGTATTATTTTTAATTGATACATAATAAATATACATCTTTATATGGTAAAGTATAATATAGCAATACAGACATGCATTATATAATGATTAAATTAGGGTGATTAGAATAACTGTCAGTCAAACATTTACCATTTCTTTGGGGTCATATTCAAAAGCCTTTTATAGGTAGGTTGAAATATACAATATGTTATGGACCCACAAAAATGGAATCAATAGGTTAGTAGCAAAGATATGGAATCAACATTATTCCCATCACTTGGATGAATAAGTGGAGAAAATGTGGTTCCTCTATAAAGAAAATACTATCTAGCAACAAAGAGAAAGGAGTCTAAAAGGGGAGGTAGACACAATAAAGAAATCACAGAGGCAGATTACCCTGGAGATAGAAAACCTGGGAAAGAGATCAGGAGTCACAGATGCATCACCAACAGATTACAAGAGCTTGAAGCGAGAATCTCAAGTGCAGAAGATACCATAGAAAACACTGACACAACAGTCAAAGAAAATGCAAAAAGCAAAAAAGCTCCTAACCCCAAACTTTACTAAAGTTCACAGCACACATTACACCTCACACAATAATAGTGGGAGACATCAACACCCCACTCTCATCAATGGACAGATCATGGAAACAGAAACTAAACAGAGACACAGTGAAACTAATAGAAGCTATAAAATGCATGGGTTTAATAGATATCTATAGAACATTTCATCCTGAAACCAAAGAATATTCCTTTTTCTCAGAACCTCATGGTACCCTCTCCAAAACTGACCATTTAATTGGTCACAAAACAGGCCTCAACAGATACAAAAAGATTGAAATAATCCCATGCATCCTGTCAGATCACTATAGACTAAGGCTGGTCTTAAGTAACAACAAAAACAATGGAAAGCCCACATACACATGGAAACAGAGCAATGCTCTACTCAATGAAAAAAAAAAAGAAATTAAAGACTTTTTACAATTTAATGGAAATGAAGGCACATCATCCCAAAACTTATGGGACACAATAAAAGCAGTACTAAGAGGAAAACTCATAGCTATAATTGCCTACAAAAAGAAACAGGAGAGAGCATACACTAGCAGGTTGACAGCACACCTGTAATCTCTATAAGAAAAAGAAGCAAATACACCCAGGAGGAGTAAGCTACAGGAAATAATCAAACTTGGGGTTGAAATCAACCAAGTAGAATCAAAAAGAAGAACACAAAGAATCAACAAAACCAGGAGCTGGTTCTTTGAGAATTCAACAAGATAGATAAACCTTTCACCAGAATAACTAACCAGAGGGCACAGAGACAGTATCCAAATTAATAAAATCAGAACTGAAAAGGGAGATACAACAGCAAAAACTGAGGAAATTTAAAAATCATCATATCCTTCTGCAAAAGTCTACATTCAACCCAACTGGAAAATCTGGATGAAATGAACAATTTTCTAGACAGATACCAGGTACCAAAGTTAACTCAGAATCAGATAAACCATCTAAACAGTCTCATAACCCTAAAGAAATAGCAGCAGTCATTAAAAGTCTCCAAACAAACAAATAAACAAAAAAAGCCCAGGACCAGGACCAGATAATATTAGTGAAAAATTCTATCAGACCTTTAAATAAAACCTAAAACCAATTCTATTCAAACTATTCCACAAAATAGAAAGAGAAGGAATACTACCCAATTCGTTCTAAGAATCCAGTTACGCTGATACATAAACCACACAAAGACATAACAAAGAAAGAGCACTTCAGACCAATCTTCCTTATGAATATCGATGCAAAAATAATAAAATTCTTGCATACCAACTCCAAGACCACATTAAAACAATCATCCATCATGATCAAGTAGGCTTTTCCCAGGAATGCAGGGATGGTTAAATATAGGGAAATCCATCAATGTAATCTACTAAATAAACAAACTCAAAGAAAAAACACATAATCATTTCACTAGGTGATGAAAAATCATTTTGCAAAATTAAACATCCCTGCATGGCAAAAGTCTTGAAAAGATCAGGAATTCAAGGCCTATACCTAAACATAGTAAAAGCAATATACAGCAAACCTGTAGCCAACATGAAACTAAATGGAGAGAAACTTGAAGCAATCCCACTAAAATCAGGAACTAGACAAGGTTGCCCACTCTCTCCCTATCTAGTCAATATAGTACTTGAAGTTCTAGCTAGAGCAATTAGACAACAAAAAGAGATCAAAGGGATACAAATTGGAAAGGAAGCAGTCAGAGTATCAGTATTTACATATGATATCATAGTACACTAAAGTGACCCCAAAAACTCCACCAGAGAACTCCTACAGCTGATAAATAATTTCAGCAAAGTGGCTGGATATAAAATTAACTCAAGCAAATCAGTAGCCTTCCTATACTCAAAGGATAAACAGGCTGAGAAAGAAATTAGGGTAATGACACCCTTCACAATAGCCACAAACAAAATAAAGTATCTTGGTGTGACTCTAACCAGACAAGTGAAAGATCTGTATGACAAAGATCTGTATACCAAGTCCCTGAAGAAATCAAAGAAGACCTGAGAAGATGGAAGGCTTATGGATTGGCAGGACTAATATAATATAAATGGCCATATTGCCAAAAGCACTCTACAGATTCAATGCAATCCCCATCAAAATTCCAACTCAATTCTTAGAAAGATCAATTCTCTAGTTCATTTGAAATAACAAAAAAAAAAAAAAACAGGATAGTGAAAACTACTCTTAACAATAAAAGAACGTGTGGGGAAATCACCATCCCTGACCTCCAGCTGTATTACAGAGCAGTAGTGATAAAAAAAAAATGCATGATGTTGGTATAGAGACAGGCAGGAAGATCAATAGAATAGAATTGAAGACCCAGAAATGAACCCACACACCTATGGCCACTTGAACTTTGACAAGGGAGTTAAAACCATTCAGAGGATAAAAGACAGCATTTTCAACAAACAGTGCTGGTTCAACTGGTGGTGAGTATGTAGAAGAAAATCAGTCCATTTCTATCTTCTTGTACAAAGCTCAAGTCCACATTGATCAAGGACCTCCACATAAAACCAGATATATTGAATCTAATAGAAGAGAAAGTGGGCTCTGTACCCCATTTTTGGATAGGGTTATTTGGTTTTCTGGGGTCTAACCTCTTGAGTTCTTTGTATACATTGGAGATTAGCCCTCTGTCGGATGTGGGGTTGATGAAGATTTTTTCCCAATTTGTTGGTTGCCTTTTCACCTGAAGAAATTCGGATGGCTGAGAAACACCTTAAAAAATGTTCAACATCACTAGTCATTAGGGAAATGCAAATTAAAACAACCCTGAGATTTCACCTCACACCAGTCAGAATGGTTAAGATTAAAAACTCAGAAGACATCAGGTGTTGGCGAGGATGTGGAGAAAGAGGAACACTCCTCCACTGCTGGTGGGAATGCAAGCTGGTACAACCACTCTGGAAATCAGTATGGCGGTTCCTCAGAAAACTGGACGTGATACTTCCGGAGGACCCAGCCATACCACTCCTGGGAATATACCCAGAAGATTCACCAGCATGCAATAAGGATATATGCTCCACTATGTTCATAGCAGCCTTATATATAATAGCCAGAAGCTGGAAAGAACCCAGATGTCCCTCAACAGAGGAATGGATACAAAAAATGTGGTATATATACACAATGGAGTACTATTCAGCCATTAGAAACAATGAATTCATGAAATTCTTAGAGAAATGGATGGAGCTGGAGAACGTCATACTAAATGAGGTGACCCAGTCTCAAAAGAATACACATGGTATACAGTCACTGATAAGTGGATATTAGCCTAGAAGCTTGGAACACCAAAGACACAAATCACATATCAAGTGATGTCTCACAAGAAGAAAGGAGTGGACACTGGTGCTAGAATGGACCAAAACATCATTGTGGGAGAGTACAAGAACAGTAAGGTGGGAGGGGGTGGATGAGGGAGCAGGGGGAGGGAAAAGGACATGTGGGACCTTTAGGGGTGGGGAACCAGAAAAAGGGAAATGAATTGTAAATATAGAATATATACAATAAAAAAAAAAGAAGAGAAAGTGGGGAAGAGACTCATGTACATGGGCACAGGGGAAAAGTTCCTGAACAGAACACCAATAGCTTATGCTCTAAGATCAAGAATTGACAAATGGGACCTCATAAATTTGCAAAGATTCTGTAAGGCAAAGGACACTGTCAATAGGACAAAACACCAACCAACAGATTAGAAAAAGATATTTAGCAATCCTCCATCCTATAGAGGGCTAATATCCAATATATACAAAGAACTCATTAGACACCAGACAATCAAATAACCCTATTAAAATGGGGAACAGAGCTAAACAGAGAATTCTCAACTGAAGAAATTCAAATGGCCTAGAAGCATCTAAATAAATGGTCAACATCCTTAGTCATCAGAGAAAAGCAAATCAAAACAACCCTGAGATTCTACCTCACACCAATCAGAATGGCTAATATAAAAAATTCAGGTGACAGCAGATGCTGGCAAGGATGTTTAGAAAGAGTCCTCTGTTGTTGATGGGATGGCAAGCTGGTACAACCACTCTGGAAATCAGTCTGGCAGTTTCTCAGAAAATTGGACATAGTATTTATTATCTTCGGTCCCAGCTATAATATACCACTTCTAGGCATATGCCCAAAAGATGTTCCAACATATAGCAAGGACACATGCTCCACTATGTTCATAGCAGCCTTATTTATAATAGCCAGAAGCTGGAAAGAACCCAGATGTCCTTAAACAGAGGAGTAGATACAGAAAATATGGTACATGTACACAAAGGAGTACTATGCAGCTATTAAAAACAACAACTTCATGAAATTCTTAGGCAAATGAATGGAGCTAGAAAATATCATTCTGAGTGAGGTAACCCAATCACAAAAGAACACACATGGTATGCACTCACTGATAAGTGGATATTAACCCAAAATCTCGGAATAACCAAGATACAATTCACAGACCACATGAAGCTCAGGAAGAAGGAAGACCAAAGTGTGGGTGCTTTGGTCCTTCTTAGAAGGGATAACAAAATACTCATGGGAGCAAATATGGAAACAAGGTGTGAATCAGAGACTGAAGGAAAGGCCATCCAGAAACTGCCCCACCTGAGGATCCATCCCATATACAATTACCAAACCTAGACAGTATTTTAGATGCCAAGAAGTGCATGCTGACAGGTAGCTGTTTCCTGAGAGGCTCATCCCAAGCCTGATATGTGCAGAAGTGGATGCTCACAGCCAACCATTGAATTGATCATGAGGTCCCAGTTTAGGGGAATTCCAGGGCTGGAAAGTGGGAGTGGGTGGATGGGTGGAGTAACACCCTCATAGTGGCAGAGGGACGGAGATGAGATAGTGGGTTCCCAGAGGGAAGATCTGGGAAGGGAATAACATTTGAAATATAAATAAACAAAATTTCCAATAAAGAAAAATAAATAAATCATTTTTATAGATAAAAGTGATCTTTGTTGATCTATTTGTTTTGTTGCTGTGTTGACCAGATATGTTTGGATGGATATGTCTCCAGTTTTTATTTGCTTCAATGAATTTCATGTGAGCCTTCTTGGTGAGTTTCCTTTACTTGATTTTGTTTACCCCTTTTCCCTTCATGGGACAGGCAAATGCAGTAACAGATACAACTGCATGATTTGACCGCAGTGCCATTTTTTTTTTTTACAGGAAAATACACTTGAACAAGGACTAATACAAAATAGATCAAAGACCTTAAGGTAAAGTTTGACAGTTTGAAATTGCTAGAGGAAAACAAGTCAAACCTTTCAAGATACAGGCAAAAACAATGACTTTCTGAAGGGTACTCCAATAGCTTAGGAAATAAAGCTGAGGATTAGCAAATGGCACTACTTGAAAATGAGAAGTTCCTCAAATGAAACATTCACCAGAGTAAAGAGAAAGTCCATAGGATTGAAAAAAAAAGTATCAACTGCACATCATACAGGGGACTAATATCTTAAGTGTATAAAAATCTGAAAAAAAGAACATCAAAGACATTCAATTAATAAATGATCTAATTGTCAAGCGAAGGAATACAAATGGTCAATAAATATTTTTTAAAGTATTCAGTGTATTTGCAGAATGATTATCATTCAAAAAACAAAGACAGAAGGAAGGAAAGAAGGAAGGGAGGAAGGAAAATACAGAAAGGAAGAAAGAAAGAAAGAAAGAAAGAAAGAAAGAAAGAAAGAAAGAAAGAAAGAAAGGAGGGAGGGAGGGAGGGAGGGAGGGAGGGAGGGAGGAAGGAAGGAAGGAAGGAAGGAAGGAAGGAAGGAAGGAAGGAAAGAAGGGAAGGAAGAAAGAAAGGAAGGAAGGAAGGGAGGGAGGGAGGAAGGAAGGAAGGAAGAAAGAAAGAAAGAAGGGAGGAAGGGAGGGAGGGAGGGAGGGAGGAAGGAAGGAAGGAAGGAAGGAAGGAAGGAAAGAAGGGAAGGAAGAAAGAAAGGAAGGAAGGAAGGGAGGGAGGGAGGAAGGAAGGAAGAAAGAAAGAAAGAAAGAAAGAAAGAAAGAAAGAAAGAAACAGAAAAGCATTAAATGCTGATCATGACCTGGAACAAGAGACTTTATTCACTGATGGTGGGAATGTAAAATTGTGTAACTACTGTAGTGATCTGTTTGTATGGAGATTGCTCAAAACCACTGAAAATAAAACTATCGTGTTGCACAGCTATACCATTCTTGAGTATATACTCAAAGGAATCTCAGTTAATGCACCCCAGAGATACAAATACATTTATGTTTCTTGCTGTACTACTTAGGATAGACAGGAAATTCAACTAGCCAAGATGCTTGTCAACAAATGCAAAAAATATATATATAAAAATCTGGTGCATATACATAATGGAATTCTATGCCACTATAAAGAAAAATGAAATCATGAGATTTGCAAGAAGATAAATACAACTGTAAATGAGTATGTAAAGTGAAATAAGCCAGTCCAAGAAAGACAAATACTGCATGTTGTCTCTTATATGCAAAATATAGACTTAAAATTGTAAGAATACATACATGCAATACATTTATCATATAGATATGGATGTATTTACATATGTATGTTTGTAAGTTATGGGACCAAAAGACAATCAAAAGAAAGAAGAGATCTTAAAGGAAATAGTTTGGGCAATGGAATATATTACTGGAAACAGCTTGAGACAATGAGTATGAGGTAGATAATGGGAAAAGAAATGAATAACAACAAAGTATAATAGCACATATGCATGAAAATATCATGATGAAACCCTAAAACTAAAATATTAATTTAAAACACACACATTTTTATACTCACTGAGGCAAGTAGCTTATATGAGCTATTGAATAAAGCAGACTTCCAGAAAATAAAAGATTCTGTTTGAGGCTGAGCATTTAGCTCAGTAGTAGAGAACTTGATTAGCTCACACACAGCCCTTGGTTTAATGTCCATCACTAGGGGGTGGGGACAGAAATAATAGAAAGTCAAAATATAATTAGAATCAAAGACAATAAATTTTGTCTTTAAAATAGATACAAATTTGCTAAAATATATATTTTTTGGACTTTGAGGACTCAAAGGAGTTGATGTAAAAATGGTAGCAGAAAATAAGGAGCTAAGAATTTTGGCTGCTGGTAGGAGAAAAGGGATAAATATAAAAAAGAGAGATAGCCATGTCTTCTGAGTTAAGGTCTGAGAGAGCAGACAGCTTCAATCATAGAGGTCAGCAAGCAGCCGTATTGAAGGACAAGATAAATCTTCAAGAAATGTGAGATTTCCTACAGTGTCAAGGCAAGCATGGCTTGTTTCCAAAGAAAAGATAGAAAGGGAAAAGGAGGAAAGGTACACATTTTTAGTTAGAACTCAGAAAAGAGGGCAAGTTTACAAGTGAAAGGCTGCAACCAGCTGCCCTAAAGATATTTTTAAAAAGAAAGTTAGAAACTCTCCACCCAACTAGACCCTGCATATTATTTTCCAGGATCTAGATAGATACAGAGCTAACAAAATGAGTCCGTATGCCCAAAATAACATTGTAAAGCAATAAATATGAAAGATTAACACCATAGCACCACATAAAATTTTATGAGCTCTATAGAAATATTTACCAATGATTATTACATACATGAACCACAGAATACAAAAATTAAAAGAATAGTCATTAACCTCAACAAAGAATTGAAGGGGTTTAAAGAACATACATCTAAGAGCTGGTTCTTCGATAGTGTAAACAAGATTGAAAGACCTTTGACCCAACTCAATAAAAGAAAGAGAGGGCACAAATGAATAGGATCAAAAATGAACAGGGAAACATTACAATAGACACTAACGAAATGCAGAATGTTTAAAGGGAATACTTTTTTAAAAAATCTTCATGTCATTAAGTATAAAAACTGAAAAAAATTAAGTAGACAAATTTCTAGATTCAGCCAAACCAACAAACTTAAGTGAAGAAGTCAACAACCTAAATAGACATAACAAATAAGGAGATTGAAGTGGTATTAAAAAGCCTTCCAACTAAACAAATGGATTCTCAGCAGAATCCCACCAGGCTTTCAAAAATATCTATAGCCAATCCTTCCTAAACTATTCAAAATCTATATAAACAGAATGAATGCTGGCAAACTTGTAGGCTTGTATTTTTCAAAACCTACTTTAATTAGGGTTCATAAATACTTTAACTTCCCTTCTAGCCCACCATCCATCAGAGGTAGTGGAAAGGAAAGATTAATAGGACAAAGGGGAATGTGGACATGTTTAGAAATAGGTCTTGGGAAAATCTGATCTTTGTTGTCAGGATATCACCTGTTCAGTTCACATGAATCAGCAACTGTAGTTCGATCAGCTTGCTAACACCATTCACGAATCAGCAATGGCAGGTCAATCCAAAAGAAACAGCAAAGCTCTGCTGATCGGCCAAGTCCACAGAAGTGACAAGAAGCTACTGGAA
Source organism: Apodemus agrarius (assembly GCA_964023405.1). Lineage (NCBI taxonomy): Eukaryota > Metazoa > Chordata > Mammalia > Rodentia > Muridae > Apodemus > Apodemus agrarius. The sequence continues at coordinate 3,667,342 of OZ030010.1, forward strand.
CACTACCGGAAGTTCTGTGGTGCATTTCAATCTACAAAGTCATAAAAAAAATGATGATCAGCAAAAAAGACAAGGCAAACCAATGTCACAGCAGTGTCAGCAAAGTCTAGTGTCAGCAAAGCCCTACAAAACCCAGCAAAGACTGGCGAAGTGAACCACTGCCACACAGCATCATTCACTGTCTGTTGAGTTACATTTATACCCTTTCCAAACATCATGTGTTCTCACAAGCATCCGCTCTAGCTAAACACCACATGCCCTTTTTTCAGGCAGCTTCCAGAAAAACACCACATGTCTGTTCTCAGCAAAACATCCTCTCATAAGACAGTTTGCAGAAAAACATCACATGACATATATGACTCAGTCTCCAAAGAAACCAGAAGTTTCAACTTCACAAACTTCTATTTCAAGATAAAAATCACATGATCCTGTCAATAGATACAGAAAAAGCCTTTGACAAAATCCAACATGCCTTTATGATAAAAGTCTTAAAGAAAGTAGAAGTAGAGGGAACATAATTTTCACAAAATCAAAAAAATCTATGTATAGGAAACCCACAGCCAACATAATCCTAAATGAAGAAAAATTTAAAGTAATTCCACTGAAATCAGGAATGAGACAGGGCCCTCCACCGTCCCACTCCTTTTCCATATTGTGCCCAAAGCACTAGCTGGAGCATAAAGCAAGAGAAGGAAATTAAAATGATACATATGGGACACAAAGAAATCAAACTATGTAGAAACATGGTCAAGGATGAGGGGTGAGAGGTGACAGAGTCACATGATGAATCCTGGGAAATCTGTCTTCAGGGATTAGCATCAGGGTGCAGATCTAAATTTATTGCCCAGCCCATAAGCTTATATGCAGTGTTTGAGCCAATCTCAAGTCCCTAAATCCTGTACTAATCATATCTTACCACATCATCACCATGCTCCAACGGAAGGCCTGCCTAATAAGGTAATTCAGAAAGAGTGGAGGGTGGGAGCATTGTCACCTGTGAGAACGCCTGTGAAAATGTGGGAATCAGTCACCACCCTGGCCTTGATTCCTTTTTGCTATCTCACACTGGTATGCCAGGAGCCCATCATAGATCTAATGCCATGTAGCAGATCGGGACTTTTCGAGGCATCCCAGGAGCCTGTGGTGCCTTGCTCTCCATCCTACTTTTTCCTTCACAAGGTTGACTTCCACATCCCCCACAAAACTATCCCTATTTGCATATGTCATGATTTTATATATAAGAGGGCCCAAAAATGACATTTGAAAACTTCTAATAAGGATAACCAATTTCAGTAACAGGTCAGGATACAGAACCGACTTGCAAAAGTCAGTAACTGCTCTATTCTCCAACAAGAAATTCATAGGAAAATCCTGGAGTAACTGCAAAAACCAAGAGAGTGAAAAAAAATGAATGATTGCTGGGATAGGAGAGTAACAGAGAGGAGAATAACGAGACATCCGTGTTCTGAGGGGAATGTGGGAAATATGTGGGTCACTTTAAGGAGGAGTGAAGGAGCTAAATATAGGAAGAGGTATGAGGGTAAAATAACAGCAAGTATATCTGAAAAAAACATAAGAAATATTTTTAATCTAACTTCTATCTAAAAATGCATGTAAGTCTGTGTATATATAAGTATACATAGTTTAAATGAAATTTTCCCAAATGGGCTAACAAGGCCCCTCCCTGCAAGAGCCATAGACTATCTAACAAAAGCTTCAGCACCAGGCATGTGAAGCCCTCTTTTGATTTATTGGTTAGGGTGGTCCAAGAAATTCTCCAAACACAGTAATCTATTGCGGTTGCCTCCCAGAGGTGAGAGATAAGAAGCCCTATTGCTAAAGACATCTTGCATTTTGGATACAGGACACAGGGAACCAGAGCTGGAACTTATATGAAAGCCTCTTCCATTTGAAAGCCTCTTCCATAAGGACTAGCTTTGACGGTATCAGAAGATACAATGGAAATTTTCAAAGGAAAAAAAAATCAACCAATCATCCCACTCAGCTATGATCCCAAAGAACTACAAAAATGACCAGTATGTGAAGTAGCAGTGCGTATGCCATGGTGGTAAGCAACTGCCTCCTAATTGGACTTAAGAGCAACAAAAAGGTGGGAGGAGAAGGAAATCACACCTGAGACTGAAACCCTAGCCATGACAGGGCTGCAGAAATCATGGATCTTGGAGGAGAATCTACCATTGCCACTTTACTAAGCCCTTATACATTCTAAACATTTGTCCTTATGTCCACAGATAAGTGTTGTTCTTGCCCTTTATCAAGGAAATTTCTCTTTGCAAGAGAGGAACCATAACAGAAAACCATAACCGATCAAATGCAGAGTTGTGGAGCGCAGTCCCAACTGACACAGCTACAACTCGACTCTTGTACCTAAAGCTCGGGATTATTATGGAAATGCAAGTTGAAATATTGTAAGAGGCAAAGGAATGAGAAGTCTCTACTCTATTAGAGTAATCTACTCTAAGATTGTCTCTCCTAGAAATGTCAGAAAATCGATTCTCATGACATTACAACTGTATGGTTCCCTAAATAAGAACAACAAAGTAGACATACTAACCTGGACAGAAAAAAAAAAAAAAAGAAGAAAGCCTCAACCCTAGAGAAACAACTGCATGTAACCTTAAACAATGGAGAGAGCAGGAGAAATAAATAGTCTCCCATAAAGAAGTGCATAACAACTGGTTATTTAGTAAAAATGGGCATTCCTAAAAACTTATACATAAGTAACATGTGAACTGAACAGATTTATTTAATTATGAGAGGGAGAGAGAGAGAGAGAGAGAGAGAGAGAGAGAGAGAGAACACAAAAAGTAATTAAAGAAACACAGGTCATGAATGTGGGAGAGAGCAAGTGGATACATTGGAAGGGTTGGAGGGAGAAAAGCAAATGGGTGAAATTTTATATTATCTCAAAAATAAAAAATTATAATAGCATAAATACAAAAGTGTAATATGCAACAGAATAATATGTGAATTTGACAGCCTTTATGACATAGAAAGGAAAGAGAATAACACAGATCAATAACTATAAATAATAGAATCTTCAAAGAAGCTTCAAAGTTAGGCAAGGAGGACCAGATTGCATTACCACCCACCCTCTTCCTTCTTTCAAACTTTCAGCAAGCTCATCTCTCATGATCTATAAATTGTTTCTGGAAATGACAACAATATCCAGAATTGAAAGCAATTTCTATTATATAATTAGTATAAATCTGACACTAATCTGACTGTCATAGCTAAAGTTCTATAGACAATTAGTACTTATCATATAGCTAAAATGCATAAATAAAATAAAACCATAACACAACAAAATGCATAAATAAAAGAAATATGAAAATATTAAAATAATAACCTACCTAAATAAAACCATAAGCCCAATAAAATACATAAATAAAAGAAATATAAAAATACTAAAAGAATAACTTACCACAACCACATCTATGGTGTATGGTAATTCTTCAAGAAAAATGACAGTAGAAAATCTATAACTAGAATATGTTGTCTTAGATTAAGTGAAATTCATCAGAAGCTTGGCACACACCTTTAACTCCAGCACTCAGAAGGCAGAGATAGAGGGATCTCTGAGAGTTTGAGACCAACCTGGTCTACAATGGCTACATAATGAGGAACTGTCTCAGGGAAGGGAAGGGAAGGGAAGGGAAGGGAAGGGAAGGGAAGGGAAGGGAAGGGAAGGGAAGGGAAGGGAAGGGAAGGGAAGGGAAGGTAAGGGAAGGGAAGGGAAGGGAAGGGAAGGGAAGGGAAGGGAAGGGAAGGGAAGGGAAGGGAAGGGAAGGGAAGGGAAGGGAAGGGAAGGGAAGGGAAGGGAAGGGAAGGGAAGGGAAGGGAAGGGAAGGGAACTAATTCAAATTAGCTCATTGTGTGCTTTTGCTTTGTTTTATTTTGTTGTTATATTTTTTGACCAGAGACTCTTGTGGAAGAGTAGGGAACAGAAGTCAGCAAGCTGGAGGGGTGAAGGACACTACAAGAAGACCCACAGAGTCTACTAACCTGGGACTATGGGGACTCACAGAACATGGGCCACCAACCAGGGAGCATGCAGGAGCTGGACCTAGACACATTTGTAGGAATGTGCAGCTTGTTCTTCATGTAGGTCCCCCTAACAGGTGAAGCAGGGGCTGTCTCTGACCTGTTCCCTGCCATTGGATCCCCTTCCCTTACCTGTACTGCCTGGTTGGGCCTCAGTGGGAGAGGATGTGCCTAGTCCTGCTGGGACTAGACATCCCAGGATGGGGTGGTATCCAAAGGGGGGGGGCTTCCCTTCTCAAGGGAAGAGGCAGTAAGGGGAGAGGTTTTTTAAGACTGGGATAGGAAAGAGAGGAGGGAGGAGGGCTGTGATTGGAATGTAAAGTAGATAAAAAATAAAAAGAATTTTAAAACGGGAAAATACAGGATATGTTATGCTTAGAACATATTTAATAAATCATCTATGTGGTTCAAGAATAAAAATTGTATGTTCTATTTCTTTTCAAGGAAAAAACCTCTCTGTCATTTATACCAGACATTTTATAGTTGCTATGGCAACTGGACTATATGCTGAGAACTCAGAGATCTCTCAGGGGAGAAATCCATTTAGGATGAAGCAACTAGGGAACACTGAAAGGTTGAACGATGCTCAGAATGACTAAGACATATTTTCCATAGGAGACTTTTACATCCAACCTTTTTTACTGTTGTAAAATTGACAAAATAAAATAATGTTACATCTTTTAAAAGAAAGTAAAATTAGATATTTTTGTACACTACATCTTCATATGGTTTCCCCTACCTCTGCTCCTCCCAGTTCCTCTCCACTTCATATTCCATTCAGCTCCAACCTTTTCTGACTCTCATTAGAAAGCAAACAATCATATAATGGATGATAGGAAAGTGAAAATAAAACATAAGATAAAACAAAGACACACACCTCAGAATCAAAGGGAAAAAATAGAAAAGGAGCTTAAGAAAAGACACAAGAGACACCAACTCAGCTATAAACCTTTTGATCTACAGTTGTGTCCTGCTTACAAGATATGCTAGGGCAATGGTGGCACAAAGCTTGTGGGAGTGGCTAACCAATATCTGACTTGACTCCATGAGATGGAGCCCATATCTGACACTGCTTGAATGACCAAAAACCTGGGTCTAGATAGCCCAGGTACATGACGTAAAACCAAATACTACTTTCTACTAAAGGAACATAGCAATCAAATGACTCCTAATCATATTCTTCTATACTCCTAAATCAGTGCCTCGCTCAGCCATCATCAGAAGCTTCCTTCTACAGCAGATGAGAATGAATACAGAGACGAACAGCCTGACAATATGCAGAGCGTAAGATACATTGGAACCCTCAGTCCTAAATGGGATGACTCCATTAAATCCCTCCCCTTGAGGCTCAGAGCACTCTAGAGAAGAGGAGGCAGACTGAGTATAAGAGCCAGAGGAAATGTAGAACACTATGGCAAAAACCTTCTCAGAGGTTCTCAACTGCTGTGGATCATGACCCCTTTTGGAGTCAAACAGCCCCTTCACAGGGGTCATGAAAGACCACTGGAACCCAAGATATTTGCATTATTACTCATAACAGCAGCAAAATCACAGTTACAAAGTAGAAACAAAATAATGTTCTGATTGGGGGTCAACCACACCATGAGGAATTAGTATTTAAAGGTCTCAGTATTAGGAAGGATGAGAACCACTCCCAGATTGATGCACGTATATGTTATGTGTAGTTTTGAAAAGAAACCCACACTAAATCCCGCTATGTGCCAGCCTTGGCAGTCTCGCCCACCTCCATGGCTAGCCCTATGCGGCTGTCTTGCCTAGAGCTGCTGCTCACATTTCTCTGGCCATCTAACCCCCCTCCCCCCTACCACCCCCACTCCCACCCCCACCCCCGTCTAGCCTGTAGGATGCTGGCTATCACTCACTCAGCTCCCCTTAACCCCCCCCCCCAAAATGAAAACACTAGAGATTTAGAGTATACCAGCCAGATTTATAATGGTAAATCTCCAACCCCAAAATACCTGGGCAGAGATCAGACAACTCAATAACAATATAATTACAAGCTGCATCCTTAGATTAGACAAATATACCATTTCACTCCTCTATTGCCCAGCGATGAAACCCCTCGCTTCTTGTGGCTCCACCAGGCCATGTGGTTCTGATTCATCTTCATCTCCTTCTCCCTCCATCTTCTTCTCCCTCTGTCCTCCATCTCATCTGACCCTCCTCTTCCCCTTTATTTTCCTGTTCTCTGTACCCTCTTCTATCTTTAAACACAATTAAACCAAACTTTAGTAAGCACGGCCAGCTTTTACTGGTGTTATTTAATCATTTGTTGTTGAGACATATCTGCTGCTGACAGCACCCCTTTCTTGGATTCAAAGAAGAACCTGAGCATCTTTACCTCTAGGTAAGGGTGTACATTGTGGCAAGGTAGCCATTGGGTAGGAATTGCTTATTTCATCTGCAGACCAATACTGTACAGGAAAGGACACTTTATACAGAATAGTCGACTGCTGACCTTACTGAGACAGGCTGAGCAGTCCTTAAAAGGTTTTCTGTTACAAAGGTCTGTCAGATAGTTGTTCTTCTGCCAGAGGGCTCATGGCAGATGCTCCAAGGATTTGGAGAATCGGAGGCTGTCCAGGTAGACTCTGTCTCTACATTTTGTTCCAGTTTTGGAAGCTATGTTAGTGCTTCCTATAATTTTCAGGTAATATTTGAGTCACTCTCGGATTTCTGGAGGTGTTAAAGACTGACCATAGGCTCTTAACCAACCTAAGCTATTCAGCATCGAAAGATGATATATTTGAAAGGATGGTTTTCAGATACTTACAAGCTAAAACCAGGCCATAAGGAAGGTGGATAATTGTAAGCCTTTTAAGTTAGATAGATGGTAGAGTGCTTTTCTAAATTGACAAACTGATGGACTGGATGTCATTTGTACCTCACACTATGTAATTTAATTGTCATAATTTTTTGTTAGGTATTTTCTTTATTTACATTTCAAATGTTATCCCCTTTCCTAGTTTCCCCTCTGAATTTTTTTTTAAAATTATATCTAGAAGAGTTTTTTTTTTATGGGACAGAAAGGGTGAGGTTTAGGGGAATTTTCCCTAGTTATTTGATTGGCTGATAAAGATGACAGGAAGCTAATCGCTGGGAGAAGATATGGAGGTGGGATCTTCTGGGCAGAACAGGAAGGGAAAGGGAGAAGAACGGGGTTAGACAAGACAAGAGCACGGAGAGAGAGGAAAATAAAGGAAGAAGAAGATGGAGCTGAACCATGTGGCCTGGAGGAGCCACAAGTAGCTAGGTATTTCATAGTTGGGCAATAGAATAGTGAAGTGGTATATTTATCTGTCTAATCTAAGCATGCAGCTTTGTAGTTATATTAGTGAATTGAATGTTCTTTGCATGGGCATTTGGGGGTTGGAGATTTACCATTATAAATCAGGCTGGTATACTCTAAGTCTCTAGTGTTATCATTTCATGGGACTAAGGGGAGCTGAGTAATAGCCACAAGGGGTGGATGGCCAGAGAAATGTGAGTGGCAGCTCTAGGCATCTCAGGATAAACTGGTTTGGTTAGCTTAGCAAACTAGCTGCAGGAACCAGGGCAAAGCCACTTAGAGCTAGCCATGGTGGTGGGCAAGATCGCCCATGCCAGTCAATAGTCAGATTTAGCCTGGGTTCATTTTAAAACTACACACTACACACAGGAACCCCCAGAGACTGAGGCAGCATGCACAGGGCCTGCGCCAGATGGGCTCCTAAAGCTGAAAGGAGAGGTAGACCCATCCCTAACCCAGAAGCCGATTTTAATTAATAACCACTTGCAAATGAAAAACTAGTTTTTCTCTAAGAGTTTCACTGAAGAAGCTACTCTTAAGAATAGGTGGCAGGGGAGGTTGCGAGTTCAAATCCATGATGGCTCCCAACCATCCATAATGAGATCTGATGTCCTCTTTTAGAGAGAGAGGGAGGGAGGGAGGGAGGGAGGGAGGGAAGGACGGAGGGAGAGAGAGAGAGAGAGAGAGAGAGAGAGAGAGAGAGAGAGAGAGAATAGGCGGCAGGCCCATTCTCTTATAAGTCCCTCCCAGCCTCTCCTCTCCTACTCATCCCATGATTCCCTTCAGAAAAGAACAAGGATATCAACCAAACATGGCATAACAAGGTACAATAAGACTAGACACCTCCCCTCATATTAAGACTGAAAGAAGCAACCTAGTAGGAGGAAGGGGTCCCAAAAGCAGGCAAAAGATTCAAAGACAAACCTCTTCCCACTGTTAGGAGTTGCACAAAAGCTCCTAGCTAAACAACATATAGGCAGAGGACCTAGCTCATACCTACACAGACTCGCAATTGTCAGCCTTGTCTCTGTAAGCCCCGATGAGTTCTGCTTAATTAAGTCTGTGAGCCCTGAAAGGCTGGTGTGCTCGACCCCTCTGGCTCCTACAGTCCTTCCTCTGCTTCTTCTGAGGGGTTCACTGAGCTCTGCCTTTTTGTCTGGCTGTGGGCATCTACATCTGCTCCCATCAGCTGTCTGAGAAAGCCTTTCTCATGATGACTGGGCTAAGCACTGATCTATGAGTATAGCAGACTATCACTAAGAATTATTTCATTGATTTTTTTTATCCCAGTCATGTTTGGTTCTACCCTAGTCTTCTGGACCACACAGCTTCCAGTTCCTAGCCATCTAGGCAATGTCAGGCATGCTCTCTCTTGTGGCGTGGGCCTTCTTAGACCAGTCATTGGTTGGCCACTCCCAAAAACCCTGAGCCACCATTGCCCCAGAACATCTTGCAGGCAGGACAAATTATAGGTTAAAGATTTTATGTGTCCCAATCCATCCACTGGAAGCCTTTGCCTGCTTACAGAAGCTTTCAGGCTCCATATCCCTCAGTCTCCCTCATAGATTTCAGAGCGTTTCTATTGCACATTGGAATGTTTGCACATTGCCCCTCCCTCAAAATGCACTCCAATTCCAGTTGTCTCTCAGTAATCTAGACCTTCACCCCTCACTACCTGATCCTTCTTGTTGCTATCCCACCCACCAGCAATCCACCTTCAGGTCTTTTGCATATCTATTATGGCTTCCAGTTTAGTGTTTTAAGGGATTTCTGAGCAGTGCATGTCTTTAAAAATCAGAGTCTAATAAGATTTTTTAAAATGTCTTGATAACAAAAGTTCTTTTCTTTATTAGATATTTTCTTTATTCACATTTCAAATGTTATCCCATTTCTGGTTTTCCCTTCGAAAATACCCTATCCCATTCCCCCTTTCCCCCTGCTTGCCAACTCACCCACTCCTGCTTCCCTGTCCTGGTATTCCCCTATACTGGAGCATCGAGCTTTCCAGAACAAAGGGCCTCCCCTCCCTTTGATGTCCAACAAGGCCATCCTCTGCTACATATGCAGCTGGAGCCATGGGTCCTTCCATGAGTACTCTCTGGTTGGTGGTTTAGTCCCTGGAAGCTCTGGGGGTAATGGTTGGTTCATAATGTTGTTCTTCCTATGGGGCTGACAGCTCCTTCAGCTGGTTGGATTCTTTCTCTAGCTCCACAGTTGGGGACCCTGTGCTCAGTTCAGTGGTTGGCTGAGAGCATCCCCCTCTGTATTTGTCAGGCTCTGGCAGAGCCTCTCAGGAGACAGCCATATCAGGCTCCTGTCAGCAAGTACTTATTAACATCCACAATAGTGTTTGGGTTTGATAACTGTATATGGGATAAATCCCTAGGAGGGGCAGTCTCTGGATGGTCTTTCCTTCGGTCTCTGCTCCACATTTTGTATCTGTATCTCCTCTGTTTTGTTCTCCCTTCTAAGAAAGACCAAAATATCCATACTTTTGGTCTTCCTTCTTCTTGAGCTTCAATTAGTCTGTGAATTGTATCTTGGGCATTCCAAGCTTCTGGGCTAATATCCACTTATCAGTGAGTGCATACCATGTGTGTTCTTTTGCGATTGGGTTACCTCACTCAGGATGATATTTTCTAGTTCCATCCATTTGCCTAAGAATTTCATGAATTTATTGTTTTTAATAGCTGAGTAGTATTCCATTGTGTAAATGTACCACATTTTCTATATCCATTCCTCCATTGAGGGATATCTGGGTTCTTTCAAGCTTCTGGCTATTATAAATAAAACTGCTATGAGCATAGTGGAGCATGTGTCCTTATTACAAGTTGGAGAATCTTCTGGGTATATGCCCAGGAGTGGTATAGCTGGGTCCTCTGATAATACTATATCCAATTTTCTGAGGAACTGCCAAACTGATTTCCAGAGTGGTTGTACCAGCTTGCAATCCCATCAGCAGTGGAGGAGTGTTCCTCTTTCTCCACATCCTTGCCAGCACCTGCTGTCACCTGAGTTTTTGATCCTGGCCATTCTGACTGGTGTGAGGTGGAATCTCAGGGTTGGTTTGATTTATATTTCCCGGATGACTAAGGATGTTTGTTGAACATTTCTTTGGGTGCTTCTCAGCTATTCGGTATTCCTCAGTTGAGAATTCTTTATTTGGTTCTGTACCCCATTGTTCAATAGGGTTATGTGGTTCTCTGGTGTCTATCTACTTGAGTTCTTTGTATATATTGGATATTAGCCCTCTGTTGGATGTAGAGTTGCTAAAGATCTTTTCCCAAATTTTTGGTTGCCATTTTGTCCTATTGACAGTATCCTTTGCCTTACAGAAACTTTGTAATTTTATGAGGTCCCATTTGTCAATTCTTGATCTTAAAACATATACTATTGGTGTTCTGTTCAGGAAAATTTCCCCTGGGCCCATGTGATTGAGGCTCTTCCTCAGTTTCTTTTCTATTAGTTTCAGTGTGTCTGGTTTTATGTGGAGGTCCTTGATTAATGTGGACTTAAGCTTTGTACAAGGAGATAAGAATGAATCGATTTGCATTCTTCTGCATGTTGACCTCTAGTTGAACCAGCACCATTTGTTGAAAAGGCTATCTTTTTTCCACTGGATGGTTGTGGCTCCTTTTTTAAAGATAAAGTGACCATAGGTGTGTGGGTTCATTTCTGGGTCTTCAATTCTATTCCATTGATCTACCTGCCTGTCACTGTACCAATACCATGTAGTTTTTATCACTATTGCTCTATAGTACTGTTTGATGTCAAGGGATAGTGATTCTGCCAGAAGTTCTTTTATTGTTCAGAATAGTTTTCATTATCCTGGGTTTTTTGCTATTCTAAATGAATTTGAAAATTGCTCTTTCTAACTCTATAAAGAATTGAGTTGGAATTTTGATGGGGATTACATTGAATCTGTAGATTGCTTTTGGCAAGATGGCCATTTTTATTATATTAATCCTGCCAATCCATGAGCATGGGAGATTTTTTTCCATCGTTTGAGATCTTCTTCTATTTCTTTCTTCAGAGACTTGAAGTTCTTGTCATACAGATCTTTAACTTGTTTAGTTAGAATCACACCAAGGTAATTTATATTATTTGTGACTATAGAAGGGAGTTGTTTCTCTAATTTCTTTCTCAGCCTGTTTATCCTTTGAGTAGAGGAAGTCCACTGATTTGTTTGAGTTAATTTTATATCGAGACACTTTGCTGAAGTTGTTTATCAGCTGCAGGCGTTCTCTGGTGGAGTTTGTTGGGTCGCTTAAGTATACTATCATATCATCTTCAAATAGTGATAATTTGACTTCTTCCTTTCTAATTTGTATCACTTTTACCTCCTTTGGTTGTCTAATTGCTCTGGCTAGGACTTCAAGTACTATGTTAATAGGTAGGGAGAAAGTGGGCAGCCTTGTCTAGTCCCTGACTTTAGTGGGATTGTTCTAAGTTTCTCTCCATTTAGTTTGATGTTGGCTACTGGTTTGCTGTATATTGTTTGCACTATGTTTAGGTATGAGCCTTGAATTCCTGGTCTTTCTAAAACTGAAGAACTGATATTTTCCAAGAAGTAACTGGCTTCATAATACAGCTACTCACATCTTTACTGACATTTTTTAGAATCACTTTTCAATTGATCTCTAACATTGAAATCCTTGTTTCAATTTGTTTAAATAAACTCAAACCAAGACGCTCTCCATCTCTCATTCTCCCTACTTTATTTCTCCTTGTTTTTGGCCTCATTGTCCAGAAAATGTACTTCTATTTCTTATATATAGGGATATAGCTAACCACAGTAATCTCAGCCTACAGCCCAGTATGTTGTAGAATTTGCCATGGTTCTGGATGATAAGCTGTGACTGCAGAATTCTGGGAAACAGCACTTGCTACCCCTCAAAAGAGGCACCAATCAGAGATGTCACTTATCCTTTCAGTGGAAATTGAGATATTTTAGTAGGATGCCCAGAAATTCAGTCACTCCTGTGAGACTGTAGAAGCTAGCCTAGAGGGAAAACTGAGTTATCAATATGCAAAACTGAGAAGATTATGCCTTCTTGATGACACTTTGACTTGCTGGAGTCACTGAAACTCAGGAATTCTCACATGGGATAATGAGTTCTGCAGTATTTATAGCAGGGCCAGCAGAACTAGGCCATCACTGGCCACTAAAGACACTCTAGCTCCCACACCTTGCCCAAAATTTCATGAACCAGAGCAAAATGGTTTTGCTTTGAAACTCTGACACTGGAGGTATAAAATCCAGCAGGATTCTTAGCAGCTGCCTAGTAGCCACAGCTGCTTCAATCAATTATAGCATTTATTGTACATCCTTGGAAGATTGCTTTTTAGTAAAAGTATTTAATGATCTAGAAAATTATTTCTGTGAGTTTTAAGTGGGAAGCAGATGTGGCATGAATGGACTGGAACCATTTTAAAGTTAATATGCAGAAATGTTAACAGCTGTATATTTCTATCTTTCATATTGTAAAAGGATGCATTATGTTGGTAGTCATGGTACACACCTGTAATCCCAGCAGTCAGGAAGCTAAAACTGGAGGATTGATGCCCAGGCCAGCCTAGGAGCTGAGATTCTATCTTAAAGCAAAGAAGAGATTTTGCTTTTATACTTACAACAGTGGCATCTGAGGTCTTTCAGGACTGCTCTTTTGGTGAAGGTACTTGCCTTCAAGCCTGAAAACCTGAGAATTATAAGAGGCTAAATCTCCCCCCCACCCCCCACCCCACCCGTTGGAGTTCCCCTTACAGTTGGTGAGGTCAAATACAACCTTTCTCACTCAGGAGAATCAATTCATTTTCAAATATTAAAAAGTAAGGGTGATATTGCTAAGAAGTAGCCAAAGCACATGCAATTAGAAGGAACTGTAGAGCCACTAAAGGAATCCCAAGATGGGTAGAGGTAGCCAGACCTTGCCTGATTATTTTCTGACACTATTCAATCAAAGTCCAGATACAGTAAAAAGCTAGAGTGGATCCTAAAGGGCTAACAGTTGGGGATATTAGCTAACTTTATCCCTTAATGCTAATCTTTTTAAAATACTATTTTTAATGGTTTTTTTACTATACTGTTTTTCTTTTGGTGTGTGATTACAATGGAGGTCAGAAGATAATTTTCAGGGGTTTGTTGTCCACTTCCACCATGTAAGTTCAGGGGATTGAACTCCAGTTGCAAGGTTTGGCAGCAAATACTTTGCCCCCTGAACAATCTGACCAAGCCCCACATTCTTTCTTTGAAGGGGAACAGAACCTTTACATCTCCTCTGATCAGGCAAAACTTCCAGTGAATGGATTGGGACACTAACCCAACCACATAACCTTCAACCTACAATTTATCCTACAAGATGTACTATAGTAATGGTGATGCAGAAATTGTGGGAGTGGCCAACCAATGACTGTTCCAGCCTGAAACTGATGCCACAAGAGGGAGCGCACACTTGACACTGCCTCAATGGCCAAGACTCAGAACTGGATGATCCAGAGATCTAGGAAAGAGCCAAACAGGATGGGCAGTGAAATAATTCTGCAATGGTTTCAATATGCTTGGTCCAGGGACTGACCCTATTAGAAGGTATGGTCGTGTTGGAGTAGGTGTAGCTATGTTGGAGTAGGTGTGTCACTATGGGTCTGGGCTTTGAGACTCAGCTGTCTGGAAACCAGTCTTCTAGTTGCCTTAAGATGAAAATGGAGAGCTCTCAGCTCCTCCTGCAACATGCCTGCCTGGATGCTACCATGTTCCTGCCTTGATGATAATAGACTGAAGCTCTAAACCTGTAAGCTGGACACAATTAAATGTTCTCCTTTTAAGAGTTGCCTTGGAATCTCCAACGTATACAAAGAACTCAAGAGGTTAGACCCCAGAAAACCAAATAACCCTATCCAAAAATGGGGTACAGAGCTAAACAGAGTCTTTTCACCTGAAGAAATTCGGATGGCTGAGAAACACCTTAAAAAATGTTCAACATCACTAGTCATTAGGGAAATGCAAATTAAAACAACCCTGAGATTTCACCTCACACCAGTCAGAATGGCTAAGATTAAAAACTCAGAAGACATCAGGTGTTGGCGAGGATGTGGAGAAAGAGGAACACTCCTCCACTGCTGGTGGGAATGCAAGCTGGTACAACCACTCAGGAAATCAGTATGGCGGTTCCTCAGAAAACTGGGCGTGATACTTCCGGAGGACCCAGCCATAGCACTCCTGGGAATATACCCAGAAGATTCACCAGCATGCAATAAGGATACATGCTCCACTATGTTCATAGCAGCTTTATATATAATAGCCAGAAGCTGGAAAGAACCCAGATGTCCCTCAACAGAGGAATGGATACAAAAAATGTGGTATATATACACAATGGAGTACTATACAGCCATTAGAAACAATGAATTCATGAAATTCTTAGAGAAATGGATGGAGCTGGAGAATGTCATACTAAGTGAGGTGACCCAGTCTCAAAAGAATACCCATGGTATACAGTCACTGATAAGTGGATATTAGCCTAGAAGCTTGGAACACCAAAGACACAAATCACATATCAAGTGATGTCTCACAAGAAGAAAGGAGTGGACACTGGTGCTAGAATGGACCAAAACATTATTGGGGGAGAGTACAAGAACAGTAAAGTGGGAGGGGGTGGATGCGGGAGCAGGGGGAGGGAAAAGGACATGTGGGACCTTTGGGGGTGGGGAACCAGAAAAAGGGAAATGAATTGTAAATATAGAATATATACAATAAAAAAAAAAAAAAAAAAAAAAAACAAAAAAAAAAAGAGTTGCCTTGGTCACAGTGTCTGTTCACAGAAGTAAAACCCAAACCAAGGCAAACTCTTAATGATATTCTTCTATACTCACAGGTTGGTGTCTATCCTAGTTGTCATCAGAGAGGCTTTCTCCAGCAGCTGATGGAGACAGATGCAGAGACTCATAGCCATTCATTAGGTTGAGCTCACAGAATCATGCTGAAGATGGGGAAGGATTCTAGGAGCCACAGAGGTTGAGGACATCACAAGAAAACCAACAGAATCACCAAATCTGTGCTCACATAAGCTCAGAGAGACTGAACTGGCAACCAGAAACACTGTATGGGACTAATCTATGTCCTCTGCATATATGTTACAGTTGTATCACTTTGTCTTCTTATGGGACTCCTATCAGTGGGAGCAGGGGATAACTCTGACTCTCATAGACTTTTGGGACCCTTTCCGTCATACTGGATTGCTTCACCCAGCCAAGGGGAGGTGCCTAGTCTTACATCAACGTGATAATGCCAAGTTTGTTTGCTATCCAGGAGAGGCCCACCCTTTTCTGAATAGAAATGGAGGCAATGTGGCTGAGGGCAGCAGAGAGGAGATGGGGAAGAGAAACTGGGAGGAGAGGAGGGAGGAAAAACTCCAGTCAGGATGGAAAATGATGATGATGGTGATGATGATACTGAGAAGTTCTTATCCCTAAATGGGACCTACATACCATACTCCTCACCACCAAAGACAGACAAAGGGGAGGGAAAAAGAAAGGAAGGAAGGAAGGAAGGAAGGAAGGAAGGAAGGAAGGAAGGAAGGAAGGAAGGAAGGAAGTGCAAAGTTGGGCAGCTGAGAGGAGTTGAGTATGATGATCAAAATATGCAGTATGAAAATTTCAAAGAATTAATGAAAGTATCATTTTTAAAAAGTTAAAACAATACAAGTACCTAAAGACTAAAAACTTTCAAGTATGCCTTGTTGTTGGTGGTGGTGGTGGTGATGGTGGTGGTGGTGCTGCTGCTTCTGATGGTGTGTGTGTGTGTGTGTGTGTGTGTGTGTGTGTGTGTTGGCCTCTAGAAAATCTCCTTTCAAGCTCTTATAATATGAATTAGAAATCACTACAGAAGAGTCTGGGACCACAAGGAAAATGATATGGCGGCACACGTTTTCAGAATGTAATGTAACCAAGTACTTTGTTATAGTAAAAGTTTTATAGTATAAATGGATTTCAGTAATATATTTTTGAAGATTATTATAATCAAAGAGGGTGGTTAAAAGAACTTGGAAATAGTTAAATTGGGTACATTCTGATCAACTTCATCAATCATATTCATGGAACTCAATCAACAAGGCTTATATCAACAACTAATACTCAAGTACAAAGGCCCAAAAGTCTTCTTCTAGTCCTAGCACTTTTCCTTCATCCCCAGGTTCAATCAATAGTACTATAATTTACTAAACACTGAAATTTGAAAATTCTGAGATCTCTGAGCTCCTTCCTTATTATGTTGTTGGTTCCGTTTCCGAACCCTGCAGATCAAGCTTCTTTTTACCTCCCACACTGAGCCTTTGCTTTTATGGTCACTGACTCATCTCTAGCCCTGGGCACCATTGCTCTCAGCCAAGCTGATGTCAACATATGCTACATTAACCATCTCATACATTTCACCCTGGCCTCCTCAATGGCTTGCTAGCCAAGGCCCCTGAAGGAGAGCCTTTCACTTGTCCATGTAGTTCATCCCTGAATTAGACCATCAAAGTATGGAGTTTGCTGTGCCTCTTTCCAGATGATGAGTGTCGTGCAGATTTACTTCAGTACTGAGTCTCACATTTTCTTAATTTTTTTCATGTTTCTGAAAATAAGAAAGAGTTTAATAGAGTCCAGAAGAAGCTTAAGAAGAGAGAAAGTTATCAAAGGGTCTTCTCTGTTGAGGCCTATAAGAATTTTGTTTAAAGACTTGACTATAACAATTCATCTAATTGTTATTACAACCATATATTAAATTTTGGTCTTGACACAAAGAAGCTAAACATGAAGATATTTGAATCTCACTTAGGGGAAATTGAATAGCCGTAAGAGGCAAATGGAGAGAGGCAAATGGGTAGGAGACGGGATGGGGAGGAGAATGGGGGGTGTTGAGGATTAGATGTGGTGAGGGACAGGAGAAATGACCAGATGGTCATGAGAATGAATGGAAATCTGCAACTGGCATGGTTGGGGAGGTGGGAGTCATCTCCAGGACAAGACAAAGAGACCTGGGATAAGAGAGGCGCCCAAGAATCAATGGGGTTGACCTTAGCTGTGACTCACAGCACTGGGGATATGGAACATGAAGACTCCACCTCTGCAGAAACCTCAGAGGAGAGATAGGGTCACCAACCCACCCACAAAAAATTTAACCCAAAAATTATCCTCTCTACAAGTAATGCATGCACGGTGTATGGAGCAGAGACTAAGGGAATGGCCAACCAATAATCAGCTCAACTTGAGACCCATCCCAAGGGCAAGTACCAATCCCTGCCACTATTAATGATACTTTCTTAGCTTGCAGATAGGAGTCTAGCATGGCTGTCCTCTGAGAGACTCCACCCAGCAGCTGACTCAGATAGATACTGATCCCCACAGACAAACAGTGGATGGAGCTTGGGGACTCTTATAGAAGAATAGGAGGAAGGATTGCAGGTCCCAAAGGGGATAGGAACACCACAGGAAGACCAACAGTGTCAAGTAACCTGGACCCTTGGGGTTCCCAGAGACTGAACCACCAACCAAAGAACATATACAGGCTAGAACTAGGCCTCCCTGCACATATGTAATAGGTGTCCACCTTGGTCTTCAAGTGGGTCCTGAACACCTGGAGCAGGGGCTATCCCAAAAGCTGTTGCCTGTTTGTGGGATATGTTCTTCTAGCTGGGCTGCCTTGTCTGGCCTCAGTGGGAAAGGGCGAGCCTAGTCTCACAGAGACTTGATGTGCCAGGGTGGGAGGCATACCCAGGAAGCTCCCACCCACTCAGAGGAGAAGAGGAAAGGGGTTGGGGGAAGAACTGTGGGAGGGGTGACCGGGAGGGGGGCAGTAAGTAAGATGTAAAATGAATAAGTAAAAAAAAAATGGGTCTTAAATTTTTACTTAGCTTGAGTTAGCATATGGTAGAAACTGTTCTGGATGCTTGAGGCAAAACACAAAAAATCCCTACTCTGGTGACATATCTACATGAAGAGCTATTTCTAGAAATAGATCTTTTAAGCAAAGATCTTTAGCTGCTAGAAACAAGCAACTCAATTAGGGAAAATGGAAATAGTTCCAAAATAAACTGTACATACAAGGAAAACCTATTTTACTCTGTGTGGAAGAAAAATATTTGAAGACAGTAATCTATACTTTTATTCTTTTTCTTTCTTTTTTAAAATATGTTCATGATTTTGGGTTAGGACTGTTTTATCTGAAGTTTTTTTAATTAACTTATAAAGTAATAAGTTTTCTTGCAGCATTTCATAAAAACTTAGTTTCAGGTAATTTCCTCACTCCCACATCTCCCATTCCCTTTTCCCAGTGTTCCTCCCTACCCCTAGAATTCCCCCTCCTCTTCCTTACCTCATGAGTTCTACTTTATCTTCCCCCAATATCATTCCTAAATCCTCTTTTCTCCAATGTTACTAACCCCTTTCTAGTTTTCTAGTCTCCACATATACTCCTACCTCAATGCACACATTTAACAGTTAGAATCTAGGACCCAGATATGGGAAAGAACACAAAGTATTTGTTTTTCTGAGTCTGGGTCACCTTTCTTGATACATTTTCCAGATCTATCAATTTTCAGTTGATGGGTAGCTAAACTGATTTTATCCCCCAAACTGTTATGAATAAACAGCATGAACATGTTTTGTGACACTGTTTCTCGGGATACATGAAAAAATGTCTACACACCCCAGATAGGAAATGGGCGAGCAATCAAAGTATATGGATATTACCAAAGTTTAACTTGGTAAACCAATGAGTTTTACTGGAGTCACTTACAAAAATATGGGTGAGAGGTTACACTTACAGGAGCAGAAATGACTCAAAGACAGCTGTGGCACCAAAGCACACCCCAGCATGGGTGACAGTTCAGACTAACTGAGCTGCTGATAACAGGCTCAGAGCAAGATCCTGGAAGAAGCACAGACCAGCTATGCAGCTTACAAGAAGCAGACACTAACTGAGCTGCTTGGAAGGGGCTCAGAGAAATTGATCTGCAGTGTGCTCCATGTTTCCAGCTCTCATGAACTGTCAGCAAACTTTACTGTTTGTACAGTTGGGGAGGGAAGGACCTTATGAATCTGGTCAGTTTCAGGGACTTCTTGAAACGATTTTGGGATGTTTACTTCCTATTTTAATGAGTTTCCCCAGAGGATAGAATGCTTCATCTCTCCTCTAACACCATCTGTCTCGAAGAGCTTGCCTCCAAGATGGAAAGTTTTACTCTCAGAGGAAACATACACAGCATTAAAGAGCAGGTATGTGCAGTAAGGCAGAGTCCTTTGGGTATGTGCCCAGGAGTATTATACTGGGTCAGTATTATACTGGGTAGTTGTGGTTTCACCCTTTCAGGGTCACTTGCTTGCAATCTCTCCAGCAATGAATAGGGTTCCTCTTTCCCAAAATCCTCACCAATATGAGCTGTCACTTGTTTTGTTGATCTTAGTCATGCTGACAGGTGTAAGATGAAATCTCAAAGTAGTTTTGATTTGCATTTCCCTGATGACTAAAGATGTTGAACAATTTTTTAAAGTACTTATTAGCAATTTATATTTCTTCTTTGAATAACTATTCAACTCATTATCCCATTTGCTGACTGCCAGTTTGTGTGTGTGTGTGTGTGTGTGTGTGTGTGTGTGTGTGTAAGAGAGAGAGAGATTTCTGCAGTTCTTCATATCGTCTATATATTAACCCCTTGCTTAAAGTATAATTGAAAAATATTTTCTTTCATTGTGTAGACTGTTCACCTGGATACTAGTTTTCTTTGCTGAGCACAAACTTTCCTTTCATGTGGCCCTGTTAATTACTTCTAAGAGTTATTTCCTTTGCTATTCAGAGTCCTTAACTATACCTATACCTTTGAATGTTTTTTCCTGGGTTTACTCTTCCCCTTGTTACATATCATTTTAATTAAAACCTTTGATCCATTTTATTGAATTTTGTGCACACTGAGTGATGGAGATCTAATTGCATCTTCTGAAAGTGGGTGGCCAATTTTCCTAGAACCATTTGCTAAGTGAGCTGGGGTTCTTTTCCAGAGTATTTTTAATACATTTGGAAATTTGGGAGCATCCATATTTCTGTGTGTTTATTTCTGGGTCTTCTATTTATTAGTCTACCTGCCTGTTTTGTGCTGGGATTACAGGCACATGATGCTGTGGCTGGACAAACTCATGTCCTTATTACTAAACAGCAAACATTCCCCTAACTAAGCCAATTCCCAGCCCTCCATCTTGTTTTCAATCCAGCTAGTCTGCATCTTTCTGTTAGTGTGTTCATGTCATTTATGTTTATGTGTATGTGCTATGATTTTCCTGGGTAAGGTTCTGGTTGGCTGAATTATATTTCTGTTCTCCATTCCTCTTAACTTGGGGGCCTGCGGTGGTTTGAATAAGAAATGCCCCCAGAATTCGAACACTTGATTCCCGAGTTGGTGGTGCTGCTTGTGGAGGTTTAGGTGGTGAAGCTTTGTTACAACAAGAGTGTCACTGGATGGAGAGAAAACTTTGAGATGAAAAAAAAATCCTTCCAGTATGTCCTTTCTGCTTCATGGCTATTTCTCCCTGCTCCTGCTACAACACCTACTACTTGTTACCATGCTTTCCCACTGTGGTGGTTTGAATATGCTTGGCCCACGGGGAGTGGCACTGTTAGGAGATGTGACCTTGTTGGAGGAAGTGTATCACTGTGAGTGTGGGCTTTGGAGGGCTCTGCCTATTGTGGAAGAGAGATTCCTCATAGTTGCCTGCAGATGCCAGTCTCTAATGATTGTTCAGACCGAGATGCAGAGCTCTCATCTCCTTCTCCAGCACCATGTCTGCCTAGACGCTGCCGTGTTTCTGCCATGACAATGGACTGAACCTCTGAACCTGTAAGCCAGTCCCAATTAAGTGCTGTCCTTACAAAAGTTGCCTTAGAGTCATGGTGTCTCTTCACAGCAATGGAAACCCTAACTAAAACCCTCACCATGGATTTTTATTAATTTGAACCATAAACCCACATAAACTCTTCTATAAAAGCTTCCTTAGTAATGATTTGTTTTCACAACAGAAGGGCTATTAAATGCAAGATTTCACTTTCTTTATGGTGGTCAGTGGAACTGATCTTTCTTCAGCTCTTCTTTATTTAGGTACTCTTTTCATAGAATTATTTCCATATGTTCTCAAAGATCAGACTGTCTTCTTCCATTTCCATAGTATTCCTTTCAGAATCTTCTAAGGTATTAGCTTGGTTGTAGTGAATTGCCTAAATTGTATTTTTCTTAAAATATCTTTATTTATCCATCAATTTTGAAAGATCAGTTTGATAGTTATAGAAATCTTGTTTGACTATTATTTACTTTCAGATCTTTAAGTATATCATTTCATGCATTCCTGAACTTTTAGAACTATTAATAACAAATCTGAAGTTATTCTGATATTTCCACCTTTGTATGTGAGCTAAGGTTTTCCTTTATGTATATTAAAAATGTTCCTTTGTAATTTTTACATTTTAACTAAGATACATAGTGTAGAATTTCTTCTCTGGTCGTATCTATTTGGAATTCAAAGTGCTTCTTGTGTTTGGATATTAACTTCTTTCTCTAAGTTTGAGACATTTTTAGCCATAATTAAATGACTTGTCATTTAGTTTTTATCCCAGATCCTCCTTCTACCCCATGATTCTTAGATGTGTTCTCTTGAAAGACTTGGAAGTTTAGGGCATGTTCATTAATTTTTGTTTTTATCTATATCTGAGGATATTGTTATCTGAAAATTCATTCTTCTACATGTTCTTGTCTGTTGTTGGTGCTTCCTGAAGCAAATTTTATTTGATTGTTTGTTTTTTTTTTCATTTTCAGAATTTTGGTTTGGTTCGTTTTCAATGTCGCAATTCCCTCTGTATTTTATTTTTAACTTTCTGTTTCATTTCGATCTAAAGATTGTCTTGTTAACGCTTTGAATCAATTTTCTAAGTTTACTCATATGTTTATTTGCATTTTCTACATGGCCAATGACCTTTTTTTTCTTAATTCGCTTTACATCTCAATTGCTGCCCCAACTTCTGGTCACCCCTCCTACAATCCCTCTCCTCCTTGTTCCCTTCTCCTCTGAGAGGGTAGAGGCCCCTGGGTGTCCCCAAACCCTGGAACCTCAAGTCTCTGCAGAGCTAGATGCATCCTCTCCCACAGAGGCCAGGCAAAGCATCCCAACTAGGAGAAAATATCCCACAGGCAACCAAATTTAATCAAAAGAGACAGGGAAAGATACTTCATACTCATTGAAGGAAAAAAATCTTCCAAGATGACACCTTAACTCTGAGCAATTGGAACAGAGGCTGTCCTAAAAGCCAGTGATCCTTTTAAAAATAAGACTCTGGAATCTTTCTGAGACAGTTCAACTATACTGGTATTTTTGGATTCCATTATAGGGGAATTGAGAGGTTAGGAATCTGACCAAGATTGAGAATAGCACAAATATACAAAAATATTTAGACAAAATTTTGACATGACCATTTGATGAAACAGCAGTAGGTCTACTCCACACACACCATGGCCTATGACCTACTCAGTCATAGACTTTTGACTAGGTTTATATTGCCATATATGAAATATCTCCTGCAAATCCAACTAGAAAGTTGTTCATTACTTCATCAACATTATGCTACTATTATTCCAGGGAGCATATCTTGCCTCACAAGTTGGTATTTTAATATTCAGGGTTTACAACTAGGTAAGACCATGGGTACCTTTCCTCCTCTTACAGCCTATATAGCACCTTCCAGCTCTATGAAAGGTAACCAGAAGAGAGTTTCTTGGTCAGTTGAGGTTGATTTTTCTATGTCCTGTAAACCAAGTGAATAGTGCCTTCAGGAA